>JALJEV010000623.1:12507500-13107500 GCA_026586105.1 Hylodesmum podocarpum | reverse complement strand
TTCACTAATGCTTGCCCTCAGTTGCAAGAAATCGAACAGCAACAACAACTGGTCCAACAAGCTGTGGATGTAGCTGGAATGTACTCCGGACAGCAGTATAAACCTCCAACACAACAATATAATCCATATTCCAATACTTATAACCCTGGTTGGAAGGATCATCCTAATTTGAGATATGGTCCAGGACCTAGCCAACAGCAGCCACCACAACAACAACAAAGATATCAACCTCCCAACAAGTATCAACCTCCCCCCTTGAGACAACAACAAGTGGTTCAACCTGCTCAATCACAACCTGTGAATAGTGCTGGACCATCTTTGGAGGAGTTGATGAAACAGATGGCAACTACCAATCTGCAATTTCAACAAAATGTAAGTGCTTCAATTGTAGATTTGAAAACTCAAATTGGACAGTTGGCCACCACTGTTAATCACTTGCAGCAACAAGGTTCTAGCAACATTCCTTCCCAAACTATAGCTAACCCAATGGGGAATGTGAGTGCCATCACTTTGAGAAGTGGTAAGGAGTTACAGCCAAAAATTCAGGATACTGAAAAGTCACATCAGGATGAGGTAAAACAACTTCCTCTCCCTTTTCCTTCTGTAAATATGCATTCAAAGAAATCAGAACTAGAAAAAGAGTTATTAGAAACATTTAGGAAAGTAGAAGTTAATATTCCTTTGTTGGATGCTATCAAGCAAATTCCCAAGTATGCCAAGTTTTTAAAAGAATTGTGCACTCACAAAAGGAGATTTAAAGGAAATGAAAAGGTGAACTTGGGAAGAAATGTTTCGCACTTATACAAAGTACACATATTTCTCCACTCCTCGCCTAACCTTCCACAAAAGTGTCAAGATCCTGGAACTTTCACTGTACCTTGCACAATTGGGGATCACACTTTTGCGGATGCCATGATAGACTTGGGAGCTTCCATTAATGTGATGCCCACATCAGTTTACAGGTCATTGCAGATTGGTGAGTTAAAGCCAACTGGAGTCATTATCCAACTTGCAAACAAAAGTGTTGTTCATCCACGTGGAGTCCTAGAGGATGTATTGGTTCAAGTTAACGAATTGATTTTTCCTACAGATTTTTATATTCTTGATATGCAGGATAAATCACCTTCACCTACATTGATCCTAGGGCGACCATTTTTGATGATCATACGACCAAGATTGATGTTCACTCTGGCACATTGTCGATGGAATTTGGAGATGATATTGTGAAGTTCAATATACTTGAAAGCATGAAACTACCTGCTGAAGAGCATTCTGTTTTCTCCATAGATTTAGTTGATAATTTCGTAGATAGTTGTACAAATTTTAATTTTGAATTTGATTCCGATTTGACTAATTTTTCTAATTTCCATACTGATTTGGCTAGCTGTAGCTGTGGTGATGATGCCACTATTTGTACCATATGTGCAGAGATTAATACTGCCATTGCAGGTGCAGATTCTAATCTGCAGGTTGCAGATTTTGGTCCACAAGTTCTGGCATCCACTGACACTACAACAAACAAGCCATTGTTACCTTCCACTGTGCAACCGCCAAGCTTAGAGTTGAAGCCACTGCCTCGTCATTTGAAGTATGTCTACTTAGATGATGATCATAAGCTTCCAGTTATTATCTCTAGCACGTTGCAAAATGAGCAAGAAGAGAAGTTGCTAAAAATCTTGAAAGTGCACAAGAAAGCTATTGGGTGGACGTTAGCTGATCTCCCTGGAATTAATCCAGCTATCTGCATGCACCGAATATTGCTAGAGGAGGAGTCTAAGCCTGTGAGACAACCACAAAGGCGACTCAATCCTACCATTCTGGATGTAGTGAAAAAAGAGGTCATAAAATTGCTTGCAGCTGGCATCATCTACCCCATTTCAGACAGCACATGGGTTTCACCTGTGCAAGTGGTTCCTAAGAAATCTGGCATAACTGTGGTGCAGAATAAAGATAACGAGTTGGTTCCAACTAGAGTCACTAACAGTTGGAGAGTTTGCATTGACTATAGGAGACTCAATCAAGCCACTCGGAAGGACCATTTCCCACTCCCATTCATTGATCAAGTTTTGGAGAGGTTAGCAGGTAAATCACATTACTGTTTTCTGGATGGATTTTCAGGTTATATGCATATTCACATTGCTCTAGAAGATCAACATAAGACCACATTCACCTGTCCATTTAGGACTTATGCTTACACCAGGATGCCATTCGGTTTATGCAACGCACCTGGTACATTTCAAAGGTGTATGGTGAGTATCTTTTCCGATTTATTAGAGAGTTGCATGGAGGTGTTCATGGATGATTTCACAGTATATGGTTCATCTTTTGATACATGTTTGGATAACCTTTCTAGAGTTCTGAGCAGATGTATTGAGACTAACCTGGTTCTAAATTTTGAAAAATGCCATTTCATGGTTAGTGAAGGTATAGTCCTAGGGCATCTAATCTCCAGTAGAGGTATTGAAGTTGATAAAGCAAAGATAGATATTATTACTTCTCTACCTTACCCTGCTTCTGTGCGGGAAATACGTTCTTTTCTTGGCCATGCAGGTTTCTACAGGAGATTTATTCAGGACTTTAGCAAGATTGCTTTACCATTGTCCAAGCTCCTCCAAAAGGATGTAGAATTTTCCTTTGACCAGACATGTAAGAAGGCCTTTGATGAGCTAAAGAGTAGGCTTACCACAACACCTATTGTGCAACCACCTGATTGGGAGTTTCCCTTTGAACTAATGTGTGATGCTTCCAATTTTGCAATTAGAGCGGTTCTAGCTCAAAGAGTTGGTAGACACTCTCATGTTATTGCATATGCTTCCCGTACACTTGATGCTGCCCAAGCAAACTACACCACCACTGAAAAAGAGCTTTTGGCAATTGTCTTTGCTTTAGATAAATTTCGTGCTTACTTGCTTGGCTCTAAAATTGTTGTTTTCTCTGATCATGCAGCTCTGAAATTCTTGCTGAAAAAGTCTGATGCTAAACCAAGGTTAATTAGATGGATGCTTCTTCTGCAGGAGTTTGATATAGAAATCAAGGATAAGAGTGGTGCAGAGAACCTGGTTGCTGATCACTTGAGTAGGATTGAGGGTAACCCTGATCTGTTACCTATCAAAGATGACTTTCCTGATGAACAACTTATGCTTTTATACTCTTGTGATGTAGTTCCATGGTTTGCTGATATTGTCAATTATTTGGTTACATCTGTTGTACCTCCTCATGCATCCAGATCACAAATTGAGAAATTAAAAAGTGATGCAAAATATTATGTCTGGGATGATCCTTATTTGTGGAGGTTTTGCAGTGATAGAGTTATCTGCAGGTGTATTCCAAGTCATGAAATTCAATCAGTCCTTCAGTTTTGTCATGCTTCACCAGTAGGAGGACACTATGGACCTCAGCGAACAGCTAGGAAAGTGTTGGACAGTGGGTTTTATTGGCCTACTATTTTTAAGGATGCATATAAGCTCTTTAGCACCTGTGAGCAATGTCAGAAAGCTGGAATGGCCATCACATGAAGGCATGAGATGCCTGTTGACTTTTAAAATATACGTGTGTGTCAATCTTTCGGCAAGTGTACCGGTCGTCACAAGTTTAGAAATAGTGAGAAAAGGTTGTCGAACCACAGAGACTAGTTGTGAACTATCGAATGCTCAATATGCTTGCTATTAGGACAAACAGTTGAGTGAATCATGTGTGTGAACTAAGTAATTATGTAAAAAGACAATTTACTGTAAAACAAGAAATGGAAAGCAATAAATGTTTAAGTTTCAGAGATGATGAAAACAGTTACGGAATAGGTTCATTCAATTCCTTCTCTCAAGTAACTACTTCCTATATCAATTCCATAACTATCAATCAATTGGAGACTAGAATTTGTGATACCTTAGACTAATCCTATTCAAGCAGTTAATATTCCTATCACTATTTGAACTTCATGAATTAAACCTCAAGAAATTGCATTAAGTAAGAAGAGATCAATCAATCAACTGAAATTACAATTGAATCAACATAGAAATTCATTACAAGTATTCTAGAATTGAAATCCCCTTCCCTAACCTAAGAATTTAGCCTAACATGGAAATAGAAAAAGAAGGAACAAAAACAGAAATCAAAACCGAGAGAAGCTCTATGAATCCTTAGATCTTGCTTCCACAAGCTCCAATTCTTCAAGAATCTTCAAGGATTTGATGGAGAAGGATGAAGAACAAAGGTGGAGAAGAGAGAATAAGAGAATCGTGCAGAGGAAGCAACAAGAAAAACTGAATTATGAAGTCTCCCCCTTGATTTCGCGCCCAAGGATTCCTTTTATAGCAGAGAAACGCGCCACCCACTTATGCAGAACGCGCCCTGACGCATTTGAGTCAAGGAAGATGGCATGAGCTCGCCCTGGCGCACTCCCTGGCACATGCGCGCCCTCCTGTCCTTCACTGGCGCGCCCAGGCGCGTTTATGCCGCAAGGAGGGGTTGAATGCGCCCCCCTGGCGCGCCCTGGCGCCCATGCGCCCTTGGCTTTCCATTGCAACGCGCCCTGGCGCATTTCTGCCGCAAGGGGCATTGAAACGCGCCACTCAAGTGCACCCTGGCGCCCATGCGCCACTCTGGATCAATGAAACGCGCCCTGGCGCGTTTTGACAGGTGTGGATGCTCAACTTGGCTTGCTTTGATCTTGATTTGGCTTTACATCCTTGTTCTTCTTGATGGCATCTTCATCTTATGTCCATAGCTTTCATTCCAAGCTTCTATCTTCTCTTCAATGAATCTAGAATCAACAAAAGAGTGATTACTATGACTTAAAAACTCAAGAAACTTATAAAACTTAACAAAACACTAACTCAAGAACTAATACTAAGCAAACATGGTATTTTTACTGTTTTCTTGTCTAAACTATAACTAAACCTAGTGAAATTGGATGGAAATGAGCTTAAAACACCTAGGAAAACATGTATAATCTAGCACTTATCACAACCCCAAACTTAAAGCTTTGCTTGTCCTCAAGCAAACATAGAATCCATCATTACAAGAATCAATAAGCATGGTATAACATTGAGCTCAACAGCCACTGAAAATGCATTATGCAGTTCTTAACTCCTTAAGCAAACTCAATTTGTCTATGAAAGTTGGACATGAACTCAAAATGTTATCAAGCACTGCATAATTCATCAAGCATAAGCAAAAAACATAGATTGGCATAAAAAAATGTACTTTAGTCAACATTAGCAAAGTCCTCTCCAGTTAAGTGTTTGCCCTCAATCTTTCAAGTTTTTAGGCTTGTGTTTCTCTCAATATCACCAATCAGAAGGTATGTTACCATAGGCTTGCAATAGCTCTAAAATCTCCACTGCCTTCAAGTAGACATTGGACACTCAAAAGGTCTTTTCAGGGTTGTAATGGGGCTTAGGTAAAGGTGGGATAAAAAGAAAGGTACTAACTGCATATTCACAGGAACTTAAAGAGTAAAAGTTATACCTATATGCTATGCATGAGTTAATGATGGACAGAAGAAAACTCAAAAACAAAACAGAAACTCACAATGAGTAACATAAACAACTTATGATACCACTCTGTTTTCCTTTTGTTCCTTTATTCTTTTGCTTTTAAACTGCATTTTCTTCTGTTTCTTTTTCTTTTCTTATAGCTCTTGCTATTTTCTTTTCTTTCTACTTTTTGTTTTCTTTTTGTTTTCTAAACATCTTTTTCTTGAAGCTTTTGTTATTTTGTTCTGTTTCTTCCTTTTTCTTTCTTTTCAGTTTCTTGTTTTTCTTTTTGTTTTTGCCACTTTGCTTTTCTTGAGTAGTCTCACTCATTGATATCACAAGAAGAAAAACAAAAATTTTGCATGGTATGCATGAAAAACAGTGCATTATACTGTATGCATGAAAAAAAATAGAGAATGCACTATATACAACTATCTATTATTCACAGACTATCTATTACTCACAAACTTCACCAAAGTGACTTAACAACCCCAAACTTAGAATTTGACTTGTCCTCAAGTCAACAGCTACTCATGCACCCCAAAATGTAACCCAAACTTAATCTTGAAACCTATCATCTAAGTAAAGAAGCCAATACACTTAAAGTTCCAGTGATAGGACCATTGGTTTTTCACTTAATTAGGCTTATAATGAGCTTAAGTAACCAAGAAAGAAAGGGTCAAATCAGGCTCAAAGGGGTTAGCAATGGATAATGTTAAGGTTCAGGCTTATTTTGGCTCAAGGCTACAAGAAAGAAATGCCTTTATCATTCATGTCCAATCCTAAATGTATGCAATTTTGACCAAGAGCTAAAGCAAGTTCTGGAACACACACTTCAGATGGTAAAACACTCAAGACTGAATCATGTTGGAAGCTCAATTTCTTACCCAGGATTAATCATTGCATAACATTGCTAAGTTCATTATTCATGTTACAATCTAGAAAATTGTCATGCTAGAGTTCTCATACAATAACTCTTCAAACATTTGAGAAACATGCACTTTGTCATAGAACCTCAAATTGAACCTAAGTGTCAAGGATTGCACAAATTACTCTACTGAGCTTACATATTCAATGTTATACCAGTGCAATCAACCTTTATAATATGGTGTAACAATTTAGGAGTTATACTCTAGACACTCATCAAGCAACAATTGATATCAAAGAGTATAAGAATGCTCCCTGTTGAAGACTTAGCCAAAATATTCAGAGGTTGCTGCAAGTGCCCAAAATATGCATGTGCTTCCAGTAGTGTTCAGCAGCTAGGGATTCACAATGGTAAAAAAAAAACTAACCCGAAAGTTAATTAATCATTCAAAGAAAAGTCAGATAACAGAACTAACATAACAGTAAAAATAGTCTAGTTATACTACAGTAATCCAAAATGTACTACTAAACCAAATTAGTAAACTAAATCATCAGTCCTCATCTTGTGTCTCATCATCTTCATCTTCATCATCCTCTTCATCCTCATCCTCATCATCATTCTCTTCACCTTCATCCTCTTTATTCTCTGCTTCATTATTCTGGCCGCCATCAACCTCTTCGCCATCAACCTCTTCGCCATCTTCATCTTGTTCCTCATGAGGTGCTTGGCCTTGAAATTCCTCAGAGAATTCTTCAAACCTCATCAATTCTTCAATGGTCTCCCTGTCTAATGGGTCAAATGGCACCAACTTCTCCACAGGGAGGTTCATTTGGGATGCCACAACTCTCATAAGAGGTTCAAGGGCGATGCATGTCTTTGTGGATTCATGAATCCTGCGCATATTCCTTTGAACCATTCTCAAATAACCCCTCATCTTTTCTTGATTTGGAGCTGCAGCACTAGCTGAGGTTTCTGCCATGGAAGCTTTTCCTTTTCCCTTTGATGTGGCCATGGCTTTGGAAGTGGAAGGTGCTTTTGGTGTGGCTTTGGATTTACTGGACTCTCCTTTGGTGAAATTCACCTCTAATGTTGCACCCGGCCTCATAGGGATCAAACCTTCAGTTGAGACTCCAGATTCAACACACAAATGAAAAATGATGCTGGCATACGACAGGGATCCTTGTTTTTGCAAGTGCAGTGTGTGAATCTCATTGGCTATAGTCAGGCCAACATTCAGGTATTCACCTTTCATTATTGTGTATAGGCACCAAACCCTCTTCTTTGTGATGGAAGATCTGTGCTGGATTGGCAATAGAATCCCATGGATAAAAGCCCACCAAATTTTGGCCTTGAAACATAGTGATGAAGATTTGACATGCGTGACTCCGTTGTTGAACCATAGGCTATCCTTCCAAGCTCCCTTACCTTCACACAATAACTGATCCACCTTGCTTGGTTCGGCTTTGCTATCGGTTCTATATTGGAAGATACAATCCCTTCCTTCCGAAAAAGGGATTAATAGTAATCGGTTGATGACTTGAGGTGAGAAAGATATTTGTTTTCCCCGGACATAAGATACATAGCGCTCTTCTTCATCATCACTTGTTATATTTGCATAGAACTCTAGCATTAGCTCTTGATATGCCGGGTATGTGATGTTGGCCAATCCAGTCCACTTCCTTCCAGAGATCTCATTGCAAACTTCTTTGTAATTATTACGTTGAGATGCATCACCATTACTTTCATCAATGTATAAGCTTGGGCTCATGTTAAATTTCCGCTCCACTAGCACTGCACGTGCTATAAAACGGGAGGTAAAGGCCTCTGCATGCTCCAGTGATTTAAACTTATGAGTATCATATTCTTGAATTTCTGGGGTGGCCTTGGCTTTCTTTGTGGTCTTCCTCTTCTCTTGGACTTGTCCTTTGATAGCTCTTTGTTTGGTTCTTGGTTGCCTTGAATAGGAAGAGACAGCTGGTCTATTGCTTGAAAACATAATTTCTCAAAATTGAACCTACACAATGCAAAGTATATATGAGAAAAACATGCATGTACATAACTACCAATTATCACCAACAAGAGCATGCACTTTCATCAAAATTATAATGTGGTTCAAAAAGAAATTAAGTGGGAGTTGCTAAAGAGAATACATAAGCTATTACAATGTGTTCATGCTTACTAGTGTTGCACACATAGACTATACCCAAAACTTCATTGAAGCATTTTAACAAACACTAAGTGAGCACGAATGAGTATCTCATATTTCTTCCCAATTGATTCGCACAATGCATCTCCAAGACAATTATCACCATACATTCACAAGCAATCAATGTTATTCATCAACAATCATCAAAATAAGGCCATGCAACACATTTAATTGAGCCAATTTCAATTCGCCCAAAAGGGGATCTAGGGTTCGAACTACCCTTTCTTGAACCCTCATCTCAATCAATCATGTGAATCATGCAATTGAAGCTTAAACAATGAAGGAAACAAGTTGAAATTACTAGATTGAACAACATACCTTGTTTGGGCTGAAGTGAATTGAGAACACCAAATGAGAATTCTTGAAAGTTATCAACAAAAATGAAAACCTAGGTTGAAAGGGATGAAGAATTCAACTCAAATCTACTTGCAAAGTGGAGTGGTGAGGGTGAGAATTGATTGGAAGTGGGATTGCACACTTGAGATTTCACAAGCACAAGGGGAGAAGAGAAAGAACAAGTGAACGCGCCTCTCTTTGCGCCAAGGCGCGAGCTCGCCACTCCTTTTTGTGCCAAGGCGCGCAAAACGCGCCACCCCCCTTAGTTAGAACGCGCCAAGGCGCGTTTTCTCCGCAACCAAGTGCAGAACGCGCCACTCTCACTAATTAGAGCGCGCCAGGGCACGTTTTTGCCGAGAGCACCTCTCAAACGCGCCCCTCTCTTCCTTCAATTGGCGCCAGGGCGCGTTTGTGCCGAGAGCAGGTCACAAACGCGCCACTCTTTCTTTCTTCAATGCGCCAAGGCGTGTTTCACAGGGATGCCTTGCTTTTTGGTTCACTCTTCTTCATGTCTTGGTCTAAATTGATGTCCTTAGTAGTGACAAATGAGGTTGCTTTGCATGTTCTCAATGTAGTTTGCTCTAACTTGTGCACATACTCTAAGGCATTTTATTTCTAAGTGGTCTATCTCTGCACAAGAATCACAAATATCATGAACATGCATTGAAATCTCACAACTTCCTCACAAGTTATTACACCTCACACCTCTTTTATTTCTTATTGACTCAAGAATACTGTAATTTCAAATGTTTATTCCTATATCTACTTGGTTGTCAATCAACTCAAGAATCAAAATTTTTTTATACTAACTCATGCATTTACATTTCTACTCTAATCTTCAAATTCTCTTTTCTTTTTGCTTTTTTAACTTTTAACTATTCACAAGTATATCACAACAAGAAGTTACAGAGAACTTCTTTCAATTGGGTGGGTTGCCTCCCACCAAGCGCTTCTTTAATGTCATTAGCTTGACATGTAACTAGACCCTATCAAGGAGGATCATGTAATTCAAATAGAGACCTTATCCCTCTCAAAATTTCCTCCCATATAAGGTTTAACTCTCCTCGCGCTTTACTTTGAATTCTCTGGATTTATCAAGGTCTTCCAAGGTAATTGCACCATGTGGAAACACTTGTTTGACAAAAATGGGCTAGACCATCTAGATTTTAGTTTTCCTGGAAACAATTTTAATCTAGAATTATAAAGTAAAACCAGTTGTCCAGGGTAAAACTCTCTACTTCTAAGCTTACGATCATGCCATAGTTTTGTTCTTTCTTTGTAAATCTTGGCATTTTCGTATGCTTGAAGTCTAAGTTCATCCAACTCATGGAGTTGGTATAGTCTCTTCTCATGGCCTGATTGAGAGTCAGAATTGAGGTATTTCAAGGCCCAGTATGCCTTGTGCTCTTGTTCTACAGGCAAGTGGCATGCCTTTCCATAGACCATTTGAAATGGTGTCATGCCAATGGGAGTCTTATAAGCTGTCCTATATGCCCAAAGAGCATCATTCAGTCTTTTAGACCAATCTTTTCTGGACAGATTTATAGTTCTCTCTAAAATCTTCTTAATCTCCCTATTAACTATCTCAGCTTGCCCGCTGGTTTGAGGGTGATATGGTGTTGCAATCTTGTGCTTCACCCCTAACCTCTTAAGGACTCTCTCCATATGCTTATTGCAGAAATGGCTTCCACCATCAGTAATGAAAGCTCTAGGGACACCAAATCTAGTGAAGATATTTCTATGAATAAAAGTATCTACAATCCTAAAGTCATTGGTTGGGGCAGAAATGGCTTCCACCCACTTGGACACATAGTCTACAGCTACTAGGATATAGGTGTGAGAGAAAGAGGGAGGAAATGGTCCCATGAAGTCCATCCCCCACACATCAAATACTTCTATCTCTAAGATGTTATTCAATGGTCCCTCATCTCTCTTTGAAATATTTCCACTTCTTTGGCATCTGTCACAGGATTGCACAAAAGCTTTTGCATCTTTAAAAATAGATGGTCAATATAAACCACATTGCAAAACCTTTTTGGCTGTCCTTTCCCCATTAAAATGACCTCCACTGGGGGAATTATGACAATGCCAAAGAACAAAGTTGACCTCTTCCTCAGGTATACATCTCCTAAGGAGTCCATCTATACCCCACTTAAACAGAAATGGCTCATCCCACACATAATATTTTGCATCAGAAAACAGTTTTTTTCTTTGTTGATGGGACAAGCCAAGGGGAATATAATTGGATACCTTAAAGTTCGCGATATCACTGAACCAAAGAGCATCATGAACAACAAAGAGTGTCTCATCAGGGAAGGTTTCAACTATAGGGATATCACTACCTTCTATCTCAGCATGAGGCAACCTTGAAAGGTGATCTGCCACTAAGTTCTCTCTGCCTTTTTTATCTCTTATTTCAATGTCAAACTCTTGCGTAAGGAGAACCCAACGGATCAACCTTGGTTTACTCTCATGCTTCATTAGAAGGTATTTCAAGGCAGCATGGTCAGTGTACACTATGATTTTTGAGCCAATGAGATAAGGCCTAAACTTGTTGAGAGCAAATACTATGGCTAGCAATTCTTTTTCTGTAGTTGAATAATTGATTTGAGCACTATCAAGCACTCTACTAGCATAGCATATTACTCTTACAAGTTTGTCCTTCCTTTGTCCTAATACTGCCCCTATTGCATAGTCACTAGCATCACACATTAATTCAAAAGGTAAACTCCAATCTGGAGCAGTGATGATAGGGGCTGTTATTAGCTTCTCTTTTAGAGTCTCGAAGGCCTTCAAACAGTTTTCATCAAAATTAAAGATCACTTCCTTTACAAGTAAGTCACATAATGGTTTGGAAATTTTTGAAAAATCTTGGATGAATCTTCTGTAAAAACCAGCATGACCTAAGAAACTTCTCACTCCTTTCACATTCACTGGAGGAGGTAGTTTCTCTATCACTTCTATTTTTGCCTTATCCACTTCTATACCATTCATAGAGATTTTGTGTCCTAAAACAATGCCTTCTTTAACCATAAAATGGCACTTTTCCCAGTTCAAAACCAGATTTGTTTCTTGATATCGTTTCAGTACACAAGCTAAATTTTCTAAACAGTTTTCGAAAGTGGAACCAAAGACAGAAAAATCATCCATAAATATTTCAATGAATTTCTCAACCATATCACCAAAGATGGCCATCATGCATCTTTGAAAGGTTGCTGGTGCATTACATAGTCCGAATGGCATTCTCCGATATGCAAAAACTCCATAAGGACACGTAAAAGTAGTTTTCTCTTGGTCCTTAGGATCTACCACAATCTGGTTATAACCAGAGTAGCCATCCAAAAAACAGTAATAGGCGTGACCAGCTAGCCTTTCAAGCATTTGGTCCATAAAAGGTAAAGGAAAGTGGTCTTTCCTTGTAGAATCATTTAACCTTCTATAATCAATACACATCCTCCACCCGGTCACTATCCTGGTGGGGATCAATTCGTTCCTTTCATTTGCAACCACAGTCATGCCCCCTTTCTTGGGAACTACTTGTACTGGGCTTACCCAAGAGCTATCCGAAATAGGATAAATAATGCCAGCATCAAGTAGTTTGAGGACTTCCTTGTGTACAACTTCCTTCATAGTAGGATTTAAACGTCTTTGAGGTTGTATCACAGGTTTGAAATTGTCCTCAAGCAAGATTTTATGCATGCAAAATGAGGGACTTATACCTTTCAAATCAGAAATCTGCCACCCAATAGCAGATTTATGCTCTTTCAGAACTTTAAGTAAACTGTCCTCTTCCTTTTTATCCAAAGAATTGCTAATGATCACCGGGAAGGTGTCATTTTTTTCAAGAAAAGCATATCTAAGATGAGAGGGCAGTTGCTTAAGTTCACTCTTAGGTGCAGTTTCTGTTTTATCAACCATTTCAGCTGTTTCGTCCACTGCTTCAATACATGATGGTGGTGATGGGTTGGTTTCCATAGCAGCAACGAATTTTTCAACTTCATGTTGCTCATTTTCAAAACTGGAGGAATCAAAATCTTCCTCCTCTTTTATGAAGTCAAAATTCTCATTTTTATAAACCTTTTCTGCTATAGGATCCAACACATCAACCATCATGCATTGGGACTTATCAAATTGGAAATTTCATAGCATCAAATATATTAAAAGATACCTTTTCTTCATCTACTCTCAAGATGAGTTCACCTTGTGCTACATCAATTAGGACTCTGCCGGTGGCTAGGAATGGTCTTCCTAGGATGATTGGCACTTCCTCATCAGCTTCCATATCCAGCACCACGAAGTCAGCAGGGAATACAAATTTGTCCACCTTCACCAAGAGATCTTCTACTACTCCATAGGGGCGTTTGGTGGATCTGTCCGCTAATTGCAGTGTCATCATTGTGGGCTGAATGTCTTGTATGTTCAATTTATGTAGCACAGAAAGAGGCATCAGGTTTATGCTAGCTCCCAAGTCAATTAATGCCTTACCCACTGGTACTTCCCCTATAGAACAGGGGATAGTGAAGGGGCCTCTATCTCTCAATTTTTGAGGCAGTTTCCTCTGGATGATGGCACTACATTCCTCTGTCATAGCCACAATCTCATCATCCAAAAGCATCCTCTTATTAGATAGGATCTCCTTCATGAATTTAGCATAAGAAGGCATCTTCTGTAATGCTTCAGAAAATGGAATATTAATCCTCAAGCTCTTCAAGATGTCGAAGAATTTGGCAAACTGCTTATCATCATTTGCTTTCTTTAACCTTTGAGGATATGGAAGCTTGCAGTAAGGGGAGATGTGTTCATGCTGACCAGCTTCTTGTAGGATTTACCTCTTTGTCTTTCTTGGTGACTCTTTCCTTTCATTGAGGACTGCAGGTATAGGTGACTGCCTATCTTTCTCTGCAGTATCTTCTTTTTCCTCCACTGCATCACCTTCCAATTCTGCAGTTTCCTTTCCCAACACTTTACCACTCCTTGTGGTAATGGCCTTACACTGCTCCTTTGGATTTACCACAGTGTCACTTGGCAGATTCCCTTGGTTTCTCTTAGATAATTGCTTGGAAAGCTGGCCAATCTGTGATTCAAGGTTCCTAATTGAGGCTTCTTGATTGGTAAACATGGATTCAGTCCTCTGCATAAAGGACATAAACATGTTTTCCAGATTTGAGGATCCTTCTCTAGGAACATTCATGTTAGAGTGTGCTAGAGCATTCCTTTGCTGGTTGGGTTGGAATTTGGACTGGTTTGGATTGAAAGGTAGATTTTGTGGTTGATTTTTGTTATAGTACTGATTAGATGAAGATGCTTGGTTTTGATGCTGGCTGTATTTTTGGTTATATGGCATATTTGGGTTGAAAGATGGTTTAGGATTAGAGTTGAAGGTTTGTTTGAAGTTTTGGTCATAAGAGGAGGGATTAGGTTGCAGATAATTGTTGTTCCTATATGACAGATTTGGATGGTTTCTATTGTGAGGATTATAGCTGTTGGTGTTAGCATAGGTATTATCTTGAGGATTTCCCATATAGTTCACTTGAGCTTGATCCTCAATGGTAGCTCCTAGGTCATCACAAAGATTCAACTGGATGTCCTCCCCCACAATATTCACAATTTATTGGAGGTGCTTGGACTGTATTTAGCTGGACCACTTGCAGTTGCTTCATTAATTGGTCCAATTTATGAGTCATCAACTTATTCTGAGCCAGCAGTGCATCATTAGCTCTAAGTTCGATTACTCCCCTTCTTTCCCCATAGAAATCATTAGGAGGAGCATTATATCTGTTTGAAGTCATCGTCTCAATTATCGCTCTTGCTTCTTGCGCATCCTTTTTCCTCAATGAACCTCCAGCAGAGGCATCTACTAGCAATCTGGTATGTGATCGCAGTCCATTATAGAAGATGTGGACTTGCTGCAAATCAGAGAAACCATGGTGAGGACATCTTCTCAAGAAGGACTTGAATCTCCTCCATGCCTCACTGATGGATTCTCCATCTTTTTGCTTGAAACAAGAGAACTCAGCTCTGAAGTAGTTGTATTTCTCAGGTGGAAAATATTGAGCCAAAAATGTGTTTACCAAGTCTTCCCAAGCGGAAGTATCCATGTGGAAAACTCGCAACCACATCTTTGCTTCTCCTTTCGAAAACTCAAATAATCTCACCTAATGGCGTCATCCCAAGACTCCATTTATTTTTATAGTTCCACAAATTTGCAAGAAATTGTGAACATGTTGATTTGGATCTTCCTCCTCTAGACCTCCAAACCGCTTCTTTGTCCACTAATTGTGTAAGAGCAGGTTTTATCTCAAAGTTATTGGCTGTCACAACTGGTGGTGCAATACTAGAACCGCAGCCCATTGCATTTGGCGTGTACAGCTCTTCCAATGTCATTCGCCTAGTGTTATCCATAGTTGCTGTTGAATTTTCTGGTATAGCTATATTTTCTGGTATTGTCTCTTCTTTATTGTTTTTATTCTCTTTCAGATTTCTCCTGCAAAATCTCTCAATTTCTGGTTCAAACAAGAAGTTAGTTTCCTTAATTCTTCGCATAAACCACAAATCTGGAAGCTACAGGGAATCCAAACAGTTCAAAAGAATGAAATAATTCAATGAAAAACAAAAACAGAACAAGTATCAATCACAACTAAAAACAAATGTCCTAAGTAGCAAACACGTTAAGACTATCGATATTCAACCAATAGTCCCCGACAACGGCGCCATAAACTTGTTGACTTTTAAAATATACGTGTGTGTCAATCTTTCGGCAAGTGTACCGGTCGTCACAAGTTTAGAAATAGTGAGAAAAGGTTGTCGAACCACAGAGACTAGTTGTGAACTATCGAATGCTCAATATGCTTGCTATTAGGACGAACAGTTGAGTGAATCATGTGTGTGAACTAAGTAATTATGTAAAAAGACAATTTACTGTAAAACAAGAAATGGAAAGCAATAAATGTTTAAGTTTCAGAGATGATGAAAACAGTTAGGGAATAGGTTCATTCAATTCCTTCTCTCAAGTAACTACTTCCTATATCAATTCCATAACTATCAATCAATTGGAGACTAGAATTTGTGATACCTTAGACTAATCCTATTCCTAGGTCTTTAGTCCCTTTGAATGACTTCTATAATCCCTAATCCCTTAGGTGAAAACAGAAATTCATTCAAGAAGCGAAACAGATAAATTCACAATGTCTCATATCATGCAAGTTCTATTCCTAGACTCATGCAAAGGTATAATGATGCACTTCTTCTCCTAGTTCAACTATCAATCTTCCAATTGCATAATTGAAATGAGAAACAAAAACTCAAGGAACAGTTCAATCCAATTCAAGCAGTTAATATTCCTATCACTATTTGAACTTCATGAATTAAACCTCAAGAAATTGCATTAAGTAAGAAGAGATCAATCAATCAACTGAAATTACAATTGAATCAACATAGAAATTCATTACAAGTATTCTGGAATTGAAATCCCCTTCCCTAACCTAAGAATTTAGCCTAACATGGAAATAGAAAAAGAAGGAACAAAAACAGAAATCAAAACCAAGAGAAGCTCTATGAATCCTTAGATCTTGCTTCCACAAGCTCCAATTCTTCAAGAATCTTCAAGGATTTGATGGAGAAGGATGAAGAACAAAGGTGAAGAAGAGAGAATAAGAGAATCGTGCAGAGGAAGCAACAAGAAAAACTGAATTATGAAGTCTCCCCCTTGATTTCGCGCCCAAGTGTAACGCCCCGCTATTTTCATTGCTAAAATATTTTCATTTTCTCCAATTATTATTATTGTATGAAAATGTTTCCCTTCATTTAGATTTCTTTAAATAAAATCTTAAAATAATTTTCCTTGCTAACAAAAACTTCACCAAAATAAAACACATCACATAGATTATATCGTAACCATACATCAAAAGTTATTTACAAAACGTCACATAAGTACGTGATATTGTGATAATTATAAAATACACATTATTCACAAAAATCCTCATGTTAGCTATCCTTCCTTCACATCTCCAAATAGAATTATCCTATTAATCTGCTCCCCCAAATAAAATTTAGGATCATCACAGGTGTCAAACCACAGACACAAACACGCAAGGGTAAGTTCCAAAATTTAAATAACAATACATAGCATATAAAAATATCAATAATAATACATATCATATAAAAATATTAATATGATACATATCATACTCACATAAATAAAGAATGAATTATGACTAAATGAAATTTCTATATGATGCATGCTCCAACCTCAACTCCAAAAATATGCAATGTGGTACCATCTCAGATAATACGACATCATCATCGTAAAACTTACCGACCAGTTGGGATTTCACAGTGGTGCACAGAATCTCATAAACAATCATGTGATCATCATGAATTAAATGAATTCTCACTATAAAAATCCCCCAAGTCTGGCATCCCACCTAGACGCACGGATTAAGTTATTATCTGAACCTCTAACCGAGGCCACCTCTTTTGAGGCATGCATGAATGAATGAAATCTTATCTCCCTTTCTAAAAATCTCATTTAAAACAACACCAACTTATTGATATTACAAGTACACTCCATCATTATATTTTACTTTGTGGATTAATAATTTATAATATAATCGTCATAGTTTTCATCACAGTCTCAATCATCATCCAAGTTCAATGAAAAGGTAAACATAAACAATCTAAGTCATCATCCAAGTACACGTCAAAAGTCATTCACATTCAAATCAAATTTTCCAATTACTCTTTAAAATTGTTAAAAATCTTCATAAAATTACGTATTATATAAATAACTTAAAGTTATGAAATCAGTAAAGGTGGCAGAGCCTCCTAGTTAGATCTCATAATTTTAAGATCTCAAATTATCATTTCATAAAATTAAATATTATATAAATATCTTAAAGTTATGAAATCAGTAAAGGTGGCAGAACCTCCTAGTTGGATCTCATAATTTTAAGATCTCAAATTATCATTTCATAAAATTAAATATTATATAAATAACTTAAAATTATGAAACCAGTAAAGGTGGCAGAGCCTCCTAGTTAGATCTCATAATTTTAAGATCACAAATTATCATATGAAATATAAACAAATGAAAGCGGAAATATTTAAATATAAAGATATAAATATGCGGTATTATAAATGAAATCTGGACTAGCTTAGTTGGTTAAGACATGTCCTTAAACACTAAGGTCTTAAGCTCAAGTCATGCTCACTTCATTTTTAGTTACATATATATATTTATTTTTATTTATTTATTTATTTATTTTTTTATATTTGAAAATTTAAGTAAATTGCAACTTCTCTTACAATTCTTATTACTTTAAAACTTCAATAATAATTATAAGTTCATAAATTTTAGAACACAAATATTTTGAGATTATTCTAGAATTTTTAGAAAATTGAAAACTTAATTAAATTGAAAACTTAAAATAATTTAGAAACTTCCCTCACCTTGATTTCTTTTGGCTACTCTTTTGGAAGACTTTGAGAAAGCTTTTGAAGGTTGAAAGAAGGTTGATTCTACTCTCAAAGTTAAATGAAATAGGTTTTTGGTGAATTTAGAAAAATTTGGAATTTTAGCAAAATAAGCTTATGATTTTGGGAAAATTGGAAAAACTAAGATTTTGGTGTTTTGGTGCAAATGAATTCATGGCTGAAGTGTTCTCAAATGGTTTCTATTTATAGATGAAATAAAATTTAAAATATTATTAGTGGTAAAATTTAATATACTTAGTGGTTTTACCATAAAAATTTAATTAGAATTCTTTTTTTTCTTTTTAGTGCACCACTAATCAGATTGGTGCTAATACCACTAATTTAGTGCATCCTTCCATCACTCCTTACATATTGCACTTGTCATAATTTTCACAATTTTTCTTGTTCACATTTTCTCTCGTACTCATTATATACATTATATTTTTATAAAAATATCAGATAGGTCTATTAGCTCAGTTGGTTAAAGCATTCCGCTACTAACCTGAAGGTTGCAGGTCCAAGTCTTACATGTGACATTTTAATTTTAAAATTTTTTAAACAATAAACTATTACTTAATATATATCTTATATTTTATAAAAGTATCAAATAAATGTAGTAGTTTAGTTGGTTAAAGTGGTGGCTTAATAACTTGCAGGTTGCAGGTTCGAATCCTGCATGGGTCATTCTAAGTTTATTTTATTTTTTTTTATTTTTATTTTTTATTTTTTTTTAATTCTTAAAATATTTCTCAAATCAAATATAAAATAAGATTTCTTAATAATAATATAATTAAAACAATAAATTTTCAGTAATTAAAATATAAAAATAATATTTGAAACATCAAATAGTAATAAAAATGTCAAACAACAAATTTATTTTTTTATTACATTTTTATTTAGAAATGTAATCATAATTTTCTCAAATTACGTAATAATATTGCTACCCAATGATAAATTATTTTTGAATTACATTTTTTGTCTAATCAAATTATAACAGTAAATAGTTAATATGCACATTTTTATTGAATTTTTAGTAAATGTTTTAACTACGAAATTATTTATGAAAATTAATTTTGAGGGTGTTACAACTCTCCCCCCCTAAAAAGAAATTTCGTCCTCGAAATTTACCTCATCAAAATAATGTAGGATAGCTTTTCTGCATCTCACTTTCCAATTCCCATGTTGCATCATCCGTTCTCCAGATAACCTTTACTAAAGGAATATCTTTTCCCCTTAAGGTTTTGATTCTTCTATCCTCAATTCTTATTGGTAATGCTTCATAGGTTAGATTATCCTTTATTTGTATGTCATCTAACTCAATTACATGTGATGAATCAGGAATGTATTTACGAAGTTGTGAAACATGAAAGACATTATGAAGATTAGAAAGAATTGGGGGTAAAGCAATTTGGTAAGCCACAAAACCTATTCTTTTTATTATTTGGAAGGGACCAATGAAACGCGGTGAAAGTTTTCGGGATTTTAAAACTCTCCCAATACCAGTCCATGGATTTACCCTCAAGAATACGTGATCACCAACATCAAATTCCAAATCTTTTCTTCTTTTGTCATGATAACTTTTCTGTCTACTTTGTGCCGTTCTCATTTTTCCCTGAATTAACTTAATCTTTTCTGATGTTTGTTGTACAATATCAGGTCCTAAAATTAAACTTTCTCCTGATTCAGTCCAACACAAAGGAGTTCTACATTTTCTTCCATATAAAGCTTCAAAAGGTGCCATACCAATGGAAGAATGAAAACTATTATTGTAGGTAAATTCTATCAAAGGCAAAAAGTCTACCCAACAACCCTTATGTTCTAAAACACAAGCTCTCAATAAATCTTCTAAAGATTGGATTGTTCTTTCAGTTTGTCCATCAGTTTGGGGATGATAGGCTGAACTTAATTTTAATTTGGTGCCTAAAGCTTTATGTAAACTCTCCCAAAATCTTGAAGTAAATCTAGGGTCTCTGTCTGATACAATACTAGATGGTACACCATGTAATCTTACAATCTCACCTATGTACAAATTAGTTAATTTCTCTAAAGAATACCTAATATTAATAGGAATAAAATGTGCAGACTTAGTTAAACGATCTACTATAACCCAAATTGAATCAAATCCCCTAGGGCTTCTTGGCAAAGCTACCACAAAATCCATAGATATGCTATCCCATTTCCATTGTGGTATTTCTAAAGGTTGCAATAAACTGAGGGTTTCTGATGTTCAATTTTAGCCTTTTGACAAATTAAACAAGAATACACATATTCACAAATTTCTTTCTTCATTCGAGGCCACCAAAACATGGTTTTCAAATCTTTGTACATCTTAGTGGCACCAGGATGAATACTTAATTTGCTTTTATGTGCTTCCTCCAAAATTGTTTTTCTAACTTCTATTATATTAGGAATACAAATTCTATCTTGAAACCTCAAAATACCATCCATTCCAATCTTAAACTCACTACTTTTTCCTTGATTCAAAATTTCCATTTGAGTTTTCAGAAAAGGATCAAATTCTTGCTTAAATACAATTTCTTCCAAAAATGTGTTAGAAATTTGTAAAGCTCCTAATCTAATACTCGTATTAGTAGTTTCACACACTAAACTAAGATCTCGAAATTGTTCTAATAAATCCATTTCTCTAATCATCAGTGAAGACATAATCAAAGACTTCCTACTTAAAGCATCTGCTACCACATTAGCCTTTCCGGGATGGTAATTAAGTTCAAAATCATAATCCTTTAAAAATTCCATCCATCTTCTTTGTCTCATGTTTAATTCTTTTTGACTAAATAAATATTTAAGGCTTTTGTGATCGCTAAATACTTCAAATCTAGTTCCATACAAATAGTGTCTCCACATCTTAAGTGTGAATACTACAGCCGTTAATTCTAGATCATGGGTTGGATAATTTTTCTCATGAATCTTAAGTTGTCTAGAAGCATATGCTACCACTTTACCATGTTGCATCAATACTCCTCCTAAACCCATTTTAGATGCATCACAATACACTACAAAAGTTCTTTGGGATCAGGTAGAGTTAATCTTTTGGAGCGAAAGGGTCAATCTTTCCTTTAGAGTTTGAAAACTATCCTCACATTGAGTTGTCCAAATAAATGCCTGATTCTTTTTAGTCAAGGTAGTTAAAGGCAAAGCTATTTTAGAAAAATCTTTAATAAATCTCCTATAATATCCTGCTAATCCTAGAAAACTCCTAATCTCTGTTACACTTTTAGGTCTCTCCCATTCCAAAACAGTTGTACCTTAAATGGATCTACAGATATTCCTCCCTGACATATCACATGACCTAAAAATTTCATTTTCTCCATCCAAAATTCACACTTAGATAATTTAGCAAAAAGTTTTCTGTCCTTTAAAATCTGTAATACTATATTTAAGTGTTTGGCATGATCCTCCCTAGTTTTACTATACACTAATATGTCATCAATGAATACAATTACAAAATGGTCAAGATAAGGGTGAAAAATTCGGTTCATGTAATCCATAAATACTGCTGGAGCATTAGTCACTCCAAAAGGCATAACTAAATACTCATAGTGCCCATAATCGGTAGATCGAAAGCGATTTTGGAATATCCTCGGATTTTACCCTAATCTGATGATATCCTGATCTTAAATCAATCTTACTAAAAATACATGCTCCTTTTAATTGATCCATAAGATCATCAATCCTAGGCAGTGGATATTTATTCTTAATGGTTACTCTATTCAATTGTCTATAATCTATGCACATTCTCATGGTTCCATCCTTTTTCTTAACTAACAAAACCGAGCTCCCCAGGGTGATACACTAGGCCTTACAAACTGTTTACTTAACAATTCTTCAATTTGTTTCTTGACTTCATAATAATTCTACGGAGACATTCTATATGGTGCTATGGAAATTGGTCCTGTTCTGAACTAAATCAATGGAAAACTCTATTTCTCTTTCGGAGGTAATTGATCCACTTCTTGAAATATCTCTGTAAAATCTTTTACTATTGGCACACCACTCACCTCATTTTCAGATTTAGTTTCATTAGCGGTGATCATGTATACTTGGGTATTGTTTTCCTTTAAAGATTTTAAGACTTTATTTATGGAAACAATTTCAATATCCCTACTCACCTCCGGGTCTCGAAAAATAATTGTTTTGTCAAAGCAATTCAACAAAACATGATTAGTGGACAACCAATCCATACCTAAAACAACTTCAATTTGTTGAAGGGGTAAACAAATCAAGTTGACACAGAAAGTTTTATCACCAATTTTTATTTTACAGTCTAGACAGATATCTGAGGTTAAACCTGAAGTTCCAGTTGGAGTATTTACTTCTAATTTAAAGTTTAATGAAGACACAGGGAGTTTCAATTTTTGTACACAAGAATATGACACAAAAGAATGAGTAGCACCAGAGTCAAATAACACGCTTAAAGGAATTTCATTTATGAAGCATTTACCTCGAATCAAAGGTTCAAGTCTCAGTTCCATTAAGAGAAAAAATTCTTCCTTGAGCCTTCGGTTTTTCAGACGGATTTTCGGACATGCTTCCTTTTCCTCGACAATCTTTTGCTAGATGTCCCTTTGTGTTACATTTGTAGCACCAGTTGCACGATGAAGCATAGTGTCCAAATTCTCCACACTTAAAACACTTGACATTAACAGGATTAGATTCACGATTTCTCATAGGAGCTTTAGAAAAACTCCCAAATAGAACGTTCCTTAAATCCTTGAGAAGCTTGGTATGGTTTCCCTTTATTTTCGAACCCAAATCTTTTATTTTTAATGGGTCCACCAATATTTTTATTTTTATAATATACAACTCTAGCACGAGAATCCTCATCATATATTCTACACATATTTACAAGCACTGGAAATTGGTGAATACCTTGATAATTTATAGCTTGTTTTATTTCAGGACGCAGGCCATTTAAAAATTTAACACATTTTGACCTTTCACCATCTTTTCCATGGTAGTGTGTAGAATATCTGACTAGATCCTCAAACCTAACCGCATACTCAGCTACTGTTAAGTTCCCTTGTTTTAATTCCAAAAACTCCATTTCTTTTTTATTCCTTATATCTTCAGGAAAATATTTTTCTAAAAACAATTCCTTAAATTCTCCCCATTTTATTGTTTCTCCTTCCTTCGCTTCATACTGGTAAGCATTTTCCCACCAATATTCTGCCTCATCCACCAACATATGAGTTGCGAAAATTACCTTTTTATCCTCAGAACATCCCATTACCCGAAAGATTTTCTCAATTTCCCTTACCCATCGTTGAGCACCTTCAGGGTCATATCCACCTCCAAAAGTAGGCGGATTATTCCTCTGAAAACGCTCCAGACCACGATATTCATTATGTTCGTTGTTGTTCCTATTTTGACTTCCAATTGCTTGAGCAAGTTTTTCGAGTGCCTCAGCAATTGCCTTATCATTTCCTCCAGCCATCTATTATTATTACAGAAAATAAAATCACAAAGCACATCAACTAACAATCACACAAGAATATAGAGCACATAAACAAACAATCATATACTCCACCTTATAACTTCTATCAATCATTTAATCACAACAAAAACATGGTTAGCTCAAAATTCACAAGTCCAAGAAAACATACTGCTCTGATACCAACTGTAACGCCCGCTTATTTTCATTGCTAAAATATTTTCATTTTCTCCAATTATTATTATTGTATGAAAATGTTTCCCTTCATTTAGATTTCTTTAAATAAAATCTTAAAATAATTTTCCTTGCTAACAAAAACTTCACCAAAATAAAACACATCACATAGATTATATCGTAACCATACATCAAAAGTTATTTACAAAACGTCACATAAGTACGTGATATTGTGATAATTATAAAATACACATTATTCACAAAAATCCTCATGTTAGCTATCCTTCCTTCACATCTCCAAATAGAATTATCCCGTTAATCTGCTCCCCCAAATAAAATTTAGGATCATCACAGTGTCAAAAACCACAGACACAAACACGCAAGGGTAAGTTCCAAAATTTAAATAACAATACATAGCATATAAAAATATCAATAATAATACATATCATATAAAAATATTAATATGATACATATCATACTCACATAAATAAAGAATGAATTATGACTAAATGAAATTTCTATATGATGCATGCTCCAACCTCAACTCCAAAAATATGCAATGTGGTACCATCTCAGATAATACGACATCATCATCGTAAAACTTACCGACCAGTTGGGATTTCACAAGTGGTGCACAGAATCTCATAAACAATCATGTGATCATCATGAATTAAATGAATTCTCACTATAAAAATCCCCCAAGTCTGCATCCCACCTAGACGCACGGATTAAGTTATTATCCTAACCTCTAACCGAGGCCACCTCTTTTGAGGCATGCATGAATGAATGAAATCTTATCTCCCTTTCTAAAAATCTCATTTAAAACAACACCAACTTATTGATATTACAAGTACACTCCATCATTATATTTTACTTTGTGGATTAATAATTTATAATATAATCGTCATAGTTTTCATCACAATCAATCATCATCCAAGTTCAATGAAAAGGTAAACATAAACAATCTAAGTCATCATCCAAGTACACGTCAAAAGTCATTCACATTCAAATCAAATTTTCCAATTACTCTTTAAAATTGTTAAAAATCTTCATAAAATTACGTATTATATAAATAACTTAAAGTTATGAAATCAGTAAAGGTGGCAGAGCCTCCTAGTTAGATCTCATAATTTTAAGATCTCAAATTATCATTTCATAAAATTAAATATTATATAAATATCTTAAAGTTATGAAATCGAAGAAAGTGTGCGAGAAGCCTCCTAGTTGATCTCATAATTTTAAGATCTCAAATTATCATTTCATAAAATTAAATATTATATAAATAACTTAAAATTATGAAACCAAAAGGTGGCAGAGCCTCCTAGTTAGATCTCATAATTTTAAGATCACAAATTATCATATGAAATATAAACAAATGAAAGCGGAAATATTTAAATATAAAGATATAAATATGCAGTATTATAAATGAAATCTGGACTAGTTCAGTTGGTTAAGACATGACTGTAAACACTAAGGTCTTGAGTTCAAGTCATGCTTACTTCATTTTTAGTTATATATATATATATTTTTATTTTTATTTATTTATTTATTTATTTTTTTATATTTGAAAATTTAAGTAAATTGCAACTTCTCTTACAATTCTTATTACTTTAAAACTTCAATAATAATTATAAGTTCATAAATTTTAGAACACAAATATTTTGAGATTATTCTAGAATTTTTAGAAAATTGAAAACTTAATTAAATTGAAAACTTAAAATAATTTAGAAACTTCCCTCACCTTGATTTCTTTTGGCTACTCTTTTGGAAGACTTTGAGAAAGCTTTTGAAGGTTGAAAGAAGGTTGATTCTACTCTCAAAGTTAAATGAAATAGGTTTTTGGTGAATTTAGAAAAATTTGGAATTTTAGCAAAATAAGCTTATGATTTTGGGAAAATTGGAAAAACTAAGATTTTGGTGTTTTGGTGCAAATGAATTCATGGCTGAAGTGTTCTCAAATGGTTTCTATTTATAGATGAAATAAAATTTAAAATATTATTAGTGGTAAAATTTAATATACTTAGTGGTTTTATAAAAGTATCAAACAAATGTAGTAGCTTAGTTGGTTAAAGTGGTGGCTTAATAACTTGCAGGTTCGAATGCTACATGGGTCATTCTAAGTTAATTTTTTTTTTTATTTTATATTATTTTTATTTTTTATTTTTTATTATTTTTATTTTAATTCTTAAAATATTTCTCAAATCAAATATAAAATAAGATTTCTTAATAATAATATAATTAAAACAATAAATTTTCAGTAATTCGAAATATAAAATAATATTTGAAACATCAAATAGTAATAAAAATGTCAAACAACAAATTTATTTTTTTTATTACATTTTTATTTAGAAATGTAATCATAATTTTCTCAAATTACGTAATAATATTGCTACCCAATGATAAATTATTTTTGAATTACATTTTTTGTCTAATCAAATTATAACAGTAAATAGTTAATATGCACATTTTTATTGAATTTTTAGTAAATGTTTTAACTACGAAATTATTTATGAAAATTAATTTTGAGGGTGTTACACCAAGGATTCCTTTTATAGCAGAGAAACGCGCCACCCACTTATGCAGAACGCGCCCTGACGCATTTGAGTCAAGGAAGATGGCATGAGCTCGCCCTGGCGCACTCCCTGGCGCATGCGCGCCCTCCTGTCCTTCACTGGCGCGCCCAGGCGCGTTTATGCCGCAAGGAGGGGTTGAATGCGCCCCCCTGGCGCGCCCTGGCGCCCATGCGCCCTTGACTTTCCATTGCAACGCGCCCTGGCGCGTTTCTGCCGCAAGGGGCATTGAAACGCGCCACTCAAGTGCGCCCTGGCGCCCATGCGCCACTCTGGATCAATGAAATGCGCCCTGGCGCGTTTTGACAGGTGTGGATGCTCAACTTGGCTTGCTTTGATCTTGATTTGGCTTTACATCCTTGTTCTTCTTGATGGCATCTTCATCTTATGTCCATAGCTTTCATTCCAAGCTTCTATCTTCTCTTCAATGAATCTAGAATCAACAAAAGAGTGATTACTATGACTTAAAAACTCAAGAAACTTATAAAACTTAACAAAACACTAACTCAAGAACTAATACTAAGCAAACATGGTATTTTTACTGTTTTCTTGTCTAAACTATAACTAAACCTAGTGAAATTGGATGGAAATGAGCTTAAAACACCTAGGAAAACATGTATAATCTAGCACTTATCACAACCCCAAACTTAAAGCTTTGCTTGTCCTCAAGCAAACATAGAATCCATCATTACAAGAATCAATAAGCATGGTATAACATTGAGCTCAACAGCCACTGAAAATGCATTATGCAGTTCTTAACTCCTTAAGCAAACTCAATTTGTCTATGAAAGTTGGACATGAACTCAAAATGTTATCAAGCACTGCATAATTCATCAAGTATAAGCAAAAAACATAGATTGGCATAAAAAAATGTACTTTAGTCAACATTAGCAAAGTCCTCTCCAGTTAAGTGTTTGCCCTCAATCTTTCAAGTTTTTCGGCTTGTGTTTCTCTCAATATCACCAATCAGAAGGTATGTTACCATAGGCTTGCAATAGCTCTAAAATCTCCACTGCCTTCAAGTAGACATTGGACACTCTAAAGGTCTTTTCAGGGTTGTAATGGGGCTTAGGTAAAGGTGGGATAAAAAGAAAGGTACTAACTGCATATTCACAGGAACTTAAAGAGTAAAAGTTATACCTATATGCTATGCATGAGTTAAAAATTCTATAAAAATATGCATATTAACTATTTACTGTTATAATTTGATTAGATAGCAATATTTCGAATTAGCCCATGCAGGATTCGAACCTACAACATTCATTTCTTTGCCACCACTCTAACCTGCTGAACTACTAGATTTATTTGGTAGTTTTTAAAAGTATAAGTTATATAATAAGTACGAGCGAAATATGTGAACCAGAAAAATAGAGAAAAATAATTTTTAGACTCTTTATAATTTAGTATTAATTATGGAATAATCATATATGATATTTGAATAATAGAATTAAAAAAATTAAAAATTAAAAATTAAAAAAAAATAATAATAAATAATAATAATAAAATATATATATATATATATATATATATAAATAAAAGTTGGAAAATTCTGAACAAGTGCAATATGTCATGAGTGATGAAAAGATGCACTAAGTTAGTGGTGTTAGCACCAATTTGATTAGTGGAGCATTAAAAAGAAAAAGAATTATAATTAATCATTTATGGTAAAACCACTAAGTATATTAAATTTAGCACTAATAATATTTTAAATTTTATTTCATCTATAAATAGAAACCATTTTAGAACACTTCAGCCATGAATTCATTTCCACCAAAACACCAAAACTTTAGTTTTTCCAATTTACCAAAACCATAAGTTTATTTTGCTAAAATTCCAAATTTTTCTAAATTCACCAAAACTACTTCACTTAACTTTGTGTGGGAGTAGGATCAACCTTCTTTCAACCATTAGAAGATCTTTCAAAGCATTTCCAAGTGGGAGAAAAATAAGGTGAGGGAAGTATCTAAATTATTATGAGTTTTTAATTTAATTAAGTTTTCAAGTTTCTAAAAATTCTAGAATAATTCTAAAAAATTTTATATTTTGATTTTTATAATTTTATTCTCTTGAACTTATAATTATTATTGAAGTTTTAAAGTATTTAAGTTTTCAAATACTAAAATAATGCATATTTAAAAATAAAATAAAAATAATTAAATAAATATGGTGGGAGCATAAATTGAACCCAAAACCTTCTGATTTTCAATCATGATCTAACCAACTGAGCTAGTCCAGATTTCGTTTATGATACCGCATATTTATATCTTTATATTTAAATATTTTCGCTTTCATTTGTTTATATTTCATATGGTATTTTGATATCTTAAAATTATGAGATCTAACTAGGAGGCTCTGCCACCTTTACTGATTTCATAATTTTAGTTATTTATATAATATTACAACGACTTAAAATTATGAGATCTAACTAGGAGGCTCTGCCACCTTTACTGATTTCATAATTTTAGTTATTTATATAATATTACAACGATTAATTTTTTTATACCTTGATCTTGGATGACCTTTGATTGAACTTGAATAACTTTGGATGTGTATTTGGATAATGACTTGGATTGTGTATGTTTACCTTCCCTTTGAACTTGGTTGATGATTGAGACTGTGATTAATTTCCTATGTTATGTACTTTGAGGACTTGTGATGAGAACTATAACTGTTTAGACTATAAATTATTAACCCATAACATAAAATATAATGATGGAGTAGACTTATAATATCAACAAGTTGGTGCTGTTTTAAATGAGATTTTTAGAAAGGGAGATAAGATTTCATTCATTCATGCATGCCTCAAAAGAGGTGGCCTCGGTTAGAGGTACAGATAATAACTTAATCCGTGCGTCTTGGTGGGATGCCAGACTTGGGGGATTTCCAATAGTGAGAATTCATTTAATTCATGATGATCACATGTTTGTTTATGAGATTCTGTGCACCACTGTGGAATCCCAACTGGTCGGTAAGTTTTACGATGATGATGTCGTATTATCTGAGATGGTACCACATTGCATATTTTTGGAGTTGAAGTTGGAGCATGCATCATATAGAAATTTCATTTAAGTCATAATCCATTCTTTATTTATTTGATTATGATATGTATCATATTGATATTTTTATATGATATGTATTGTATTGATATTTTTATATGATAAGTATTTTTTTTAAAGATATTGGAACTTACCCTTGCGTGTTTGTGTATGTGGTTTGACACCTGTGATGATCCTGAATTTTATTCGGAGGAGCAGATTGACAGGTAGATTCAGTAATCATGTGTGGAAGATGTCAAGGAATGTCATCTAACATGAAGATTTAATAATAATGTGTATATTATAATTGTCACAATATTACGTACCTATGTGACATTTTGTAAATAACTTTTGATGTATGGTTATAATGTGATTTATGTGATGTGTTTTATTTTTATGGTGACGTTTTATTTTAGCAAGGAAAAATATTTCAAGATTTTATTCGAAGAAACTTAAATGAAGGGAAACAATTTCAAATAATAATAATAAATAGATAAAAAGGAAAATATTTTAGCAATGAAATATAGCGGGGCGTTACAGTTGGTATCAAGAGCGGATGTTTTCTTGGACTTGTGAAGTTTGAGCTAACCATGTTTTTGTTGTGATTAAGTGATTAGTAGTGAGCTTAGAAGCAATAAGGTTGTGTGAATGATTGTTTGTTTATGTGCTCTATATTCTTGTTTGATTATTAGTTGGTGTGCTTTGAGATTTTATTTTCTGTAATAATAATAGATGGCTGGAGGAAATGATAAGGCAATTGCTGAGGCACTCGAAAAACTTGCTCAAGCAATTGGAAGTCAAAGTAGGAACAACAACGAACATAACGAATATCGTGGTCTGGAGCGTTTTCAGAGGAATAATCCGCCTACTTTTGGAGGTGGATATGACCCTGAAGGTGCTCAACAATGGGTAAGGGAAATTGAGAAAATCTTTCGGGTAATGGGATGTTCTGAGGATAAAAAGGTAATTTTCGCAACTCATATGTTGGTGGATGAGGCAGAATACTGGTGGGAAAATACTTACCAGTATGAAGCGAAGGAAGGAGAAACAATAAAATGGGGAGGATTTAAGGAATTATTTTTAGAAAAATATTTTCCTGAAGATATAAGGAATAAAAAAGAAATGGAGTTTTTGGAATTAAAACAAGGGAACTTAACAGTAGCTGAGTATGCAGTTAGGTTTGAGGATCTAGTCAGATATTCTACACACTACCATGGAAAAGATGGTGAAAGGTCAAAATGTGTTAAATTTTTAAATGGCTCAAATCCTGAAATAAAACAGGCTATAAATTATCAAGGTATTCACCAATTTCCAGTGCTTGTAAATATGTGTATAATATATGATGAGGATTCTCGTGCTAGAGCTGTATATTATAAAAATAAAAATATTGGAGGACCCATTAAAAATAAAAGATTTGGGTTCGAAAATAAAGGGAAACCATACCAAGCTTCTCAAGGATTTAAGGAACGTTCTGCTGGGAGTTTTTCTAAAGCTCCTATGAGAAATCGTGAATCTAATCCTGTTAATGTCAAGTGTTTTAAGTGTGGAGAATTTGGACACTATGCTTCATCATGCATCTGGTGCTACAAATGTAACATAAAGGGACATCTAGCAAAAGATTGTCCAGGAAAGGGAAGCATGTCAGAAAATCCGTCTGAAAAACCGAAGGCTCAAGGAAGAATTTTTTCTCTTAAAGGAACTGAGACTTCAGAACCTTTGATTCGAGGTAAATGCTTCATAAATGAAACTCTTTTAACTGTGTTATTTGACTCTGGTACTACTCATTCTTTTGTGTCATATTCTTGTGTACAAAAATTGAAACTCCCTATGTCTTCATTAAACTTTAAATTAGAAGTAAATACTCCAACTAGGACTTCAGTGTTAACCTCAGATATCTGTCTAGACTGTAAAATAAAAATTGGTGATAAAACTTTCTGTGTCAATTTGATTTGTTTACCCCTTCAACAAATTGAAGTTGTTTTAGGTATGGATTGGTTGTCCACTAATCATGTTTTGTTGAATTGCTTTGACAAAACAATTATTTTTCGAGACCCGGAGGTGAGTAGGGATATTGAAATTGTTTCCATAAATAAAGTCTTAAAATCTTTAAAGGAAAACAATACCCAAGTATACATGATCATCGCTAATGAAACTAAATCTGAAAATGAGGTGAGTAGTGTGCCGATAGTAAAAGATTTTATAGAGATATTTCAAGAAGTGGATCAGTTACCTCCTGAAAGAGAGATAGAATTTTCCATTGATTTAGTTCCAGGAACAGGACCAATCTCCATAGCACCATATAAAATGTCTCCTGTAGAATTAGCAGAAGTCAAGAAACAAATTGAAGAATTGTTAAGTAAACAGTTTGTAAGGCCTAGTGTATCACCCTGGGGAGCTCCAATTTTGTTAGTTAAGAAAAATGATGGAACCATGAGAATGTGCATAGATTATAGACAATTGAATAGAGTAACCATTAAGAATAAATATCCACTGCCTAGGATTGATGATCTTATGGATCAATTAAAAGGAGCCTGTATTTTTAATAAGATTGATTTAAGATCAGGATACCATCAGATTAGGGTAAAATCCGAGGATATTCCAAAAACTGCTTTCAGTACCCGTTATGGGCACTATGAGTATTTAGTTATGCCTTTTGGAGTGACTAATGCTCCAGCAGTATTTATGGATTACATGAACCGAATTTTTCACCCTTATCTTGATCATTTTGTAATTGTATTCATTGATGACATATTAGTGTACAGTAAAACTAGGGAGGATCATGCCAAACACTTAAATATAGTGTTACAGATTTTAAAGGACAGAAAACTTTTTGCTAAATTATCTAAGTGTGAATTTTGGATGGAGAAAATGAAATTTTTAGGTCATGTGATATGTCAGGGAGGAATATCTGTAGATCCATGTAAGGTACAATCTGTTTTGGAATGGGAGAGACCTAAAAGTGTAACAGAGATTAGAGTTTTCTAGGATTAGCGAGGATATTATAGGAGATTTATTAAAGATTTTTCTAAAATAGCTTTGCCTTTGACTACCTTGACTAAAAAGAATCGGACATTTATTTGGACAACTCAATGTGAGAATAGTTTTCAAACTCTAAAGGAAAGATTGACCAACGCTCCAAGATTAACTCTACCTGATCCCAAAGAACCTTTTGTAGTGTATTGTGATGCATCTAAAATGGGTTTAGGAGGAGTATTGATGCAAGATGGTAAAGTGGTAGCATATGCTTCTAGACAACTTAAGATTCATGAGAAAAATTACCCAACCCATGATCTAGAATTAGCTACCGTAGTATTCACACTTAAGATGTGGAGACACTATTTGTATGGAACTAGATTTGAAGTATTTAGCGATCACAAAAGCCTTAAATATTTATTTAGTCAAAAAGAATTAAACATGAGACAAAGAAGATGGATGAAATTTTTAAAGGATTATGATTTTGAACTTAATTACCATCCCAGAAAGGCTAATGTGGTAGCAGATGCTTTAAGTAGGAAGTCTTTGATTATGTCTTCACTGATGATTAGAGAAATGGATTTATTAGAACAATTTTGAGATCTTAGTTTAGTGTGTGAAACTACTAATACGAGTATTAGATTAGGAGCTTTACAAATTTCTAACACATTTTTGGAAGAAATTAGACAGAAGCAAGAATTTGATCCTTTTCTGAAAACTCAAATGGAAATTTTGACTCAAGGAAAAAGTAGTGAGTTTAAGATTAGAATGGATGGTATTTTGAGGTTTCAAGATAGAATTTGTATTCCTAATATAACAGAAGTTAGAAAAACAATTTTGGAGGAAGCACATAAAAGCAAATTAAGTATTCATCCTGGTGCCACTAAGATGTACAAAGATTTGAAAATCATGTTCTGGTGGCCTCAAATGAAGAAAGAAATTTGTGAATATGTGTATTCTTGTTTAATTTGTCAAAAGGCTAAAATAGTACATCAGAAACCTTCAGGTTTATTGCAACCTTTAGAAATACCACAATGGAAATGGGATAGCATATCTATGGATTTTGTGGTAGCTTTACCAAGAAGCCCTAAAGGATTTGATTCAATTTGGGTTATAGTAGATCGTTTAACTAAGTCTGCACATTTTATTCCTATTAATATTAGGTATTCTTTAGAGAAATTAACTAATTTGTACATAGGTGAGATTGTAAGATTACATGGTGTACCATCTAGTATTGTATCAGATAGAGATCCTAGATTTACTTCAAGATTTTGGGAGAGTTTACATAAAGCTTTAGGCACCAAATTAAAATTAAGTTCAGCCTATCATCCCCAAACTGATGGACAAACTGAAAGAACAATCCAATCTTTAGAGGATTTATTGAGAGCTTGTGTTTTAGAACATAAGGGTTGTTGGGTAGACTTTTTACCTTTGATAGAATTTACCTACAATAATAGTTTTCATTCTTCCATTAGTATGGCACCTTTCGAAGCTTTATATGGAAGAAAATGTAGAACTCCTTTGTGTTAGACTGAATCAGGAGAAAGTTTAATTTTAGGACCTGATATTGTACAACAAACCTTAGAAAAGATTAAGTTAATTCAGGAAAAGATAAGAACGGCACAAAGTAGGCAGAAAAGTTATCATGACAAAAGAAGAAAAGATTTGGAATTTGATGTTGGTGATCACGTATTCTTGAGGGTAAATCCATGGACTGGTATTGGAAGAGTTTTAAAATCCCGAAAACTTTCACCGCGTTTCATTGTTCCCTTCCAAATATTAAAAAGAGTAGGTCCTGTGGCTTACCAAATTGCTTTACCTCCAATTCTTTCTAATCTTCATAATGTCTTTCATGTTTCACAACTTCGTAAATACATTCCTGATTCATCACATGTAATTGAGTTAGATGATATACAAATAAAGGATAATCTAATCTATGAAGCATTACCAATGAGAATTGAGGATAGAAGAATCAAAACCTTAAGGGGAAAAGATATCTCTTTAGTAAAGGTTATTTGGAAAACGGATGACGCGACATGGGAATTGGAAAGTGAGATGCAGAAAAGCTATCCTACATTATTTCAATGAGGTACATTTCGAGGACGAAATTTCTTTTTAGGGGTGAGAGTTGTAACACCCTCAAAATTAATTTCCATAAATAATTACGTAGTTAAAACATTTACTAAAAATTCTATAAAAATATGCATATTAACTGTTTACTGTTATAATTTGATTAGACCGAAAACGTAATTCAAAAATAATTTATCATTGGGTAGCAATATTATTACGTAATTTGAGAAAATTATGATTACATTTCTAAATATAAATGTAATAGAAAAATAAATTTGTTGTTTGACATTTTTATTACTATTTGATGTTTCAAATATTATTTTATATTTCGAATTACTGAAAATTTATTGTTTTAATTATATTATTATTAAGAAATCTTATTTTATATTTGATTTGAGAAATATTTTAAGTATTAATATAAAAAAAAAAATTTAAAATAGCCCATGCAGATTCGAACCTGCAACATTCATTTCTTTGCCACCACTCTAACCCTGGAACTACTAGATTTATTTGGTAGTTTTTAAAAGTATAAGTTATATAATAAGTACGAGCGAAATATGTGAACCAGAAAAATAGAGAAAAATAATTTTTAGACTCTTTATAATTTAGTATTAATTATGGAATAATCATATATGATATTTGAATAATAGAATTAAAAAAAAATTAAAAATTAAAAATTAAAAAAAAATAATAATAATAAAATAATAATAAAATAATAATAATAAAATATATATATATATATATATATATATAAATAAAAGTTGGAAAATTCTGAACAAGTGCAATATGTCATGAGTGATGAAAAGATGCACTAAGTTAGTGGTGTTAGCACCAATTTGATTAGTGGAGCATTAAAAAGAAAAAGAATTATAATTAATCATTTATGGTAAAACCACTAAGTATATTAAATTTAGCACTAATAATATTTTAAATTTTATTTCATCTATAAATAGAAACCATTTGAGAACACTTCAGCCATGAATTCATTTCCACCAAAACACCAAAACTTTAGTTTTTCCAATTTACCAAAACCATAAGTTTATTTTGCTAAAATTCCAAATTTTTCTAAATTCACCAAAACTACTTCACTTAACTTTGTGTGGGAGTAGGATCAACCTTCTTTCAACCATTAGAAGATCTTTCAAAGCATTTCCAAGTGGGAGAAAAATAAGGTGAGGGAAGTTTCTAAATTATTATGAGTTTTTAATTTAATTAAGTTTTCAAGTTTCTAAATATTCTAGAATAATTCTAAAAAATTTTATATTTTGATTTTTATAATTTTATACTCTTGAACTTATAATTATTATTGAAGTTTTAAAGTATTTAAGTTTTCAAATACTAAAATAATGCATATTTAAAAATAAAATAAAAATAATTAAATAAAAATGGTGGGAGCATGACTTGAACCCAAGACCTTCTGATTTTCAGTCATGATCTAATCAACTGAGCTAGTCCAGATTTCGTTTATAATATCGCATATTTATATCTTTATATTTAAATATTTTCGCTTTCATTTGTTTATATTTCATATGATATTTTGAGATATTAAAATTATGAGATCTAACTAGGAGGCTCTGCCACCTTTACTGATTTCATAATTTTAGTTATTTATATAATATTACAACGACTTAAAATTATGAGATCTAACTAGGAGGCTCTGCCACCTTTACTGATTTCATAATTTTAGTTATTTATATAATATTACAACGATTAATTTTTTTATACCTTGATCTTGGATGACCTTTGATTGAACTTGAATAACTTTGGATGTGTATTTGGATAATGACTTGGATTGTGTATGTTTACCTTCCCTTTGAACTTGGTTGATGATTGAGACTGTGATTAATTTCCTATGTTATGTACTTTGAGGACTTGTGATGAGAACTATAACTGTTTAGACTATAAATTATTAACCCATAACATAAAATATAATGATGGAGTAGACTTATAATATCAACAAGTTGGTCTTTTTTTTAAATGAGATTTTTAGAAAGGGAGATAAGATTTCATTCATTCATGCATGCCTCAAAAGAGGTGGCCTCGGTTAGAGGTACAGATAATAACTTAATCCGTGTGTCTTGGTGGGATGCCAGACTTGGGGGATTTCCAATAGTGAGAATTCATTTAATTCATGATGATCACATGTTTGTTTATGAGATTCTGTGCACCACTGTGGAATCCCAACTGGTCGGTAAGTTTTACGATGATGATGTCGTATTATCTGAGATGGTACCACATTGCATATTTTTGGAGTTGAGGTTGGAGCATGCATCATATAGAAATTTCATTTAAGTCATAATCCATTCTTTATTTATTTGATTATGATATGTATCATATTGATATTTTTATATGATATGTATTGTATTGATATTTTTATATGATAAGTATTTTTTTTAAAGATATTGGAACTTACCCTTGCGTGTTTGTGTCTGTGGTTTGACACTTTTGTGATGATCCCGAATTTTATTCGGAGGAGCAGCGGTGACAGTGTGTAGATTCAGTAATCATGTGTGGAAGATGTCAAGGAATGTCATCTAACATGAAGATTTAATAATAATGTGTATATTATAATTGTCACAATATTACGTACCTATGTGACATTTTGTAAATAACTTTTGATGTATGGTTATAATATGATTTATGTGATGTGTTTTATTTTTATGGTGACGTTTTATTTTAGCAAGGAAAAATATTTCAAGATTTTATTCGAAGAAACTTAAATGAAGGGAAACAATTTCAAATAATAATAATAAATAGATAAAAAGGAAAATATTTTAGCAATGAAATATAGCGGGGCGTTACAGTTGGTATCAGAGCAGTATGTTTTCTTGGACTTGTGAATTTTGAGCTAACCATGTTTTTGTTGTGATTAAGTGATTAGTAGTGAGCTTAGAAGCAATAAGGTTGTGTGAATGATTGTTTGTTTATGTGCTCTATATTCTTGTTTGATTATTAGTTGGTGTGCTTTGAGATTTTATCTTTTGTAATAATAATAGATGGCTGGAGGAAATGATAAGGCAATTGCTGAGGCACTCGAAAAACTTGCTCAAGCAATTGGAAGTCAAAGTAGGAACAACAACGAACATAATGAATATCGTGGTCTGGAGCGTTTTCAGAGGAATAATCCGCCTACTTTTGGAGGTGGATATGACCCTGAAGGTGCTCAACAATGGGTAAGGGAAATTGAGAAAATCTTTCGGGTAATGGGATGTTCTGAGGATAAAAAGGTAATTTTCGCAACTCATATGTTGGTGGATGAGGCAGAATACTGGTGGGAAAATACTTACCAGTATGAAGCGAAGGAAGGAGAAACAATAAAATGGGGAGGATTTAAGGAATTATTTTTAGAAAAATATTTTCCTGAAGATATAAGGAATAAAAAAGAAATGGAGTTTTTGGAATTAAAACAAGGGAACTTAACAGTAGCTGAGTATGCAGTTAGGTTTGAGGATCTAGTCAGATATTCTACACACTACCATGGAAAAGATGGTGAAAGGTCAAAATGTGTTAAATTTTTAAATGGCCTGCGTCCTGAAATAAAACAGGCTATAAATTATCAAGGTATTCACCAATTTCCAGTGCTTGTAAATATGTGTAGAATATATGATGAGGATTCTCGTGCTATAGTTGTACCCATTCAATGTTATACCAGTGCAATCAACCTTTATAATATGGTGTAACAATTTAGGAGTTATACTCTAGACACTCATCAAGCAACAGTTGATATCAAAGAGTATAAGAATGCTCCCTGTTGAAGACTTAGCCAAAATATTCAGAGGTTGCTGCAAGTGCCCAAAATATGCATGTGCTTCCAGTAGTGTTCAGCAGCTAGGGATTCACAATGGTAAAAAAAAAAACTAACCCGAAAGTTAATTAATCATTCAAAGAAAAGTCAGATAACAGAACTAACATAACAGTAAAAATAGTCTAGTTATACTACAGTAATCCAAAATGTACTACTAAACCAAATTAGTAAACTAAATCATCAGTCCTCATCTTGTGTCTCATCATCTTCATCTTCATCATCCTCTTCATCCTCATCCTCATCATCATTCTCTTCACCTTCATCCTCTTTATTCTCTGCTTCATTATTCTGGCCGCCATCAACCTCTTCGCCATCTTCATCTTGTTCCTCATGAGGTGCTTGGCCTTGAAATTCCTCAGAGAATTCTTCAAACCTCATCAATTCTTCAATGGTCTCCCTGTCTAATGGGTCAAATGGCACCAACTTCTCCACAGGGAGGTTCATTTGGGATGCCACAGCTCTCATAAGAGGTTCAAGGGCGATGCATGTCTTTGTGGATTCATGAATCCTGCGCATATTCCTTTGAACCATTCTCAAATAACCCATCATCTTTTCTTGATTTGGAGCTGTAGCACTAGCTGAGGTTTCTGCCATGGAAGCTTTTCCTTTTCCCTTTGATGTGGCCATGGCTTTGGAAGTGGAAGGTGCTTTTGGTGTGGCTTTGGATTTACTGGACTCTCCTTTGGTGAAATTCACCTCTAATGTTGCACCCGGCCTCATAGGGATCAAACCTTCAGTTGAGACTCCAGATTCAACACACAGCTGTGAAATGATGCTGGCATACGACAGGGATCCTTGTTTTTGCAAGTGCAGTGTGTGAATCTCATTGGCTATAGTCAGGCCAACATTCAGGTATTCACCTTTCATTATTGTGTATAGGCACCAAACCCTCTTCTTTGTGATGGAAGATCTCAGGCTTTGGATTGGCAATAGAATCCCATGGATAAAAGCCCACCAAATTTTGGCCTTGAAACATAGTGATGAAGATTTGACATGCGTGACTCCGTTGTTGAACCATAGGCTATCCTTCCAAGCTCCCTTACCTTCACACAATAACTGATCCACCTTGCTTGGTTCGGCTTTGCTATCGGTTCTATATTGGAAGATACAATCCCTTCCTTCCGAAAAAGGGATTAATAGTAATCGGTTGATGACTTGAGGTGAGAAAGATATTTGTTTTCCCCGGACATATGATACATAGCGCTCTTCTTCATCATCACTTGTTATATTTGCATAGAACTCTAGCACTAGCTCTTGATATGCCGGGTATGTGATGTTGGCCAATCCAGTCCACTTCCTTCCAGAGATCTCATTGCAAACTTCTTTGTAATTATTACGTTGAGATGCATCACCATTACTTTCATCAATGTATAAGCTTGGGCTCATGTTAAATTTCCGCTCCACTAGCACTGCACGTGCTATAAAACGGGAGGCAAAGGCCTCTGCATGCTCCAGTGATTTAAACTTATGAGTATCATATTCTTGAATTTCTGGGGTGGCCTTGGCTTTCTTTGTGGTCTTCCTCTTCTCTTGGACTTGTCCTTTGATAGCTCTTTGTTTGGTTCTTGGTTGCCTTGAATAGGAAGAGCCAGCTGGTCTATTGCTTGAAAACATAATTTCTCAAAATTGAACCTACACAATGCAAAGTATATATGAGAAAAACATGCATGTACATAACTACCAATTATCACCAACAAGAGCATGCACTTTCATCAAAATTATAATGTGGTTCAAAAAGAAATTAAGTGGGAGTTGCTAAAGAGAATACATAAGCTATTACAATGTGTTCATGCTTACTAGTGTTGCACACATAGACTATACCCAAAACTTCATTGAAGCATTTTAACAAACACTAAGTGAGCACGAATGAGTATCTCATATTTCTTCCCAATTGATTCGCACAATGCATCTCCAAGACAATTATCACCATACATTCACAAGAAATCAATGTTATTCATCAACAATCATCAAAATAAGGCCATGCAACACATTTAATTGAGCCAATTTCAATTCGCCCAAAAGGGGATCTAGGGTTCGAACTACCCTTTCTTGAACCCTCATCTCAATCAATCATGTGAATCATGCAATTGAAGCTTAAACAATGAAGGAAACAAGTTGAAATTACTAGATTGAACAACATACCTTGTTTGGGCTGAAGTGAATTGAGAACACCAAATGAGAATTCTTGAAAGTTATCAACAAAAATGAAAACCTAGGTTGAAAGGGATGAAGAATTCAACTCAAATCTACTTGTAAAGTGGAGTGGTGAGGGTGAGAATTAATTGGAAGTGGGATTGCACACTTGAGATTTCACAAGCACAAGGGGAGAAGAGAAAGAACAAGTGAACGCGCGAGCTCGCCACTCCTTTTTGTGCCAAGGCGCGCAAAACGCGCCACCCCCCTTAGTTAGAACGCGCCAGGGCGCGTTTTCTCCGCAACCAAGTGCAGAACGCGCCACTCTCACTAATTAGAGCGCGCCAGGGCACGTTTTTGCCGAGAGCACCTCTCAAACGCGCCCCTCTCTTCCTTCAATTGGCGCCGGGCGCGTTTGTGCCGAGAGCGGTCCGCAAACGCGCCACTCTTTTCTTTCTTTCTTCAATGCGCCAAGGCGCGTTTCACGAGGATGCCTTGCTTTTTGGTTCACTCTTCTTCATGTCTTGGTCTAAATTGATGTCCTTAGTAGTGACAAATGAGGTTGCTTTGCATGTTCTCAATGTAGTTTGCTCTAACTTGTGCACATACTCTAAGGCATTTTATTTCTAAGTGGTCTATCTCTGCACAAGAATCACAGCTATCATGAACATGCATTGAAATCTTACAGCTTCCTCACTGAAGTTATTACACCTCACACCTCTTTTATTTCTTATTGACTCAAGAATACTGTAATTTCAAATGTTTATTCCTATATCTACTTGTTTGTCAATCAACTCAAGAATCAAAATTTTTTTATACTAACTCATGCATTTTCATTTCTACTCTAATCTTCAAATTCTCTTTTCTTTTTGCTTTTTTAACTTTTAACTATTCACAAGTATATCACAACAAGAAGTTACAGAGAACTTCTTTCAATTGGGTGGGTTGCCTCCCTTCTTTAATGTCATTAGCTTGACATGTAACTAGACCCTATCAAGGAGGATCATGTAATTCAACAGAGACCTTATCCCTCTCAAAATTTCCTCCCATATAAGGTTTAACTCTCTGGCAGTTTACTTTGAATTCTCTGGATTTATCAAGGTCTTCCAAGGTAATTGCACCATGTGGAAACACTTGTTTGACAGCAAATGGGCCAGACCATCTAGATTTTAGTTTTCCTGGAAACAATTTTAATCTAGAATTATAAAGTAAAACCAGTTGTCCAGGGTAAAACTCTCTACTTCTAAGCTTACGATCATGTCATAGTTTTGTTCTTTCTTTGTAAATCTTGGCATTTTCGTATGCTTGAAGTCTGAGTTCATCCAACTCATGGAGTTGGTATAGTCTCTTCTCATGGCCTGATTGAGAGTCAGAATTGAGGTATTTCAAGGCCCAGTATGCCTTGTGCTCTTGTTCTACAGGCAAGTGGCATGCCTTTCCATAGACCATTTGAAATGGTGTCATGCCAATGGGAGTCTTATAAGCTGTCCTATATGCCCAAAGAGCATCATTCAGTCTTTTAGACCAATCTTTTTCTCGAGACAGATTTACGATTCTCTCTAAAATCTTCTTAATCTCCCTATTAACTATCTCAGCTTGCCCGCTGGTTTGAGGGTGATTTGGTGTTGCAATCTTATGCTTCACCCCTAACCTCTTAAGGACTCTCTCCATATGCTTATTGCAGAAATGGCTTCCACCATCAGTAATGAAAGCTCTAGGGACACCAAATCTAGTGAAGATATTTCTATGAATAAAAGTATCTACAATCCTAAAGTCATTGGTTGGGGCAGAAATGGCTTCCACCCACTTGGACACATAGTCTACAGCTACTAGGATATAGGTGTGGGAGAAAGAGGGAGGAAATGGTCCCATGAAGTCCATCCCCCACACATCAAATACTTCTATCTCTAAGATGTTATTCAATGGTCGCTCATCTCTCTTTGAAATATTTCCACTTCTTTGGCATCTGTCACAGGATTGCACAAAAGCTTTTGCATCTTTAAAAATAGATGGTCAATATAAACCACATTGCAAAACCTTTTTGGCTATCCTTTCCCCATTAAAATGACCTCCACTGGGGGAATTATGACAATGCCAAAGAACAGAGTTGACCTCTTCCTCAGGTATACATCTCCTAAGGAGTCCATCTATACCCCACTTAAACAGAAATGGCCCATCCCACACATAATATTTTGCATCAGAAAACAGTTTTTTTCTTTGTTGATGGGACAAGCCAAGGGGAATATAATTGGATACCTTAAAGTTCGCGATATCGCTGAACCAAGGAGCATCATGAACAACAAAGAGTGTCTCATCAGGGAAGGTTTCAACTATAGGGATATCACTACCTTCTATCTCAGCATGAGGCAACCTTGAAAGGTGATCTGCCACTAAGTTCTCTCTGCCTTTTTTATCTCTTATTTCAATGTCAAACTCTTGCAGAAGGAGAACCCAACGGATCAACCTTGGTTTACTCTCATGCTTCATTAGAAGGTATTTCAAGGCAAAGATGGTCGTGTACACTATGATTTTTGAGCCAATGAGATAAGGTCTAAACTTGTTGAGAGCAAATACTATGGCTAGCAATTCTTTTTCTGTAGTTGAATAATTGATTTGAGCACTATCAAGCACTCTACTAGCATAGTATATTACTCTTACAAGTTTGTCCTTCCTTTGTCCTAATACTGCCCCTATTGCATAGTCACTAGCATCACACATTAATTCAAAAGGTAAACTCCAATCTGGAGCAGTGATGATAAAGGCTGTTATTAGCTTCTCTTTTAGAGTCTCGAAGGCCTTCAAACAGTTTTCATCAAAATTAAAGATCACTTCCTTTACAAGTAAGTCACATAATGGTTTGGAAATTTTTGAAAAATCTTGGATGAATCTTCTGTAAAAACCAGCATGACCTAAGAAACTTCTCACTCCTTTCACATTCACTGGAGGAGGTAGTTTCTCTATCACTTCTATTTTTGCCTTATCCACTTCTATACCATTCATAGAGATTTTGTGTCCTAAAACAATGCCTTCTTTAACCATAAAATGGCACTTTTCCCAGTTCAAAACCAGATTTGTTTCTTGACATCGTTTCAGTACACAAGCTAAATTTTCTAAACAGTTTTCGAAAGTGGAACCAAAGACAGAAAAATCATCCATAAATATTTCAATGAATTTCTCAACCATATCACCAAAGATGGCCATCATGCATCTTTGAAAGGTTGCTGGTGCATTACATAGTCCGAATGGCATTCTCCGATATGCAAAAACTCCATAAGGACACGTAAAAGCGCTTTTCTCTTGGTCCTTAGGATCTACCACAATCTGGTTATAACCGAGTAGCCATCAAAAAACGAGAATAGGCGTGACCAGCTAGCCTTTCAAGCATTTGGTCCATAAAAGGTAAAGGAAAGTGGTCTTTCCTTGTAGAATCATTTAACCTTCTATAATCAATACACATCCTCCACCCGGTCACTGTCCTGGTGGGGATCAATTCGTTCCTTTCATTTGCAACCACAGTCATGCCCCCTTTCTTGGGAACTACTTGTACTGGGCTTACCCAAAAGCTATCCGAAATAGAATAAATAATGCCAGCATCAAGTAGTTTGAGGACTTCCTTGTGTACAACTTCCTTCATAGTAGGATTTAAACGTCTTTGAGGTTGTATCACAGGTTTGAAATTGTCCTCAAGCAAGATTTTATGCATGCAAAATGAGGGACTTATACCTTTCAAATCAGAAATCTGCCACCCAATAGCAGATTTATGCTCTTTCAGAACTTTAAATAAACTGTCCTCTTCCTTTTTATCCAAAGAATTGCTAATGATCACCGGGAAGGTGTCATTTTTTCAAGAAAAGCATATCTAAGATGAGAGGGCAGTTGCTTAAGTTCACTCTTAGGTGCAGTTTCTGTTTTATCAACCATTTCAGCTGTTTCGTCCACTGCTTCAATACATGATGGTGGTGATGGGTTGGTTTCCATAGCAGCAACGAATTTTTCAACTTCATGTTGCTCATTTTCAAAACTAGAGGAATCAAAATCTTCCTCCTCTTTTATGAAGTCAAAATTCTCATTTTTATAAACCTTTTCTGCTATAGAATCCAACACATCAACCATCATGCATTGGGACTTATCAGCTGGAAATTTCATAGCATCAAATATATTAAAAGATACCTTTTCTTCATCTACTCTCAAGATGAGTTCACCTTGTGCTACATCAATTAGGACTCTGCCGGTGGCTAGGAATGGTCTTCCTAGGATGATTGGCACTTCCTCATCAGCTTCCATATCCAGCACCACGAAGTCAGCAGGGAATACAAATTTGTCCACCTTCACCAAGAGATCTTCTACTACTCCATAGGGGCGTTTGGTGGATCTGTCCGCTAATTGCAGTGTCATCATTGTGGGTTGAATGTCTTGTATGTTCAATTTATGTAGCACAGAAAGAGGCATCAGGTTTATGCTAGCTCCCAAGTCAATTAATGCCTTACCCACTGGTACTTCCCCTATAGAACAGGGGATAGTGAAGGGGCCTCTATCTCTCAATTTTTGAGGCAGTTTCCTCTGGATGATGGCACTACATTCCTCTGTCATAGCCACAGTCTCATCATCCAAAAGCATCCTCTTATTAGATAGGATCTCCTTCATGAATTTAGCATAAGAAGGCATCTTCTGTAATGCTTCAGAAAATGGAATATTAATCCTCAAGCTCTTCAAGATGTCGAAGAATTTGGCAAACTGCTTATCATCATTTGCTTTCTTTAACCTTTGAGGATATGGAAGCTTGCAGTAAGGGGAGATGTGTTCATGCTGACCAGCTTCTTGTAGGATTTGCCTCTTTGTCTTTCTTGGTGACTCTTTCCTTTCATTGAGGACTGCAGGTATAGGTGACTGCCTATCTTTCTCTGCAGTATCTTCTTTTTCCTCCACTGCATCACCTTCCAATTCTGCAGTTTCCTTTCCCAACACTTTACCACTCCTTGTGGTAATGGCCTTACACTGCTCCTTTGGATTTACCACAGTGTCACTTGGCAGATTCCCTTGGTTTCTCTCAGATAATTGCTTGGAAAGCTGGCCAATCTGTGATTCAAGGTTCCTAATTGAGGCTTCTTGATTGGTAAACATGGATTCAGTCCTCTGCATAAAAGACATAAACATGTTTTCCAGATTTGAGGATCCTTCTCTAGGAACATTCATGTTAGAGTGTGCTGGAGCATTCCTTTGTTGGTTGGGTTGGAATTTGGACTGGTTTGGATTGAAAGGTAGATTTTGTGGTTGATTTTGGTTATAGTACTGATTAGATGAAGATGCTTGGTTTTGATGCTGGCTGTATTTTTGGTTATATGGCATATTTGGGTTGAAAGATGGTTTAGGATTAGAGTTGAAGGTTTGTTTGAAGTTTTGGTCATAAGAGGAGGGATTAGGTTGCAGATAATTGTTGTTCCTATATGACAGATTTGGATGGTTTCTATTGTGAGGATTATAGCTGTTGGTGTTAGCATAGGTATTACCTTGAGGATTTCCCATATAGTTCACTTGAGCTTGATCCTCAGCAGTAGCTCCTAGGCTGTCACAGCATTCAACTGGATGTCCTCCCCCACAATATTCACAATTTATTGGAGGTGCTTGGACTGCATTTAGCTGGACCACTTGCAGTTGCTTCATTAATTGGTCCAATTTCTGAGTCATCAACTTATTCTGAGCCAGCAGTGCATCATTAGCTCCAAGTTCGATTACTCCCCTTCTTTCCCCATAGAAATCATTAGAAGGAGCATCGTATCTGTTTGAAGTCATCGTCTCAATTATCGCTCTTGCTTCTTGCGCATCCTTTTTCCTCAATGAACTTCCAGCAGAGGCATCTACTAGCAATCTGGTATGTGATCGCAGTCCATTATAGAAGATGTGGACTTGCTTTGCAAATCGAGAAAACCATGGTGAGGACATCTTCTCAAGAAGGACTTGAATCTCCTCCATGCTTCACTGATGGATTCTCCATCTTTTTGCTTGAAACAAGAGAACTCAGCTCTGAAGTAGTTGTATTTCTCAGGTGGAAAATCTTGAGCCAAAAATGTGTTTACCAAGTCTTCCCAAGCAGTGAAGTATCCATGTGGAAAACTCTGCAACCACATCTTTGCTTCTCCTTTCGGTGAAAACTCAAATAATCTCGGCCTAATGGCGTCATCCCAAGACTCCATTTATTTTTATAGTTCCACAAATTTGCAAGAAATTGTGAACATGTTGATTTGGATCTTCCTCCTCTAGAACTCCAAACCTCTTGTGTCGACTAATTGTGTAAGAGCGGGTTTTATCTCAAAGTTATTGGTGTCACAACTGGTGGTGCAATACTAGAACCGCAGACCATTGCATTTGGCGTGTACAGCTCTTCCAATGTCATTCGCCTAGTGTTATCCATAGTTCTTTGTTGAATTTTCTGTATAGCTGTATTTTTCGGTATTGTCTCTTCTTTATTGTTTTTATTCTCTTTCAGATTTCTCTGCAAAATCTCTCAATTTCTGGTTCAAACAAGAAGTTAGTTTCCTTAATTCTTCGCATAAACCACAAATGAAGATACGGGGAATCCAAACGGTTGAAAAGAATGAAATAATTCAATGAAAAACAAAAAAACAGAACAAGTATCAATCACAACTAAAAACAAATGTCCTAAGTAGCAAACACGTTAAGACTATCGATATTCAACCAATAGTCCCCGACAACGCGCCATAAACTTGTTGACTTTTAAAATATACGTGTGTGTCAATCTTTCGGCAAGTGTACCGGTCGTCACAAGTTTAGAAATAGTGAGAAAAGGTTGTCGAACCACAGAGACTAGTTGTGAACTATCGAATGCTCAATATGCTTGCTATTAGGACGAACAGTTGAGTGAATCATGTGTGTGAACTAAGTAATTATGTAAAAAGACAATTTACTATAAAACAAGAAATGGAAAGCAATAAATGTTTAAGTTTCGAGAGATGATGAAAACGTTAGGGAATAGGTTCATTCAATTCCTTCTCTCAAGTAACTACTTCCTATATCAATTCCATAACTATCAATCAATTGGAGACTAGAATTTGTGATACCTTAGACTAATCCTATTCCTAGGTTTTTAGTCCCTTTGAATGACTTCTATAATCCCTAATCCCTTAGGTGAAAACAGAAATTCATTCAAGAAGCGAAACAGATAAATTCACAATGTCTCATATCATGCAAGTTCTATTCCTAGACTCATGCAAAGGTATAATGATGCACTTCTTCTCCTAGTTCAACTATCAATCTTCCAATTGCATAATTGAAATGAGAAACAAAAACTCAAGGAACAGTTCAATCCAATTCAAGCAGTTAATATTCCTATCACTATTTGAACTTCATGAATTAAACCTCAAGAAATTGCATTAAGTAAGAAGAGATCAATCAATCAACTGAAATTACAATTGAATCAACATAGAAATTCATTACAAGTATTCTGGAATTGAAATCCCCTTCCCTAACCTAAGAATTTAGCCTAACATGGAAATAGAAAAAGAAGGAACAAAAACAGAAATCAAAACCGAGAGAAGCTCCATGAATCCTTAGATCTTGCTTCCACAAGCTCCAATTCTTCAAGAATCTTCAAGGATTTGATGGAGAAGGATGAAGAACAAAGGTGGAGAAGAGAGAATAAGAGAATCGTGCAGAGGAAGCAACAAGAAAAACTGAATTATGAAGTCTCCCCCTTGATTTCGCGCCCAAGGATTCCTTTTATAGCAGAGAAACGCGCCACCCACTTATGCAGAACGCGCCCTGGCGCATTTGAGTCAAGGAAGATGGCATGAGCTCGCCCTGGCGCGCTCCCTGGCGCATGCGCGCCCTCCTGTCCTTCACTGGCGCGCCCAGGCGCGTTTATGCCGCAAGGAGGGGTTGAATGCGCCCCCCTGGCGCGCCCTGACGCCCATGCGCCCTTGGCTTTCCATTGCAACGCGCCCTGGCGCGTTTCTGCCGCAAGGGGCATTGAAACGCGCCACTCAAGTGCGCCCTGGCGCCCATGCGCCACTCTGGATCAATGAAACGCGCCCTGGCGTGTTTTGACAGGTGTGGATGCTCAACTTGGCTTGCTTTGATCTTGATTTGGCTTTACATCCTTGTTCTTCTTGATGGCATCTTCATCTTATGTCCATAGCTTTCATTCCAAGCTTCTATCTTCTCTTCAATGAATCTAGAATCAACAAAAGAGTGATTACTATGACTTAAAAACTCAAGAAACTTATAAAACTTAACAAAACACTAACTCAAGAACTAATACTAAGCAAACATGGTATTTTTACTGTTTTCTTGTCTAAACTATAACTAAACCTAGTGAAATTGGATGGAAATGAGCTTAAAACACCTAGGAAAACATGTATAATCTAGCACTTATCAATGCCCCAACAACCTATTATTTTCTGTGAAGTTTTTGATGTTTGGGGTATCGATTTCATGGGTCCTTTTCCTGTCTCTTCTGGATATTCATATATTCTGTTAGCTGTTGATTATGTATCAAAATGGATTAAGGCTAAGGCCACCAGGACTAATGATTCTAAAGTTGTTGTGGATTTTGTTAGATCCAATATTTTCTGTAGGTTTGGTGTGCCTAAAGCCATTATCAGTGACAGAGGGAGCCATTTTTGTAATGTCAGCATGCGGTCTCTGCTCCATAAGTATGGGGTTGTGCATAGGGTTTCCACAGCCTATCATCCCCAAACTAATGGTCAGGCCGAAGTGTTCAACAGAGATATTAAGCTCATGTTACAAAAGATGGTCCATCCTAACAGAAAGGATTGGAGTAGGCAACTTGAAGATGCTCTTTGGGCCCATAGAACTGCTTATAGGACACCGACTGGCATGTTTCCTTACAAGATGGTCTTTGGCAAAGGATGTCACTTACCTGTGGAGATTGAGCATCGTTCATATTGGGCTGTGAAGAAGTGTAACCTAGAAATGGACCAGGCTGGTGCACAGAGGAAGCTTCAATTACAGGAACTTGAGGAGCTTCGCTTAGAGGCTTATGAGAACTCTAAGATCTACAAGGAGAGAGTCAAGAAGTATCATGATAGTATGATTCTGAGAAAGGAGTTCCAAGTAGGCCAAAAAGTGTTGTTATTCAATTCCCGTTTGAAGCTTATAGCCGGTAAACTTCGTTCTCGATGGGACGGTCCTTTTGTTATTATTAATATCTTTTCCCATGGTGCAGTTGAGATAAGAGATGAAGCTACTGGTAAAATTTGGAAGGTAAATGGTCATCAACTCAAGGAATTTCATGAGTCCGAAAGTGGAGGAAGTTGAGGCAGATTTGTCCTTGGCTGAACCTAGCTGGCCGGACGTACAGATATTTGGCCCTTGAGGGAGTCTTCTATTCCCCTTCTGATTTTAATTGAAATTGAATCCATTGATGCATCGTATGTTTCATTGAGGACAATGTCAATTTTAAGTGTAGGGGGGGGGGAATTTTGTGAATATTGTGAATATTCTGCTGTTTTACTTCTAGTTTTGTTCTTTCAGTATTGGAGTTTTATTGAATTGTTCGGGAATAAGAGAAGGTGAGAGGTGTGACATCATTGTTGGAAATGTTAAAGGTTCAATGCATGGTTCAGAGTGTGTGCACAAGCCTTGGAACCACTAGGAGAAGACCAAAATTAAGCTACTCCTCTGTCAATTGCGCCCCAGCGCAAATTGAGTGATAGAGGGGCGCAATGCACATAATGGCCTCTGGACAAATGCGCCCCAGCGCAAAAATCTGCAAGTGGGTGGCACAATTTTCCCTTGCTCTCTGACCAAACGCGCCACGGCACAAGTGGGGGGCGCGTTTGTACCACTGCTCTCGCGTAAGACGCGCCGAGGCGCGATTCTCTTAAAACATGAGAGGCGCGTTGATGCGCCAAGGCACAAACTCAGGGCGTGACCATTCCATTAACCTTCTCACTTAGTTTGTGTGAAATTTCTAGAGAACAATCCCACTCTCCATCAATTCTCACCTCCACCATTTCGCATTGCAACTTGTTTTTCATCAATTTCTCTATTTCCCTCACACTTGTTTTCCATTTCTCACTTTGTGTGCTCAAACCTCTTTTGCTCTAACAAGGTATGTTCATCTATCCTTTGATTACGACTTGTTTCCTTCATTCTCCAATCTTTAATTGCATTCATCTTTCATCAATTGCATATATCATTCGAATGGGGGTTTAGTTTTGAGGTGCGAACCCTAGAATGCCAATTTTTGGGGGTACTTTCAATTGTGTACTTTGATGATATTGCATGGCCTTGTTTGGATGTTTTGTGATAAATGCCATTGAGTACTTGTAAATGAATTATGGTAATTGTCTTGGGAGTGCATTGTTCAAAGCAATTAGAAAGAGTTAGTTCATGTTTAGTCATGCTTACATGATGTTTGTTAAAATGCTTCAATGAAGTCTCAAATGTGTTTATGTGAATGCTTCTAGTGAGCATGACCATATTATAATTGCTTATGTATGTCCTTTGACAATTCCAATTTGATTTCTTTTTGAACTTCACTCTACATTGATGAGAATACATGCTCTTTATGGCATTTATGGTTATCTAGATGCATGCATGTTTTTCTCATATAGCTTTCGTTGTGTAGGTTCATTTTCAAAAGAAAAAAAAAATCATGGCATCAAGCAACCAACCAGCTGCATCTTCTTCAAAGGAACCAAGGACTAAACACAGAGCTTCTAAGGGGAAATTCCAAGAAAAGAAAAGGACTAAAAAAAGAGCAAAGGCAACCACTCCTCGAGAGCCAGAAACTCCAGAGTTTGACACTCATAGATTTCGGTCCTTAGAGCATGCAGAAGCCTTTGTATCTCGGTTTACAGCACGCACAGTGCTAGTGGAGCGGAGATTTAATATGAGTCCGAGCAATTTCATAAATGAAGGGAATGGTGAGTTGTCTCAACGTTCCATTTATAGAGAAGTATGCAAGGAGATCACTGGAAGAAAATGGAATAGACTGGCTAATATAATGTTCCCAGCATATCAAGAGTTGGTTTTAGAGTTCTATGCTAATCTGACAAGTGGAGATAAAGAAGAACTCTATGCATCTTACGTCCGGGGAAAACAAATCTCCTTTTCACCTCAAGCCATCAACAGATTACTGCTGATTCCTTTTTCTAATGAGAGGGATTGTGCTTTTGAGCATAGAGCATCTCGCAAAGCTGACCCAAGCAAGGTGGACGAGTTGTTATGTGAAGGCAAAGGGGCTTGGAAAGACAGTGAATGGCGCAACAATGGTGTTAGGCATGTGAAATCTTCATCATTATGCCTTAAAGCAAAAATATGGTGGGCATTCATTTCTGGTATTTTGCTGCCAATTCAACACAAGTCTTCTATCACAAAGAAGCGGGTTTGGTGTTTATATACAGTGATGAATGGCGAATACCTTAATGTTGGCCTATGAGATTCATGCCCTTCACCAGCAAAAGCAGGGGTCTCTATCTTATGCAGGTATCATTACACAATTGTGTATTGATGCTGGGGTATCATGTGAGGGTTTAATCCCTATGAGACCAGGGTCGGCATTGGATGTGAAATTCACTGGAGGAGAATCAAGTACAAGAGTTGTACCAGTAGCACCTTCTGTTCCCAATGCCAACACCGCGACAAGTTCAAAAGGAAAAGTACCTATGACAACAACTTCATCCCATGATGCAAATTCAAAGCAAGATAAGATTTTGCGCCACTTGAGAGTGGTTCAAGGAAACATTCGTAGGGTTCACGAATCCACAAGATCTTGCATTGCACTTGAACCCCTGTTGAGGTCTGTGGCATCCCAAATGAATCTGCCTGTGGAGAAGTTGGTGCCACTTGAAGCACTCAACAGCGAGATGATTGAAGACTTGATGAGGTTTGAAGAATTTTCTGAAGATGAGGAGAGGCCAGCAAATGATAATGATGAAGAGGATGAGGATGATGAAGAAGAGGATGCTGATTAGTGATCTTGTTTAACAATTTACTTTTGATTAATGTAGTATGAATAACCTATTTTACTGATGCCTTAGTTCATATGATTGTTATTTGACTGTTATTTTACTATTATGTTAGTTCATTATTGATCACTTTGGAATTCTAGATGATGAGCACTGTGAAAAACATGGAAAATTCCTCTGAGCACCAGGGCTAGTCTTCAACAGGGAGTGTTCTCATACTCTATTGTTTTAACTGTTTTAAAGTATACTCCCTATGTTGCTGCATTTTATGGTGGTTGATTTCACTAATATAGCATTGACTCTGTAGTTCAGTAGAATAATTTATGCAAATTTTGGCACTTAGGTTCAGCTTAAGGTTCTATGACAAGTTGCATGTGTCTCAGTGTTTGAAGAGATATTGTATGAGAATTTTAGCATGACAATTTTCTAAGTTGTGACATGATCAATGAAATTAGCAATGTTATGCAATAATTAGCCTGGATAGTGAATTGGGCCTCCAACATGATCCATTCTTGAGTGTTTTACCATCTGAAGTGTTGTGTGCCAGAACTTGTTTTAGCTCTTGGTCAAAATTGCATATATTTAGGATTGGACACAAATGATAAAGGTAATTTTCTTTCTTGTAGCCTTGAGCCAAATAAGCCTGAACCTTAAATTTTCCATTGTTAGCCCCTTTGAGCCTTGATGAACCCTTTCTTTCTTTGAAAATTAAGCTAATTACAAGCCTGAATAAGTGAAAAACCAATTTTCCTACCATTGGAACTTTAAGAGTATTGGTTTCTTTACTCAGATGATAGGTTTTAGTTGAAAGTTTGGGTTGCCATTTTGGGGTGCATGTGTAGCTTGTGACTTGAGGACAAGTCAAAATTCTAAGTGTGGGGGTATTTGATGGGTCACTGTGTATTAGATGTTTAAGTTGGGTACTGGTGAAAATTTTGTAAATAACAGATAGTTGTAGTGTAGTTGCATTCTCTCTTTTTCATGCATATTTTCTCTGTTTCTTCTTGTTATAGCAATTAGTGAGACTCACTTAAGAAAGACAAAGTGCAAAAATAAGAAGAAAAGCAAGAATTTGAAAAGAAAGAAAAAAAAAAAAAAAAAAAAAAAAAAAAAAAAAAAAAAAGAAGAAGAAAATGCCAAAAGCTACAAGAAAGGATATCTAGGAAAGAAAAACAAAGAAGGAAAGAGAACACCAAAAGTTTTAAGAAAACAAATGAAAGGAAAAGAAAAAGAAACAGAAGAAATGTGAATTAAGAGCAAAAGAAATAAAGGAAGAAAAGAAAACAAAGTGGTCTCATTAGTTGTTTATGTCACTTGATATTAGTCTTTGTCCTTTTCTTTATTTTTCTTCTTTCCATCATTAATCCATGCATATCATATAGGTTGTAACTTTTACTCTTTAAGTTCCTGTGGATATTTAGCCAGTTACCTCTCCTTCTTACCCTACCTTTACCTAAGCCCCATTACAACCCTGGAAAAACCTTTTGATTGTCCAAATTCTACTTGAAGGCGGTGGAGATTTTTAGAGACATTGCAAGCCTATGGTGACATACCTTCTGATTGGTAACTTTGAGAGAAACACAAGCCCAAACACTTGAGAGATTGAGTGTAAACACTTAACTGGTGAGGACTGTTTGATGTTGCTAGAGTACATTTTTCATGCCAATCTAGGATTGATTGCTTATGCTTGATGAATTGTGCAATTCTTGAAAATGTTTTGAGCTCATGATCAACTTTCATAGAAGAATTGAGTTGGCTTAAGGAGTTAAGAGTTGTATAAGGCATTTTCAGTGGTTGTGGAGCTAATGTTGTATCATGGTTGTTAACCCTTGTAATAATTGAGTCTAGGTTTGCTTGAGGACAAGCAAAAGAATAAGTGTGGCGGTATTTGATAATCCATTTTATATACATTTTCTTTACTTTGTGTTTAGTTCATTTAGCTTTTATTTGTGTCATATTGTGGTAGTTCATCATAGATTTGTGTTAGAGGCATATTTTAGTATTAGTAGTAAATAATAGTTAATTTCCATAAGTTGTTATGTTTCTATTATGATTCTTCCTTTACTGTTGCATCTAGAGCTCTGAGGAATGAAGAAGGGATAGGAGCAAGGGATGGATTGAAGGCAGAGATTGAAGCTGGGAATGGAAGCCATGGACCTAAGAGAAAGACTTGGAGTGCAAGCCATCAAGAAGCTCAAATCAAGAGACCAAGGCAAGCCAAGGCGCAAGGATGCGCCAGGGCGCGAGCTAGGGCGCAAATTGGAGCTTCTTCTCTGACCAAACGCGCCTAGGCACATTTTGATGAAGCATGGAGGTGCAAACGCGCCAGGGCGCAAGAAGGGGCGCACTTGAACCCCTCTTTTCTGTCCAAACGCGCCAGGGCGCAAACCAAGGCGCAGAGCAACCCATTTCAGCTGGAGATTTGCGCCAGGGCACAAATCAACTTATGTGGAGGCGCAATTCTTCACCTATATAAGGGTTTTTGGGCGCGAAAATTGAGGACCCCCATTTTCATAATTCAGTTGCTCCTCTTGCACACTTCTTTCGCGCGATTGCGCGATTTTCTTTTCTGTTCTCTCTTCTCTTTTCTTCTTAGTTCTCAATTTCATGTGTTTAATCTCTCTTCACAACATTGGAACTGCAACAAGTGAATTTGTTTCTCCATTTTGGTTCCGCGAATCTTCAATTCTGTAATAGATTTCTGGTTCAATTTATGCTCTATTATTGTTCTTCTTCGCATTGCATGATATTGTTTGTTATTCCTCTTATGCTTTCATTTGCTGCTTCAATTTTACATTCCGTTGTTCTATTTTCAATTTTAATTTCTCCTCGCGTTAATTCCTCTTCGCGTTTTATGTTTACATTTCTCTGCTCTTCTGCTCTACTTTCAATTTCTACTTCTGTCTTTAGTTTTTCGTTTAAATTCATATTCTCTGTTCTGTTTAGGTTTTATTGAATTAATTCATGAAAATCCCCCTCCTAATTGTGAATAATTCCGAATCGAGTGCATGCATGTCTTCAGAGAGATGACCTAGGTTGAATCCTCTATATTACAAGTTTAATTGGGGATAAATCTAGTTTTTAATGTTCATTCGACAGTGAATTACCAATCACATTTACAAGCTGTAAAACGCATTCTTAGATATCTTATTGGAACCACTAATCTATCTTTATTTTATAAGAAAACTGGTGATTTCAGTTTGAGTGGTTATTGTGATGCTGATTATGTTGGAGACAAAGTGGAGAGAAAAAACACAAGTGGTGGATGTCAATTTCTGGGCACATCACTCATCTCTTGATCAAGCAAGAAGCAAAATTTCATAACACTCTCTACCACAGAAGCAGAATATATTGTTGTTGCTGGATGTTGTTCACAACTTCTATGGGTAAAACATCAACTTGAAGACTACTCCAGGTTTGAAACTCAAATACCAGTTTTCTATGATAACACAAGTGCTATCAATCTCAGCAAAAACCTTATTCAGCATTCAAAAGCTAAACATATTGAAATAAAATTTTATTTTATAAGAGATTAAGTTCAAAAAGGTATTTTCGATATACAGTTTGTTCAAATTAATTTTCAATGGGCAGATATCTTTACAAAGGCTCTAGACGAAACACGCTTTAATTTCATTAAAGAAAATTTGGGAATTGTTTCTTTAAAAGATTAAGTTATTTCATCTATGTTTATCGTCTGTGTTTATCGTCTGATTATTTTCATGTTAAGACGAAACCTTGCATATGATCAAGTTGAATTAGTGAAAAATTATTCAACAGACGCAATGTTATTATTTAATTAATTTAAAGTTGAGTGTGCAGGAAGACACAATAAATGCAACATTAAATGTGTTTGACATTTATTACTCTATTCTAGGAAATTCAAAAGCATGCGCCGCAACTGGAAGAAGTCAAATCAATCATTGAAAGGACAAACATGGGAGAGCATCAAATCAGGGACGGTTTCTATTCTATCGTCTGATAAAATATAACTGTTTCATTTATTTGACTATAAAAGTGTCAAAGTTATTTCTTTTATTCTTTACAATCTGACTAAGTAACCTAAATCTACTCTCTCTCTCAGAACTCTTACTCTCTAATCTTCTTACTTTTCAAACTCAGAAAATGACCGCCAAGAACACACAACAAACACCTGTCGAAGAGGAAAACTTCTTCGCACAAGATTTGTTTTTGCCTAGCAAGTGGGTGAAGAGAATCACTCTTGCCAATCTCTCTGGGCAGTCATGCAGCTTTTTGGAGCAAGCAGGATGGATGAAGTTTGCTTCATGGGAAGGACCCTAGATGATGGAGCCTTATGCTGAGTTTTGGTCTGAGGTCAAAATTGTAGATGACAACATTGTTGGAACAATTGGTGATAAGGAATACCTTATCAACACTGAAGCCATTGCAGCTATAGGGAAGTGCAAAATTGAAGGTATCGTCTACACCTCCATCTGGAATGAAGGGATTGATGAAGCTCTCATCGATCAGACGCTGCATGGAAAACCCATAACGTCTGACCTAGCCAAATTTCTACAGGCTAGGAACTTGATTGGTGAAGGAAGGGTTCTGCACAACCTTCTATTCAACATCTTCACTCCCAGGATTGGTTCTCGCGACAATGTGAGCAACAGAGATCATTTCTGTCTTTTCTATCTTCTGAAAAGAGAAAAGATAAGTCTACCCCATGTGATTATGGATCACTGGGTCACTGCATTGAAAGGAAGGGACTTGCGTAGGAAGTCAAGTGTTCCCTATCCTGTCATCTTCGCAAAAATCATCCAAAACCAAGAATTTGATATCAAGGGATGTCAATGGTATGTTAATGGTCATGAGATCAAGCAAGCCACCTTCTCCAAAATGTGTCTAGATCTTGGAGCATGGACGCTGAATGAAATGCATGAGAAGTATCTTAATCCTAAGTCTTCTCAATCATCCTCTCAATCTCAACCACCTCAACCACAAACACAAACCCATACACAAATTCCCCAACCTCAATCATCTCCTCAACCAACTCGCCCCAAACAAAAACCCCTCATCAAAAGGACCAAGAAACGCACCCATTCCACCACAAACACAAAAACCTCCTCCACCTAAACCCAGAACGTCATCTGAACCACCTGTACTAGTTTCAGAGGTTCCTTTTGAGACGACAGAAAAAGAGCCTCTTGTTAGACAAAAAACAAAGTCTATCAAGGTGAGAATGTCAAAGATGGATTCGTCTACTCAAGAAAATCCAACTGTCAAAGAAGCATCTGAGGATGTTGAGTCTGCTAGAAGGCAAGTAGGCATTACTGAAAAGGAAAAAGAAGACAAAGTCCTAGTCTCAGAGAATGCTTTGAGAAAGGCATCTCTGAAGGGAAAGAGAAAAGTTATAGTAGAGATTACAAATATTCTCTATGAGAAAGAAGAACTAAAGAAGGCTAAGAAAGTCTCCATTCTTTTAAAAGCTGAAAGGGAGCGTATGTCCCGAGAAAGCGCAAAAGGGATTGGATCGTCTGAAGCTACTCATGCTCAGACCACATTAGAGGGCATGAATAATGAAGAAATCACTCAGATCCAAAAAGACAACGCAATCCTCGCTGAACAACGGTCTATAATGCTTAGTGAAGATATGCCCTCGATGGAGTTAGAATCTTCTACTCCATTAGACGAACCAAGGAGAGGTGCTGAACTCATGGTTTCATCTCCCATCCATGTTGTGCCACTTTAGACGGTAACTGTAGAGTCTGAAGAAAGTTGTTGTCCACAGATGATGCAACTTTCATCTATCATCTGTGAAGTAAAATCTAGTTCATCATCAGATGAAGAAGAGTGTCATGCCACAAGACATGTGGCAACATATGTAAAAATTCCCGCTGAGGTCTTAAATGAAGAAGATCTTCCACCCAAGCGCAAAATAGATTACACCTTTCTCAACGATCTAGTTAAGCAAAGGTATAATTTTATTAGTTGTGCTGAAAGGCTTGAGATGCCTGAGTGGATTATCACAGATCATGCTGAGGAAGCCTCCGATCTTTCTGAATCTAATAGGTCTGAGTCTGGCAGTGATGGTTATTGTGCAGACGATGAAGATTCTTTTGTGGGAGAATCTCTCTATCTTGAATTGGACAACCCCTACAGGTACAGAGGGAAGAAATGGTTCCAATTGGGAAGATTTGTAAATCCCATCAACATCTACCAACCATTGAAGCCTTCTGACTTTGATATGTCAAGGAAATATGATAATGCTGAATAGAAGGAATGGTTGAAGCGTCTGCCTTGGGATGCCCTTGCTTAATTAAAGATTAAGGGCTTAGAAGGTATAGATGATTACAAGTGGCACCTTGATGGTCTGTTGATTGAAGGACCAGCATTGGGGTATGAACCAAACATCGTCTCTAGAGTCTCATCTAGAAGGACCATTCGTCATCATCCTGATAAGACACCAATTCTCCATCATTGCGTATTTGGTGACTTCATGTCTCAAATCTCAATCCCTGTAGCCTTCTCTCATTGGCACTTAGACGCCATGGATAAACATGACCCCCAACCATTCACCATTCTAATGAATAAGACGAAATTCATTGGATTAGGCTACACACTGGGCCTAACTCTACCTTGGCTCAGGCCTCATTGCTTAGGAGTTCATCCAACCTACTTTATCAACTTCCAAGAGTATGAGACGCTTGAAGAATGTTATCATTGTCTGCCTATTGACTATGATGCGACATATACTTTGATGGCAAAAAGTTATAGGTATGAGATCAGGGATAGACTTCAATCCTTCCGTCTGATTCAGAACAAAGCAGAAAAAGAGGGACGCTTTCTACATTTTCTCATGGGCTCTCAATTTTCTTCACTTGCTTCAAATGAGACTAAATTCTTTATAAGGATGGATCGTCTGCAACCATGCCTAATAAGGATTCTAGCTAAAGGCAAGGAGAAGAAGGAACTCTCTTCCCCCAAAGAATTCAAGTTCACAAGGCATATTGCCAAGCGTCTGCCCCCAACTGCTTATGCTCATCTGAAGGCTGTTCAGACTCAATCCTCAAGGTCTATCAATCATAAGATGTTAAGGATGATAGAAGAACATGAAGCTACATCAGTTTTTTGCTCAGGGACCTCTTTTGATGAAGAGTCTGTCACCTGTGGCAAAGTCTACCCTGGAGGAGCTTACGCTTATACTCTTCCACCTCATATGCCTCAATATCTCCAACTCACAACCTTCAACAAAACATACTTTTGGCAATGGGAAGAAAACTTCAATTCTCGTATGGATTTTCCATTGTTCACTTTGCATTTGAAGGAGACTAAAGTGGAACCAATTATAGAGGAAGTAGAATCTGATGAAGAGATTACTTTACCTGAGTCTGAGCCTCAACCCTCTCTTCTGCTTGAGTCTGGGTTTCAACCGTATATACCACAATCACCTCAATCATCGAAGATTCTTGATGATAAGTATAACGCTTTGAAGCGCAAATATGATGCTCTAAAGGACAATTGTGAACTTTTGAAGAGGAAAAACAAGGAACTTGAAGAATCTCAACAAGCTACAAATGCCAAGCTGGAACATCTTCAAAGTCTCGTGTTTTCTTTGTTGAAGCCACAACCTCCACCCCAGTAATCTTTTTGATGGATTTCAGCCCAAGGGGGAGAAGTATCAGCTCAGGGGGAGCATCTGAAGAAGATCATCTCATGAGTTCAGGGGGAGCGTCTATGTATATCTTTTGGGTATCAGACTCAGGGGGAGAGTCTTGTATTTCTTGTAGCCTTAGCTCTAATTATTTATTATTTCTTTTGATCATCTGTACCTTGTAATCTTGAAATGTGATTACAACATTTTGATGTAACAACTCTATAAATGAGGTATTTAAGAAAACATCGTTTTGATGTAAATCTGACATATTTTTGTTTGCTTTGCTAACCTTTGTCTCATGCAGACGATTCTGACTATCTCAAGTTGTCGTATGGTCTGTAATCATCAAAAAAGGGGAGATTGTTAAATCAAGATGATTAACATTCTTTGTTTTGATAATTACAACACAGACGAAACCATTAGACAAAGCAAGCTCAGATGATAGATGATCCCTCAGACGAAAGATGACCCCTCAACATTAAAATTTCTATTGCATCTCTCATCTGATAAATGAAGTATGCCTCAAGATGATAAAGGTCAGAAGATACATGGAAGCCAGTAGACGACATAAGCTTCAGACCTTGCTTATAGAAGATCTCTTTGAAGACCTTGTTGTTTTCAAGATCTATCGTCTACTAAAGGGAGTTGAAGACAGACGATGTAACAAGTGCACATTTCAAATCTAGTCGTTACTCGTGGAAGTTTCCAAAAGTGGTTGGACACTGTGCAAAACCTATGCAACACGAAAAGCAAATCACGTTTTTGTTATCCAAATTGATCAAGTCAGAAAAAGGTATTGATTATGCGCTGACTCCGCTGCTCAAACATTTAATTATTTTGATTGATCTCTGTTGGTCCCTATGCAGAATCAAGAGAGGGGTGAATGGATTCTGGTTCCCTTTTATGGTTTTATCGTCTAATTCACTTCCCTTCCTATTTATTATCGATCCTAAGTTTATCGATTTTACAACTTTAAACATCAATATTAATTCAGAGTAATAACAACGGAATGATATAGGAAGTAAACGAACTTTTCTTTTTCAAACTCTTTTGAATCAGCACAAACAAGAATTTTATTAAAAATATGATTCAACTAAAATAAAAGAGTTCAAGGTAGAGAGATTTGCACAGAGAATTATACTGGTTCGACGTTCGGCCTACATCCTGTCCCAATACATCAACTGATGTGATTGGTATTCCATTATCAACAATTTTGATCCCTTGTGTCAATTACAATCATACTGCACAAACACAAAACGAAATCAAAATCAACCAATACAAATTGTTCTTTTCCTAATAACCTTTCTCCCTAATTCTTGAGACCTTCAAGAATCAGCCTTGAGAATCCTTTCTCAAGTTCCTAAAACTCTTTTTCCAGAGAATACCTTTCTCTAAGAGTTTGAACAATTAAAATTCAAAAAGAAAATTAAAGATCAGAAATGAGTACACCTGTTATACAAGGACTGATCAACTTGTAGTCCAATCCTTCATGCCTTCACACACAATTCATCTCTTGAGAAAAATCTTTTGAATTCTTGGAGAAGAGAGTTAAGAACACAATGTTCTTCTAAACTTGTTTTTCACTCTCCTTTTCTTTCTTGTAAAATCAAAGATTACTCTCTCTTGAAAAGGTTCCAAGAAGGTGTTTATATAAAACATTTTGAAAAAGCATTTGAGATGAATTCTGGTATGGGTAATCGATTACTATGGAGAGGTAATCGACTACTCCATAGAGTTTTAAGCTTCCTCTGTTTCTCAAGCACTAGGTAATCGATTATGGATATGGGGTAATCGATTACTCTAGAGAGGTTTTAGTTTCCCAATTTTCAATCACTGTTGGTAGTCGATTACTTTAAAATGGTAATCGATTACTTCAGTTAAAACAGTTTAAAAACTATCAAACTAAGTGTTTTATCACTTAAGTTTGGTTTTTCTCTTTTCCAAAACAAAATGTGGGTTCCCAAAATCACTTAGCTTGAATCCCAGAGCAGATTCAAACTCTCTATGAAGCATAACAAATTAAAGCACATACTCAAAGCCTATTCTAAACAATCAATACATTTGAGGTCCTATTTACAAACTATTTAAGTTTCAAGATTACAAGTATATCAAAAACAAAATCAAAAGGGTCCGACTTCTTCATGCTTCAAGTCCAACAATCTCTGCCACTGATGTGAAAGCTTTAAGAAAAGGACAACGGTCAAGATTTGAGTCTAACGGATCTTTTTAAATTTGTTGCCTATATAAAGGTCTTCTCTCCTCAAATTCAAGTTGGCAAAAATGTCGCATAAGCTCATTCTTATCTTCGCTCTTGAATCTTAGAAAGATATTCTTCATTGTAAAAACCCTCTCTGCGTAGAGGAATCAAAAGCTTTTCAAAAACTCTTTACAAACCCACTTGTGTGGTACTTTAGCCTGAAGAGGCTGTGTGTTCAAAGAATACCTTGTTTTAGCTTGAAGAGGCAGTGTTTCAAAGAATACTTTGTTGGTTAGCCTGGGAAGGATGTGTTTAAAGAATATCTTGTATTAGACAGAAGTGGCTGGATTCAAACAATACTTGTAACTTTTTCACGGTTTGTAGTGAAAACTCAATGGTTGCTAGGTAACTGGACGTAGTCTTGAATAGAGGAACCAGTATAAAAATAATTGTGTTTATCTTATTTAAGCTTGTGACTAACGGGGATAATTAAAGTATAACTCTATTCCTTAAAATTAATCTTTCAAGATAAGTTTTACATCGTCTGAACCTGTTTGAAACTAACAGACGACACGAACAATTTTTTTAAAAAACACAATTCAACCCTCCCTCCTTGCGTTTTATTCTTTACAAGAGGTTTATTTTGAAATCTGTTTCAATATTTAGAAGCTTCTGAGTAACGACTTGATTTGAAACGAAGGCACGTGTTACTCAGCGTCTGAACTTCATTGAACTGATAAACGAATGAACAAATAAAAGAGTTGTGTGTCGAATTCATTCGTTTGTCTTCTTTCTTCTTCTTCAACTTCGGTCTTCATATTCATCCTTGAGTGCATGACTCGAAGTTGAGGAGAACTCTCTGACTTGATCTTTGAAGGTTCATTTGATGAAGTTGTTTTGAAACATGATGACTTGAACCTTTCGTCTGTTGTGTCTTCTGTTTGAGGATGCATTTTTCGTCTATGCTGATAATGATTTGTCCGGTCATTCTTTTCTTTACATTTGTTGATGTATCCGTTGTCTTGAAATTATCAAAATTAAAATACTAAATCAATTAACTAATTCTTATGTGGACCATTAATAAATATTAGAACAATGAATAGTACCATTTAATCCAAGTCTAAAATTTGACTCATATTAAATTCAAAATATTATTAATATTTTTAGAAAAAAATAATACATTTATTAACACAATTTTAAATATACTTTTCATAGTTTCCAATGAAACTCACAAATTTTTTAATGAGTCTTATAAGTTTATTTCTTAATTTTCTAATTTTAAATAAATTTTAATCAATCGTAAATTATATAATAAGAGTAATTTGTTGATAACAATATAAAATAGCAATTTTATAAAAACAATATATATTGTTGATCATTAAAATAGACTAGACACAACATCACATAATTGACGTCGGTTATATCTAAATCAATTTGGTCGCCCCTCCTATTTAGATTTTCTTCGTTGACTGCTCTATTTAAATTTTTTTTTTAATTAGACCAATTATAATTAATTATATAATGACCGATTTTATAAGTTTTATATTAATTTTAAGAATTAACTAGACTTAGACATGTGATATGTGGACCATTAATAAATATTAGAATAATAAATAGTACCATTTAATTCAAATCTAAAATTTGACTCTTATTAAATTTAAAATATTATTAAATTTTTTTAGAAAAAAATAATACATTTATTAACACAATTTTCAATATACTTTTCATAGTTTTCAATGAAACTTACAAATTTTTTAATTAGTCTTGCTTATGAGTTTATTTCTTAATTTTCTAATTTTAAATAAATTTTAATCAATCATAAATTATGTAATAAGAGTAATTTGTTGATAACAATATAAAAAAGTAATTTTATAAAAATAATATATATTGTTGATCATTAAATTAGACTAGATACGAAGTCACGTAATTAACGTCGGTTAAATCTAAATCAATTTGGTTGTCGTTGACTGTTCTGGTTTAAATTTATTTAAATTATTTTTAATTAGACCAATTATAATTAATTATATAATAACCGATTTTACAAGTTTTATATTGATTTTAAGAATTAACTAAACTAGACATGTGACCAATTAACCGATTCTTATATGGACCATTAATAAATATTAGAATAATAAATAGTATCATTTAATCCAAGTCTAAAATTTGACTCTTATTAAATTTAAAATATTATTAATTTTTTTAGAATAAAATAATACATTTATTAACACAATTTTCAATATACTTTTCATAGTTTTCAATGAAACTCACAAATTTTTTAATGAGTCTTACTTATAAGTTTATTTCTTAATTTTCTAATTTTAAATAAAGTTTAATCAATCATAAATTATGTATTGAGAGTAATTTGTTGATAACAATATAAAAAAATAATTTTATAAAAACAGTATATGTTGTTGATCGTCAAAATAGGCTAGACACAACGTCACATTATTGACGTCGATTAAATCTAAATCAATTTGGTCGTCGTTAACTGTTATGGTTTAGATTTTCTTTGTTGACTTCTCTAGTTTAAACTTTTTTTTAATTAGACCAATTATAATTAATTATATAATAACCGATTTTATAAGTTTTATATTGATTTTAAGAATTAACTAGACTAGACATGTGACCGATTAACCGATTCTTCTGTGGACCATTAATAAATATTAGAACAATGAATAGTATCATTTAATCCAAGTCTAAAAGAAAATAATCTCTAACCTTCACTGTTCTGGCTTCTGGTTCTTCTTTTTTGTGGCTTTCATAAACCTCATTTTTTTGTTCTCGATTTTCTTCACGATAATCCTTAACCTTCACTCTTCTATGCTATCAATTGATTCGTGTTTGCTTTGTGCATCATCAGTGGAGGTGGTTGCCGCTGTGTTTAACTCTTACTCTCTTGCCCCAGTCTTTCCCCTTTTCATTATTTGTTCTCCCTTACACTCTTCAGATCTTCGTTCTCAACTAATCCCTCTCGTGATGAAGGTAAGTAGAGCTTCACTGATTGAAGTTTTTGTTGAAGTGTATATTAATTAAATATTACTGTTTTGTATGTTTGGTACATGCTCAAGCTATTCTAATTTCTTCCCCAAATCTGGCTATAATAACTCTAATTTATGACAAAATTTAACAAAAAAAATTTGCAACTTTAGCTCAAACAATGTGTTTTGAGTTCGTGAATGTGTTTTAGATTTAGTCTTGAGTCAAATTTCCCAAACACAAATTTCTATTAGCTGTGTTTGTCGTCTTGTTTGGATAATTTATTTTGCCTTAATGAATTTGGAATTTGAGCATTATTGTTTTCATGAGTTTCATGAACTTGAGTTCAATTTAGAAAAGCTCTAAACATGAACAAATCAGAACATCTATGAATTTATTATTTATTTTCTCGAACCAAGGGTAGATGTCAATGCTCTCTTGTTTCTCTTTTGGTCAAAAAGTACTACTTAAAAAGGAACGTTTTCTTGTTTATCTAATTAACATGGTACATTTGCAAATGGATTCATATATATTATATATGGTAATTGAATCTTTCTAATTCCTTTTCACCTTTCCTTTCCTTTAATTTGTTTGTATTCTTTTTAATTGAATCTCATTCTCTTTCTATTCTTTTAACGTGTACTTTTAGTATTATGAAATATTGAATGTTATGTATTTTGTTAAATATTTTTATATATAATATAAAATATATTAATATTTAATTACCATTCTCTTTCTATTCTTTTAACGTGTACTTTTAGTATTATGAAATATTGGATGTTATGTATTTTGTTAAATATTTTTATATATAATATAAAATATATTAATATTTAATTAGCATTCATTCAATTATGGTTAGACGAGTGAACTAGGAACTATTTACCTTCACTAATTCAATGTTCAGGTATTCGTGTTTGTAATTATGATTTATTGTTTGTTTGTTGTTATCTTTCAGTGATGACATTATTGGATTTTCATATTTTGATTGTATAAGGAGAGTGGCAAGAGGTTTACATAGATAATAATAATATACACTAGCAGAAAATTTCGTTTCACATCTTTACGTGTCCTTAAATTTGTCCTAACCTTACAGTAGACTAGAGTTTGGTATTTTTTTCTGAGTTATCTAACTTGTTTTCTCATAATTGTGATTAGACACATTATCATGACTTAAATATATTTTTCTGAGATGTGTTAGATTATATATATATATATATATATATATATATATATATATATGTCAAGCTTTTTGGAAGTTAAAAATATAAGTCTTTTTATCTTGAATTCCTTGAAAATTCCTTTGAGAAAGATTACTGAAATATTCCATAAAGAATAAGTTTAAAAAGACAACTTAAGAAGCCAAACATAATTAAAAGAAGGGGAAACATTATGGGCATAACAGAAACAAATATTTAAGACCCAAAGGAATAAGTAGTTACCTCAAGCAAGTCAAGTTATGTTCCAAACAATTCTAATAGCCCTTTCTATACCAATATCCAATAAAGGTGATTGGATGGCATTTACAGCAGCACTACAACATAATGTTAGTAATATATTCAGAATACTTGAGAGTATCTTAACATATCTTTATAATATTAACATCATAGAATATACTGTAAAAATTAGATCACTAGCTTAGTATTTTGTATCATATGCTTGCACCCTTCATATTGCTTTGTTAGGTATATAAAAAAATATTTATAAGGCAATGCCAACTATGCCTTAGAAACCTTTTCCTTTTGGGCATGCACGTTGATAAGTCAACATGTTCAACTATCGAACACATAGTTTGACCACCAGACATTCACACTACCATCTACACATTATACAATCTTTTTGTAAACCAAACATAGGATTATGGGTCAGTTACCAACAAAATTTAATACTTAAATATCGTTTGATCAATCAAGTCAGCAAACTCAAAGCTTGTTCTTTATGGAATATTTCAGTAATCTTTTAAAGGAACTGTTCCAGAAATTCAAAACGAAAGACTTCTAATTATAACTTCAAAAAAGCTTGACATATATACATATAGACACACCTATAATCCAACACATCTCAGAAAGGTATATTTAAGTCATGATAACGTGTCTAATCACAATTATGAAACGACAAATTAGACAACTCAACAAAGAATACCAAACTCTAGTCTATTGTAGGTTAGGACAAATTTAAGAACACATAAAGATGTGAAGCGAAATTTTTTGCAAGTGTATCTTATTATTATCTATGTAAGCCTCTTGTCATTCTCCATATACAATCAAAACATGAAAATCCAATGATGTCATTACTGAAAGATAACAACAACAAACAATAAATCATAATTAGAAACATGAATACCTAATCACTCAATTAGTGAAGGTAAATAGTTCCCATTTCACTAGTCCAACCATAATTGAATAAGTACTAATTAAATATTTAAAAAAATACATAACATTCAATATTTCATAATATTAAAAGAATAGAAAGAGAATAAGATTCAATTAAAAAGAATAAAAGCAAGTTACAAGAAGGAAAGGAAAGAAAAGGTGAAAAAGAATTAGAAAGATTCAATTATCATATTTAAGTAGATGAACAAGAAAATGTTTCTATTTAAGTAGTACTTTTTCACCACAGAGAAACAAGAGAGCGTTGACATCTACCCTTGGTTTGAGAAAACAAATAATAAATTCAAAGTTGCTATAATCATTCATGTTTAGAGCTTTTCCAAATTGAACTCAAGTTCATGAAACTCATGAAAACAATAATGCTCAAATTCCAAATTCATTAAGGCAAAAAAAATTATCCAAACAATACAACAAACACAGCTGATAGAAATCTGTGTTTGGGAAACTTGACTAAAGACCAAATCTAAAATACAATCACGAACTCAAAACACATTGTTTGAGCCAAATTTGCAAATGCTTTCATTTAGTTTATCATGAATTAATTATTATAGCCAAATTTGGGGAAGAGATCAGAATAGCTTGAGCATGTATCGAACATATGCATAAAAATAATATTCAATTAGTATACACTTCAACGGAAACTTCAATCAGTAAAGCTCTACTTGCCATCACCACGAGGGGAATTAGTTGAGAACAAAGAACTGAAGAGTGCAAGTGTGAACGAAGAACGGAGAGGGGAAAAGACTAGGGCGAGAGCTCAGCATAACAACAACCACCTCCACTAACGACACTCGTAGCAAACACGATTCAATTGATGACGGTAAGGGTGAGCAAAAATTGGTTTTTAAAATTCAATTCCTATCCAAATTATATCAATTTTTTAAATTGGATTTGGAATCCATATCCAATATTTTTTTTTTCTTAAATCAATGTGGATTTCTTAAAATTGGTTTTAAAACCAGTTTGACATCAATTTCTAGTTTAAAACCAATTTCTAGTTAACCTAGATGTCATGGGTGATCCTGAAAGGGACAATCATGAGGGTAGGAATCTGATCAAACCATGATTATATTTAAATAACAAAAGAGATAAATATAAGGGGAATTAGTTGTGAAATCGGGATCCCAGTAGTTTTTCATCTTTTTGTTATTTCTTTCTTAAAATTATTGCTTTATTCCTCTAAATTAATTAATTATATCTCTTTCTCTAATCATTGCCCTCACGTTCTTTTCTCTTGGGAAAATAGGATCATTAAATAAAAATATTGTTTCTGAATTACTTATCCTCGTGGGTACGACAACCCTGTTCTTAAAAATACTTATTACTTGACGGCTGTGGTATACTTGTCATAGCAAGGGATGCAGGAGGTATAACTATCATTTGTATTCCATGTATCAAGTTTTTGGCGTCGTCGTTGTCGGGATAAGCCAATTTGGATTATTTTTATTTTGATTTTATTTTTCTCTTTTAATTTTTATATTTTATTCAATTTTCTCCCTTCTTTACCTTTTAATTTTTATTTTAAAAAATATATATTTCTTTTCCTCTTCTTCCATACTTCTCTTGAAATTGCTCATATTAACCCCCTGCATCCATTAATTTTCCTGATACTCTCACTTGGCCTGGAAATTGTTGTTTTGCAGGAAATTAAGAAAACACGGAGAGCTTGAGTTGGCCTTGATCCTAATATCAAGATAACAACTCACTTACTCTTTAGAGCAGCCAGAGAAGCCAAAACAACGTGTTGAGATGTTTGAGGTGATGACCCATTCTCTTGGGGAGGCTTCTCTAGCCTTAGTCACCGGTCAACAATGCTTGGAAAAAGCAATGGCAGAATATACATCAAGAATAACACCTATAAACATTGCTCCTCCACCACAAGCCTATCATGTGTCATGCTCTTATTGTGGAGGTAATATTCATACTTGTGCTTGTTTTTATGTTGATAAATCTGCTAACTATGTAGGGCAACATTAAAGATTTGGCTACAACAACAACCTTGGGAATCCCAATTATGGGAACCATCCTTGGTTCTCATGGGAGGATAACTCTCAAACCCAAAGGCCTTCATTCCAACCTCAACAGAAAAAGGGAAGCGAATTGGAGGCAATGACTAGAAAGCTCACATAAAGTAACAAGATGATCATGGACTCACATAAGCGCCTAGTTGACTTTCGTTTTCAATTTGAATTGGAGGCGTTGTCTAAGAAAATTACCGAAAACCACAATATGACTCTGACCGTGCATTCGCTGAAGAGATGAAAGGTATAATCAACGATCATGATGCTTTCCGAAGGAACCAAGAAGCTGCACAAAGAAACCTTGATACAACGTGCAAAATGGAGCATCAACTAGGTCAAATAAACCAGCAGCTCTCATGCCGTGATTAAGAAACTCTCCCTAGGAATACTACTCCAAAACCCAAGGAATAGGTAAATTCTATGAACTTGAGAACTAGTAAAGAACTTTCTGAACTTTCTGTAGAAATTCTAACAGTTATCCAAGAGGAAGCACAAGAAGAAAATGTCGTTGAAAAGACTGATACATGCACAATTCTCCAAAAGTGTGTGGAGAAAGATAAAACCAGCCAAGAGGAGACACCGAGGGATGAACCTCCAGCCTATGTACCCCTATTCCATATCCAAATAGACTCAAGAAGGGCAAGCAAGACAACCAAGAGAAGCCATCTGCAAAATCCGTGGAGGTCTCCAAAACATTAAAGGTAAATATCCCACTCCCAAAGGCTTTACAACTAATGTCAGTTTACTCTAGGCCTATGCAGGAATCATGCACCAAGAAGATGAAGCTACCTGAAACTAAAGTGGTGGTCTTGAATGAGCAGTGTAGTGCTATCATGACCAACAAGCCGACATCCAAAAAGAAAAATCCAGGGTTATCGATTCTTGATGTGCGAAAATTACCTACTTATCCTCCCTCTTGACCAAAAGTGAACCACAAACCCAAACCGAAAATAAGACCTCGAAAATCTAAGAAACTGATAAAGGTATTGTGGGAAAGAGAGTCCATACAAGAAATGCACCTTTGTGGCCGAAAAGGTATGCATCCCTCCTCTCTCAATTCTGTAAATTTTTTTACGGATGACTTTGAACTACAAGTGTAGTTATACACAAGAGCAACACTTATACTTGGCCGATGATGGAGACCCTATTGAGCTTAGTATCTTCATTCCATTGTGTCATCCAATCTGAACATAGCTCAGTCCAACTTAAGGACTTGAAAGCAAAGTGCTAATCGGGAGACAACCCGAACTTTCTAACCTTTTTACCTTTAATTTTTCTTTTTGGTTTTTCTTTTTATTGTTTGAGTCTTAGTATTGTAGGGAGTCACTACATATTTGAAAACATCAAGGAGATAGCAAAACAAAAAGTACATCATAAAACCTTAAAAATTTCTTAAGTTGAGACTCATAGAGAGCAACTCGCGCAGGATTTTACCCACCTCGCGCGAGTTGGGAATTAAACTTTTTAGAAATTTGCTCTCTGCGAGTCCATCCCACGTGAGTTCAACTCAATTTACGCGAGATCACCCCTTCCAATACTCTTTGTCACTCCATCTCGCGTTGATCTCGCTAGATCTCTCACGAGATGGCCTTCCAGAGAAGAATTTTTTCTTTTCTGTACATTGATCTCGCGCGAGTTGGGTTACACACAAATCGTTCTCGCGCAAGATGAGCACGACATCTGAAGGGGAGAAAATTTTGAATTATATAAACGTGGGAAAGGGAAGGGACAGTTACATTTCAGTTTTCATTCTAACAAGCACCCTTCCTACACTCATTCTCTCTGAATTCAATCTCACTCCTTAAGCATAAACTTCACGTTTCTTTTCATTACTCGACTCTACAAGGTATGTAACGAAACTCTCTTTGTCTAATATTTTGATTAGCATATCTATTTACTACCTTGACATGTTTTTCTTAGTTCTCTAGAGGTTTGAAGAGACTTTTTATGAAATAACTGCTTAGGAAAGTTTTGAGCAATTAAAATTGAATGTTGCATGTTTGTATTGAAGTAGTTATGATCAAAACCATGTTGCATTATGAGTATGAGTGGTATTTCATGATTTAAGGTATTCCCAAGCCCATCTCGCGTGAGTTGCAAGGTGCTATCAGCAACTTCGCGCGAGATGGATGACAATTCATATTTTTCTCAAGCTTCAAAGATGAACTCGCGAGGTGCATTCTCAGCAATCTCCCGCGAGTTATTTAAAAAAACTTTGAAATTTTATTCCTCTGAAGCTAATCTCGCGCGAATTATTTGAAAAAACTTTGAAATTTTATTCCTCTGAAGCTAATCTCGCGCGAGTTACCTTAACTCCGCGTGAGCAAGCCACGTTTTGCATAAATCATTAAATTGGATGTTGTTTTTGACTATTTTGACTGTATATAATGCATCCATAATTTGAGGTTGACTATTCCATGCACATAATACACTGTTATGCGTCCATTCTTGACTTTTTGCATCTAGGTGCATATTAGATCATTAACATGAGCACTCTTGAAAAATATTTGATTAAATGATGTCTATTATTGATTTTGTTATTACTGCCTCTTTCCTCTTATTTTTAATTGGCTTCTCTGGTTGTTCATACGATAGATGGACAGACCAAGGTGAATCAAGTGTGTAATTGGTGCCAATATATTGGAGAGGCCCCTTACTTGCACCAGGCTCCATCACTACACCTTCATCTGAGCAGAGTCCTCTTTCTCCACCTCCGCCTGAGTTCAAGACCTACGAGCTCTTCACCCATCAGTGGGGTTTCTGATGAAGGGCTCTTTAGAGGTTGATCCAAAAGAAGCTCCAATTTGTCCCAATCTAGTTTTTAACAAAGGTTCACTAAAAGAAGCCAAGAGAAGGTCTCGATCGTGAAGAGTTTTAAGTGTCTAGGGGTTAAGAAGAAAATGGAAGAGGAAGAAATGGAGGTGGCGCCAAGGTTGAGAACCCATAACCCTAGGAGGAACCGCCACAATGGTAGTAAGGCACAATTGATAAGATTCAAAGAAAATTCCCTAAGGGAACAAGAGAAGAATTCTCACAAAGCTCAAAGCTAATGCATTCAAAAATTTGCCAAAAGATCTCTACAATGGTTCGGCCAAGGGTTTATATAAGCACTCTTACTTGGCCTTCAAGGCACCTAAACTATGATTAAGCCTAGACTAATCCTAGTTAAGCCCTAAGCCAATCTGAAACCCTCCCTTGGCTCCCAAGTAACTAGGCTAGTTAGTTGGTAGTTAAGGTTAGTTAGGATTGCACATGTCATCACATGGCCTTCACATGGGTGCACATGAGCTTGTCTCCCACTCTCACCCATGTGATTATCAAAGTCATCAATCCTAAGCACTTGTTAATTAAGGGTGGAGATCCTTGATTAAGTGTTGGCACGGATCCAAGCTTAATCAAGGCTTCCTTTCTAAGTTGCAAGTGTTTCAAGGTTTCACACTTAGTTTTGGTCGAAAGTTCTTAGCCTATTTTGAAAGCTTGTGTGATCCTTGACTTTAGGAATCTATGGCTTGCCTAAGCTTTATGAAAACTTGTGGCTTTGGACCCTTGTCTTCCCATAGAACTATTACAATATAGGACCTAATTTTGCTTAAACAAGTTTACAAGTATGTTACAAGACATAAGCCTTATACCAGTCTCTTGCTCTTGGAGTCTTCCTACCTCCTCTTCTATCCTTCTTTGCATGCTTCTATTAATCCTCCTTGATGTTCCTACATCAGTTTCCCACCAACCAACCCTCCTTAGTAGGTTGGAGTAGTTCACCTCTTTCTTTTTCAGTGTCGCGGACAGCACAGTTCTAATTTGGAGGTGACTACTCTCATTTATCCTTTTATTTTTCTACTCTTATTGTTTTTAATACAGATAAAAATAAATAATAATAATAAAATAAATAAATAAATTATTGCATAATTTCATATTTCTCTTTTCTCATTTTTCTGTTTTCTTTGAATAAACTAAGGCATCCGCATTATTAGACTAACCTTCTCTATGCATGAATGAAAATTTTCTTGTTACCTTAAGTTTTAATGATAATTTTGATCCACCTTGAGATTCTAACACTCTTGTGCAAGATTGGGTATGTAGTGTATAATTGATGATTTATGTTATGGGAATCAATTAAATGCACTTTTAATTTTTGCTCCTAGTACTAATAATGTGCCTGTGTCTAAGAAAATAGGAAAAGGATAAAACTCAAATAACCAAGTTGATCCTAAATAAGTTAAACCAAGTGAAACACGAATTAGGAAAGGATTTAGGCCTTCTTTGGAACCCATAAAAAGCTTTCTCAGCCAACCTTAAATTTAAATGGATGACCTTAGTCACCCACTTTGAGCCTAAGCGGATTTTTCATAATAAGTAGTCTTTAAGCTAATAATTCTCATTCTTTGGATTGCCCTCTTGAAAAATCCACCATACCTCAGACTTGAAAACCCAAATCCTATTTTAGATAACTCTCTTGGTAAATATTAAGTGTTCAACAGGAAAGAAATTTACACCTCTAGAAAAATCCAGACAAATTAAAAAAAAAAAATCAAAAAGACAATAAAAAGATCACCAGTTTATGATCACAAAAAAATTTAGAAAAATTGCTGAAAAAACCACTAGTTTGTGGCAACCAAAATTAATAAAAATAAAGAGGTATCGATAAAATTCCTTGAAAGCCAACATAGAACACAAAAAAAAAATTAAGTGCTAAGAGATTATCTAAGAAAAAGGTTTGGGGACTATGGTTTCTTAAGTTGTGGAACATGGTAATGAGCTTAAAATTGACTTGTCATCATACCTTTGCCTAAGCCGAATATTACAAGGTTAATAAAAGTCCTATTGATCCTAGTAAGTGCTAACTTGTGTGGAAGATAATGCAGGAAATACATGAGGCAAAAGGGGTAATGCTATTTTCTGAAATCTAAAACTACTTGATCTCATTGGGAACTTGGAACAATTTCACACACACCAGATGACCACTGACATAATCTAAATATGCATGCATGACTAACTCTCTTATGCAGTGAGCTAAGCAATCAAAGGATTAATCACGATGAAGAAATTCGGTAACTTGACCTTTCGTTCATCATGGGTAAGGTTTAGTTTAATTCAATGTTGAGAATTAAGTACTTCATTGACATATTTAGGTTATGTTATATTTTGCTAACTTAGTAAATTTCCCTTTTTGTTTAAGGACAAACAAAGTTTTAAATTGGGAGTATTTGATAACTCATAAAAGTGAGTTATTTTTATACTCTTTTTATCTCATAAATTGTCCTTTTAACACTCTTAAGTAACATAAAAATGACTCTAATTGCTCTCTTAATTAATAATAATTCGTGTTAGAGCTTGTTGATGGTGTGTTAAGTGTTTCAGGGTGAAAAATAGTCAAAAACAGGAGAAAAATGTGCCCAAGAATGCATCTCTCGCGAGTTGAAACCCAACTCGTGTGAAGTAAAGCTCTAGTGAAGAACAAAAGCTCTCTGGAACCTCATCTCACGCTCGGCTACCACATCTCGCACGAAATGACTTGACTTGCATTACACGTTTGCTCTCTGGAACATGATCTCGCGCGAATTACTTCACATTTCACGCAAGTTGGGCTCGCGAAAAGATCAAATCCACTAGATTTTATCTTTTACAAAGAAAATTCATGATCTTATCTTCCAACATCTTATCTTATGCGAAGGAAACTGAAGATATTATCTTATTTTATCTTGTACAAAAATAAAAATCTCATTTTATCTTTTAAGATCTTATCAAAGGAAGCCCAAGTCCAATTCTAAAGACTATAAATATAACAAGTTACTATCAACAGAAGCTCTCTCTCAGAATTCTTGACCTAATTCGGTCGAGGTTCTGGAGATTGACAACCTTTAGACCTCTTCACTCTCGGTTCGTAAACGACAACAAATTTCAACCCAAGCAAGGAGGAGGAGACGCTAGGAGCATTCGACTTTCATTGGAATCAATCATCATGTGTATTCTTTTTCGAATTAATTTTGTGTTGTTTTATTTTTCCTCTATGAATTAAACCGTTCTTTGATTGAGAGAACGTGTAATCCTAATTTATCCTTTTATATGATTCTCGATATTATTAAGTGTATGTTTAGGCGTTTATTTCTTATATGTTTAATGCTATTTGTTAACTGATCACTGATAAATTGATTGTAACCCTAAAGGAACTTTGAGAAAAGAAACCTAGGCAATATTGGAGAAATCAACCATTATTACCTAGAGTCCTAGAGGCAGGAGTAGGTAGTATTGTGGACAACACCTAAGTTTGCCTCTGGATTCACATATCTAAAACCTTAAATTAACTTAGTATTAACTTAAGAGATTAATTAATCTAGTTAACCTAGGCAGCGTGGGTAATTCTGAGAAATACGGTCACGAAGGTAGGAATCCGATCCAACCATAATTATATTTGAATAACAAAAGAGATGAGTATAAGGGAAATTATTACTCTAAATTAATTAATTAATTGGATTTCTTTCTCTAATCATTGCCCTTACTTTCTTTTCTCTTAGGAAAATAGGATCATTAAATAAAAATATTATTTTCGAATTGTTTATCTGTATGACAACTTTGTTCTTAAAAATACTTATTATTTGATTGTTGTGGTATACTTGTCATAGTAAGGGATGCAGGAGATATACTACATGTATTCCATGTATCACTAATCTAGTTATGGAACCAGTGCGGTTTTGGATCAACACATTCTGTGTATCACTAATCTAGTTATGGAACCAATGTGGTTATGGATCAACACAACAATCAGATTTTTTTGTTCAGTCTTAAATGGCGGAGATGAGTGAAGGTTAGGGATTATCATGAAAAAAATTAAAAACAAGAAAATAGGGTTTATAAAAGCCACTAAAAGGAAGAACTAGAACAATGAAAGTTAAAGATTATAGAAAAATATAATAAAAATGAGAAAATTTAGAAATAAAAATCGTGGTTTTCAATAGTGATTATCAAACACCGACCATTGATTTAGAGTATAATGTCAATTATTCCGGGAATCAAAGTTAAGTAACTTATGATATTTGTTAAACTTTTAACCGACATCAATTCGGTGACGATAAATGTATATTTTCTATTAGTGAATCTTCGTCCTATAAATTTAAAAAGCTGTTATGTTGTCCACTCCATTAATCCTCTTTGAGAAACGGAGGAAGATATTCATTTTTATGTGTCACTCAATCAACCATTTGTTGTCCCCGTGAGTGCATGTATAGTTGGGGAGAGGTGGCCATTCTTGTTACCACGGAAGGAAAGAATAACAGCGGCAGAAAATTTTGGGATTGTTTAAATTAGAATAAGATATGTTGATCCTGAATTTTTATTTATTTTTTTATTTTATCATTGTTTAGATGAAGACAAAATATGATGCATATACTTAATAAGTGTATCTCGAATAATAATGTACATTGAGTATCTGAAGAGTATATTTTTGAGACAGAGTCAGATGTCTTAATAATGATTAAGCTATTAACTGAATAATTATGATATTGTTATTGTTAATAAAAATATGATCCATGTGAAGTATGGATTATTAAGATAAAATGTTGATGAATATAAAATATATAAATCATTGAAATGAAAAAGTAAAAATAAAATTACTATATAATATTTATTTGAACAGTATCTAAATCATAAAAAAATTTAAAGGTTATTATCTGCGACTTTTAACGTGTATATTGAAAATTTTTATTTAGTATATAAATAAGAGATAGTTAAAATGTTTTATATAATTCATTTTCATCTTCCTTTAATCATTTATCCTGTCAATATTTTTTTATTATTATCCTACAAGAATATTCAATTGTACCGTTTATTTATTTATTCAATAGAGCCAATAGATTCCTATTTTAATTTCATGTAAATTATAGAGTTATCAGTAATATAAATTTTCCAAATCCTTTACGATTGACAAACTAACCAAATAACCTAAATATTAGAAATAATTTATATTTACATTCCTATTTCCATATAAAAGTTTTACGCTCCAATCAACACCAACAAACCTTACCAATTACCATGGATCAAGGTTTTCAATATGAAAAAAACATGGCACTCCACCTGACTTCATGTTACAATACGAAAAGTTCTACCGTTTCCTTCCCACGTCGTATTAGATAATATTATGTTTAATGGAGGGAGAGAAGAATAAGGAAAAGAAGATGAACTGGCTCAAATACGATAAAGAATAAAATTCACCACAAAGAATTTTTTTGAATTTTTTTTATGATGGAATTGATAGATGGACTAAAAAAGTAAATCCTTTTAATTAAAAATCAAATATAATTACAATAAATTTAGTGAGTTCTCGGAAGTATGAAAGCGATTCATTAGAAATATCAATTACAAAAGTTAAATAGTAATATTAAGAAATTTGTAAGCTTTTATAAACAAGTCTATCATAAACTAGTAACAACATGACATTGTAAAAACAAATATACAAGAGGTTCAATTGTGTTTTAAACCAGTAGATAAAAGTAGTAATATTAAAAACTGTGTTTTTTCATTCAGTTCTTCTCATAAAAAAATTTTAACAAAAACTTTATATAACAACACAACCTTAATGAGGAGATAAAAGCATGCAACAAAATAGAATACATGATATCTTTATATTGGCAATTTAACAATATTACTTCTAGTTTCTTAATAACAATTAAGATTTCATTAACTCAAAGTAATTACAAGTACTATTTTACCTTAACTACTTTTGTTTAACCTAAGTATTTTTTACTCACAAACTTTTAAATCAACACTACACAAGTATTTGAACTTAGTCTCTTTATGCTAACAACTCCAAGTATTCTTTGATTTCACCCTCTCCGGGCTAACAAATGTTAAGTCCCAACCTCTTTAAACTAAATTACCATTATGTTAAGTCAAAATGACTTAACATCTTAATTTTGATAATTACAAGACAGACAGATGTATCATCAGAAGCATAGGGAATAATGATCAGACGGATCATTATTAGCATAGACGAAAGATGCACCCTCAAAACAGAATATGCAACAGACGAAAGGTTCAAGTCATCATGCTTCAAAGCAACCTCATCAGATGAAGAACTTTCAAAGATCAAGACTAAGAGTTTACCTCAACTTCAAGTCTTGTGCTCAAGATCGAAGATATGAAGACTGAAGTTGAAGACGAAGAAGGAAGATGGACAAATGAATTCAACACACAACTCACCTATTTGTTCATTTGTCTTTCTATTTAATGAAGTTCAGACGCTAGGTAATACGTGCACTTATTTCAAATCAATTCGTTACTCAGAAGCTTCTAAAAGAGGAAAGAGATTTCAAAATAAACCTCTACAACATGAAAAACAGTTGTACGTTTTAGTGAAATCTCTAAACATATCAAGTCAAAGTCCGATCTCACGCTGACATTTGCTGACTTTGCATTTATTATTCTAATTGTTCACCCTGCCAGATGTGGAAGTACCCAAGACAAAGGACTAATGTTCAAATCTACAGTCTAACAGATACTTCACGAAGGCGTCTATAAAAGGACTTCATCTCAACGAGTTCAAGTTAGCGAACTACACTGCAAAGATTATATTCAACTACTCGCTCAAGCTCTCAGATAAAAGTTCGCTCACCATAAACTTAGAATAGATTTCATTGTAAAATCGCTCTCTGCAAAGAGGATAATTTTTATTTGGTCTTAACTATAAACTACTTTCGTGGTAATTTGTAGCTTGAGGAGGCTAAATGTTTAAAGAATACCTTGAGTTTAGCCTGAGGAGGCTGAGGTTCAAAGAATACCTATTTTAGCCTGAAGAGGCTAAGTGTTGAAAGAATACCTTTGGTTAGCCTGAGAAGGTTGTGTTCAAAGAATACCTGAATTTATCCTGCGGAGGTTGGGGTCAAAGAATATCGGTTTAGCCTGAGAAGGATGTGTTCAAAGAATATCTGTATTTTAGCCAGGAGTGGCTGGGTTCAAAGAACACTCTTAGTGGAATCTCTCTGGACGTAGTCTTGAATAGACGAACCAGTATAAAAATATTATTATTTTAATTATTTTTATCTGCTTACTAACAGGGGATAATAACTTGAACTAAGATTTTTGTATTAAAATCAATCTTTGAAAGTAAAGTTTAAGCTTGTGTTTGATCAAACATTTCAATACAGACGCAAAACGCATCGTCTGAAAAAGTTTTAACTGATAAACACAATTCAACCTCCTTCTTGTGTATTTATATTTTACACACTAAATGTATGATTTTTACAACAAGGATTGTCTAACTTAAGAAAATCAACATCTACGCAAAGAAGGAGATACTATGAAGAATGAGAATAAGGCTTGTTACACCAAAGATTTCAAAGTTGAACAAGAGATTTTTCTAAAATAGTGTTTAACTTTAAATCTTTATTCTTCAGCATTTGTATGGACAGAGAATTTGAAATGGTCATTAAACTCAATAATTTCAATTTTTTTACTCTATCCATTGAAAACATATTTAACGTTTTTTTTTTCTCATTAAATGCATTCTTAAGTTATCAACTATCAACTTCAGAGTTGCAAAGTTAAAACTTGGTACTTAAAAATTGTACTTATTTTTGTAAGGTATCATCGTGTCAAAAACATCCTTTTTTGACTATAATTTTGCACATCGTTTCGTAACAAGCTAGTTAATTCCCTTTGTACTTGATTAAAATAAGAACTTTTCTATTAAGACTTTCCGTAAGACAAATTATTATACTCGTAGAATATATAAGTAAAAATATTAGATAAAATTATACTTATATTTATGTTATGTATGAGACTTCGTCTATTATTTGATTAATTTAATTTAAATTTTGTCTGAGATGCAATATTCATTTATTGAGAAATTATCCGCCAAATCACTTTAATAATCTAGTAGTTTTAATCGTATTATAAATACTGACTTTTATCTTTAATGGTTTTGTTAAGTCAAGATGATTTAACATCTTAGTTTTGATAATTACAGAACAGTTTGTTGTGTCTGTAGACGGAAGAAAGAGCAGACTCAGACTGAAGCATCAGATTGAAGAGCATAATCAGACTGAAGAGCACAGACGGAAAGAACAGACTGAAAGAGCCTCAGACTGAAGCATCAGACGGAAGAGTACAGACTGAAGGAACAAACTTAAGAGCCTCAGACTGAAGCATCAGACGGAAGAGCACAGACTGAAGGAACAGACGGAAGGAGACAGACGAATGAATTCAACACACAACTCATTTATTTATTCATTCGTCTACTTCGTTTAATGAAGTTCAGACGGAGTAACTCGCGCCCCAATTCAAATCTAACCGTTACTCATAGAAGCTTCCAAAGACAGAATAGAGATCTGTGCAAAACCCCTGCAACACAAAAAGCAACCGTGCTTTTTGTTGATGTCTCTGATAAAGTCAAAAAAAGTCTGTGCAAACATTAATTATTCTGATTTATCTCTGTCACACGTTTGAAGACCCCAAGACAGAGGACTAACGTTCAAATCTTCAGTCTAACGGATACTTCAAGAAGCTCTCTATAAAAGGACTCCATTACTTCAAGAGAAGGTTGGCGAACTGCATAACAAAGAAATTATATTCAAGCTTCAAGCTCTAAAGCAAAGTTCACTCGCCCTGAACTTAGAATGGATCTCATTGTAAAATCCCTCTCTGTGTAGAGGATAAACTTATTCTTTCATCTTCCTAAATCTATTGTTGTGGTGCTCTTAGCCTGAGGAGGCTGTGTTTCAAAGAATACCTCTGTTTTAGCCTGTAGAGGTTGTGTTCAAAGAATACCCTGTTTAGCCTGCAGAGGCTGGGTTCAAAGAATACTGGGTTAGCCTGAGAAGGTTGTGTTCAAATAATATCTGTATTTAGCCAGGAGTGGCTGGGTTCAAAGAATACTCATAATGGAACCTTAGCGTGTTGTTGGGGAACTGGATGTAGTCTTGATCAGACGAACCAGTATAAAAATATTGTTGTCTTCTCTATTATTTTATCTGTTAACTAACTGGGGATAATAACTTGAATAGTCTGATAATAAAATCAATCTTAAAGAAGAAAATAATCTTGCGTCTGATCAAGCTTTAAAAACAACAGACGCAAACGCATCGTCTTAGAAAAAAAGTTTTCAAAACAGTCTACATAATTCAACCCCCCTTCTTGTGTGTTTTTGTACTTTACAGTTTGGTATCAGAGCTCAACCTCTAAGGGTTGAGCGCTTAACAGCTGCTAGAGGAAAAGATCCGGGATGGCGAACTCCCAGACGATGCTCATTGCAGAAGGTTCCTCCATAAACACTCCTCCAGCTTTCTCTGGAAATGATTACCCTTACTGGGCAGATCGGATGGAGATGTACATCAAGTCTACAAAATATAGACTTTGGAAAATCATAACAGAAGGAGACATTCCCCTGACCAAGCCTGAATCAGAGTGGGGAAATGAAGAATATACAATCGCAGAGATCAACAACAAGGCACGTTATGCCATAACGTGTGCTCTTTCTAGGACAGAATATAACAAATTATGTGCCTACAAAACAGCCAAAAAGCTTTGGGATGCGTTGAAGATCTCTTATGAAGGAACTAAAGATGTCAGACTTAGGAAAGTTGCCACCCTTCAAAGAGAATACGAAATGTTCTCCATGGAAAGAGAAGAATCTATAGACGGAATGTTTGGAAGATTCCAAACTATTCTGAATGGGCTAGCTGCATTGGAAATTACTTTTTCAAGAGCCCAAAACAACATGAAGATTTTGGACAGCTTACCTGCACCATGGGAAGCTATGTCCACTGCTATATCTGTTGGGAGAAATATGAAGACCCTTACTCTGGATGAACTCATTGGAGCGCTAAGAGTGCATGAAGTTCATTTGTGTAAAAGGGGGAAGCTGAAAATTCAAGAGCTTATTGCTCTATCCAACATTGATGAGCTTGATGGAGAAGAGTCAAGTATGAAGAAAGCAGAATCAACAGACTCAGAAGATTCCTCTGAAGAAGAAATCTCCTTGATGGCAAGAAGATTCAAAAGATTGATGAAGAAGAGGGATCCCAAAAAGATTAGAAGAAAGAAGAAACAAGCCACTTGGGATGATCTCGATGATGAAAGCTCAGACGAATCATCTGAAGAAAAGAATGCAAATATTTGTCTCATGGCAAGAGACATTCTATCATCTGAGGTAAATCTTTTAAATATATCTAGTTCATCCTCATCTTCTTCAGATTCAGATTCAGATTCAGAGTCAGACTATGAGGACATGTCATCTCGCTAACTCACATTTTATAGCTCAAGAATATATAAGTTGCAAATCTAAGCTCAAAAAGGCTTTAGAATAAATTGAAAATCTGAAAGCTATAAATGTCCAGTTATCTGAGAAAAACATATCAGATGAATTATCCTCTTCGTCTGATACTGAAAAGAGTCAACTTCTTCTTAAAATTGAAATTTAAAAGAAGAAAATGAACTCTTAAAGAAATATTTAAACAAGTTCACCTTGAGTTCTTCCAAGCTCGAAAATACTTTAAATTATGGAAGATATCTTCTTAACAAGAGTGAACTTGGTTATAATCATGTGACAGACGAAAGAAAGTCATATATTAAGTCATCTGTATGTAGAAGCATACATGATTTTTATAACAGGTTTCCGAAACAGTCTGAAGGTCATTCAAGAACCTATGACAGACGGAATCCTACAACTAACAAAGTTAGACTCAAGAAAATTTGGGTACCAAGATCAAAAATAATTTTTGTTGCAGATAGAAAAAGAGAATGTATAAAGATGGTACAATCTGAACAATGGATACATGCAACATATAATCATCAACATATCCTTGTTCCAAAACAACAGATCATGTAAGAGATCCTCATCTATGGGTCTTGAGAAAACATATTCACCCATTCAGACGAAAGAAGCAAAATTTTCAAAGAATGCAAATAGGTCGAATTTTAGAGACCTTTCTGAACGTGCTTTGGTGTCAAGAAAAATTGAACCCAAGTGCATTGAAGAAGTGCATTCAAACATCAATTGAATGGAGCTGGAAATAATGTTTTAAGCAAGGTGAGTTGCTTATGTGTACATCCAACAAGAAAAAGGATCTTTGATATTAATTTATTCAAAATGCTTTTCAACGAGTCAATACTCTCTTACAAAGAATTTAAATAAATCTTTTTTGAAAACTTAGAAATATTTGTTTCATCTGAATAAGTTTTCTCGTTTGTTTAAATTTCTTTCGTCTATCCTTATTGTCTATCATTATCGTCTATAGACAAAACGTTGTGTCTGATCATTAGTTGAAATAGTCTATCTGACTCTTCAACAGACGCAACGTCATGTTATCTTCTAACATCTCTGCTGAGTGTACAGGACAAAGCTCTTTAATGTTTTACATATGTCTAGCTTTTTAAAGTAAGAGGCACGCTATCCTTAGATACACCTCATCAGACGAAAGAAGGTAATGAGAGATAAGAAGGCCTTAGAAGCCTCCATGGAAAACCCAGAGGATGTAAAAGATTTAAGAGAAGATGTTTTTAATGATTGCAGCCCAAGGGGGAGACAAATGAGAAATTGTTGGTCCCTGTGTATGAATCTAGAGGGGGGGTGAATAGATTCTTGTTCAATTTTACCCGAATTTCGCAAGATTCTAATTCCTTTCGAATTCAAACAAATTGGTTCTAGATTCACCTATCAATTACCATATCAATTACCGATTCTATTACTGATTCAATTACCGTATCTATTACTAAGTTGATTATCAATACAGTTGTCAAATATACTGCAGAATTTAATCAATGATAAAAGCAATATAAGGGAAACTGTAAAGAGGATAAGGAAGAGAAGAGTGCACAGCGATCTATACTGGTTCGGCCAACTGCCTACGTCCAGTCCCAACCCAACAACTGTTGCGATTGGATTTCCACTATCAAATGATCCCTTTTGTGTTCTTTTACATTCACTCTGCAACAAGCAACACAAAAACGAAATCAAAACACCCAAAACCTGTTCTTCAACCTAAAGAACAGTTATTCCCTGATCTTGGCACACCCAAGATCAAACCTTTGAGAAAACACTTCTCAAATACACTTACTCTATCCAGAGAGACCTCTCTCCTAGAGCAACAACTCAGTAAACAAGGAAACAAGTAAAGATCAGTTTAGAATACACCTGATGTGTTGGTATGATCACAAAGAATGCACAAAGAATGCCACCCAAACAGAGAAATACAACAGGTTTGCCTTTTCTTTGGAAAACAAAATCAGTTCTACAAGTTCTCTTTGAGTTTCTTGGAAAGATATGATAAACTCTGATTTCAGAGCATATGAAAGTGTAAGAATATGTTCAAAAGAATTAGTTCCAAGAGTTCTTCCAAGATTCTCATCAAAGAACCTTTTAAAGATGAAGTTTGAAGCTTGTTTTAGGCAAACAGAGGGCTCAACGGTCAAGATAATCGATTACAAGAAGTGGGTAATCGATTAAAATAGCTGTTACAGCAGTTTTGGGTGCATTTTTGAACGTGGTAATCGATTACCAGGGGAGGGTGATCGATTACCCCCGAGAGCACAACACGGTAATCGATTACCGGATGAGGGTGTCGATTACCCCGTGGGAAAACTCGGTGTCGATTACCGGGGAGGGTAATCGATTACTCCGAAGAGGGAGGACTTGGTAATCGATTACCTAGGGAGGGTAATCGATTACCTCAGTGAAGAATGCAATCTTGAGTGATTTTTGAGCATGGTAATCGATTACCTATTGTTGGTAATCGATTACTTCAGTGAACAAATGGATTTCCACACTTTGTTACCCATTGTTTGGTAGTTGATTACCTCTTGTTGGTAATCTATTACCTCAATTGGTTCCCAAAGGTTTTTCAAGACTTGTTTTAAGAAAAGGAAATCAACCATTTGTCAAATGAGTAATCACACACAAGATAGCAAAACTCCCTGAGTTATCCAAACAAGGAATCAAACACAAACATGCATAAGCTCAACACACAATACATAGAAAGAACCTAATTACACTTCATCTAAGAGAAACCAAAATTCCATAACATCAAAATCAAAACACTAAGAGAAGAACAAACGCATCTTCAAGCTTTAAGTCCAACAATCTCCCCCTTTTTGATTTTGATGTACCAAATCTTCAATCAAGGTTTTCCTAGAGGCTTAGGATGTGTGTTGATTTTCTTGAGAATCCTGCAATTGTTAATAATATCCAAAAATAGAGTATATGCATTGCAGATTCATCATACATACTATCTTTATCAGAGCATCAAATTTTTAATCATTCATTCACAGATAAGGATATGATTCAATTGCCATAATCATAGATCAAGACCAAAGAGATAGAATAAACCAGAATTCAAATTATCATTTAAAAATTAAAGGATTACATTCAAAGTCTCAAAAGCCTATACTAAATAAGCCTATACTAAATATTAAAAACCTATTCTAAACTCTCCCTATCTAGGATATTCTAAACTCCCCCTATCTAGGATAACCTATTCTAACCTATTCTCCCCCTATTTGGTATATCAATAAACAAAAAGGGAGAAGAGATACAAAAGGAAGTCTACATCGTGTCAAACCTAGCATGAAGAGACTCCATCATCTCTTTCAGCTCCTCAAAACGTTCTTCATTCGCTTCATCCGTCTCTTGAATGCGTTTTTCAATCTCATCCAACCTATCAATGATAATGGACTCAAATCGGGACTTAGGAATATATTCCCCAGCCCTTGAATCATCATCATCATCAGCAGGAGGATTAGCCTCTGGTTGGTGTTGTTGTGGGACTTCATCTCTTGAAACCCAGCCAGCTTCCGTTTTCACCAAACGCATCTTCTTTAATGCCATATCCCTAATGACATGAATATCTTTCACCAGCTCTTTGCTTTCATTAGAGACATCTACTTGATAGTACTCAAGCAGACGTGAGACAAATAAAGCATAGGGGCATTTGTAGTCAATCAACCTTCTTGCCTTGACCATATTATCCATTACAACTTCAGCCCAATCAACTTGAAGACCATTCTTCAAAGCTGCTAACAAAACCATGTCTTCCTCTGTAATCTGAGCATGATTTGTACCCCTTGCAGCCAAAATCCACACAATGGTGTAATGAAGGAGACAGTCATCGGCATTCAGACCACCTATATTGTAAGTCACCTTCCTTCCTTGACTTCTTCGTGCTGCCTTCTCAGCTTCCCATCCATCAGGATTCTTCAGCAGACTCATATAGAAAGAATCCCTTTGAAGGTCAAATCCTTCATGTCTCAGATTCTCAACAGAAGGGGTCATACCCTCATTTGTAAATCCAGCAAATTGAAAGAAAATATTAGAGTCTATGACTATGGATTTACCTTTTACCTCAGAGGATATTGTTCCATTGATTTGATCCTTTGTGAGATTTGAGTAAAAGACCTTCACTAAGTCAGGGTAGATATGACCCTTCAATCCAACAAATTTCTCCAAATTCTGATCTCGGAGAAGAGTCTGAAAAGTGAATCCTTGATTCCCCAACCAACTAAAATCCAATATTTTTGGGGGAACAAGTTCCCTTTTAGCAAAATCTCTAAAGAACCGAGATTCTTGTTCTTCAGATGTGAACCATGGATTGTGAGAACGAGCCATGCCTTCTCCCGGGGTAGTGGGTGCTTTCCTCTTTGGAACATTTGAGCGAGGCTTGTGACCAATGGACTTGACTCTCTTTCCACGGCCTTGTCCTTCCATTGTTGTTGATGGTGAAGGTGAGAATGAGGGTTGAGGATGAAGAAGGGGGTTCTTAGGTTTTAGAAAGAGGATGGGTTTTCAGATCTTGGTTTTGTGAGAATGAACCCTAATCCTAAAAATAGCTTCTAATAAGTTCACAATAGGGACTAGATACATTGAATCTAGTTATTGGGCTCAAGGGAAACTCAAAAGATTAAGCCCATAACCAAGATTTTGCAGAGAAAATCTGTTCAGGAACGAAGGTAATCGATTACCCTATCGTGGTAATCGATTACCGCTTATAGCAGTAACCCAATTTGTGAACTTTGAACCCATGGTAATCGATTACCCTGTTGTGGTAATCGATTACATCAGAGACCCCAACCTTGGTAATCGATTACCCATGTATGGTAATCGATTACTTCAGAGGACCTCACACTGGTAATCGATTACCTATGTATGGTAATCGATTACATCAGAGACTTCACTTATGGTAATCGATTACCCAAAGCTGGTAATCGATTACTGCACATGAAAATTCACAAAAAACTTGATATTTCACATGTTTTGGCACAGAAATGGTCATGATCTTGTTATGTAATGAACACATACCTAGTTTAAACATAATGAATGATTTAATCTTATCAAACTTAGGGAATTCAAGAGAGATGTTCTTCACTTAATATACCGAGATTGGTTCTAAGTTTGAAAAATCTCTCCTTTGGTAGAGGTTTTGTAAAGATATCCGCGAGTTGATTCTCCGTATCAATGAACTCTACTACACAATCTCCTTTCTCAATATGATCTTTTATGAAATGATGACGCACTTCTATATGCTTTGTTCTTGAGTGTAAGACTGGGTTCTTAGTGATACTAATTGCACTTGTGTTGTCACACTTGATAAGAATGTGATTAAGCTTTAGTCCAAAATCCTCAAGTTGTTGCTTCAACCAAATGGTTTGAGCACGCAGGCCCAGCAGACTACGTACTACCTCGAGTTGTTGATAGAGCAACACATGCTTGTTTCTTGCTATACCAAGAGACTAAGCATTCTCCAAACAAGTGACATACTCCACTTGTGCTTTTTCTATCAGTCTTGCATCCAGCAAAATCTGCATCACTAAAACCTACCAAACTGGGGAATGTTCTCTTAGGATACCACAAACCACAGTTTGTAGTTCCTTTAAGGTATTTTAAAATTCTCTTTACAGCATTCATGTGTGATTGTTTAGGTGCAGATTGAAATCTTGCACAAACACAAACACTGAACATTATGTCAGGTCTGCTTGCTGTAAGATATAGAAGTGATCCAATGATCCCTCTATATTTGGTTTGGTCTACTCCTAATCCAGCGGCATCATTATCTAAATAGAGATTAGTTGACATAGGAATATTAGAGATTTTACAACTCTCCATGTCAAATTTCTTCAGTAATTCCTTAGTGTACTTTGCTTGATGAATGAAGATTCCTTCCTTTAGTTGTTTGACTTGTAGTCCTAGGAAGAATTTGAGTTCTCCCATCATGGACATATCAAACTCACCCTTCATGCTTGCCACAAATTCTTCACACAGAGATTTATTGGTTGATCCAAAAATGATATCATCAACATACACTTGAACCAATAAAATGCAGTTAGACTTCTTTCTAATAAAGAGAGTCTTGTCAACATTTCCTCTGTGATACCCTTTTGACAAAAGAAAAGTACTTAATCTTTCATACCATTGTCTAGGGGCTTGCTTAAGACCATAGAGGGCCTTCTTAAGTTTATATACATGTTCAGGGTAACTAAAGTCAGTAAATCCAGGAGGTTGTGAAACAAAAACTTCCTCATTGATATAGCCATTTAAAAATGCACTTTTAACATCCATTTGATACAGTTTAAAATCATGAATACGCAAAAGCAAGTAAAACCCTCACAGCTTCTAATCTAGCAACAGGGGCATATGTTTCACCAAAATCTATTCCTTCTTGTTGGTTATAACCCTTTGCTACTAGTCTAGCCTTATTCCTAACCACAATTCCATTCTCATCTAACTTATTCTTAAACACCCATTTTGTTCCAATTATATTCATATCTCTATTAAAAGGAACTAATTCCCATACATCATTCCTTTTAAATTGATTCAACTCCTCATGCATAGCATTCATCCAAAATTCATCATTAATAGCATCATCAACACAAGAGGGTTCAAATTGAGATACAAATGCATAATCATCACAGAACATGTTATAGGAAGATCTAGTAGATACTCCCTTATGGATGTCACCAATGATGTTGTCAAGAGATAAGTCTCTTGGTTTCCTCCATTCTTTTGGCTGTTCATGAGAAATGGTTGGTGGATCTTGCTGTTCTTGAGGTTTGCTACTGCTGTCTTCACCTGTACTTTCATCATCATCAACAAGAGCACTTCCCTTTTGGGGATTGTTAGATTCATCAAACTTTACATGCACAGATTCCTCAATGCACATTCTTCTTTTATTATAAACTCTATATGATTTACTAGTTGATGAATACCCAATAAAAATTGCCTCATCCGCCTTGGCATCAAACTTACCAAGGGGTTCTTTGCCATTATTCAAACAAAACATTTGCAGCCAAATACTTTAAAATGAGAAATATTAGGCTTTTTGTCCTTATAGAGTTCATAGGGGTTTTCTTTAAAATAGGACGAATCACAATTCTATTTAGAACATAGCAAGCGTGGAAAAATGCTTGACCCAAAAATATTTTGGCAAATCATTTTCATTTAACATCGTTCTAGCTAGTTCTACTAAAGACCTATTTTTCCTCTCAACAACTCCGTTTTGTTGTGGAGTTCTTGGTGCGGAAAAGTTGTGATTAATTCCATATTTTTCACAAAACTTTTCAAAAGATTCATTTTCAAATTCACCTCCATGATCACTCCTAAGGGACTTAATTTTCAAATCTTTTTCGTTTTGTATCCTTTTGGCAATAACTTTGAAAACTTTGAAGGCATTGTCTTTACTTGGTATAAATGCAACCCAAGTAAATCTAGAGTAGTCATCTACTAAAACTAGTCCATATAGGTTTCCACCTAAACTAGCGGTTCTAGGGTCCAAACAAATCCATGTGCAATAGCTCAAGTGGTCTAGAAGTTGAAACAATATTTTTAGATTTAAAAGAGTTTTTAGACTGCTTGCCCTTTTGACATGCATCACAAAGACCTTCTCTATTGAACTTTAAGTTAGGTAACCCTTCCACTAAGTTCTTAGATGACAGTCTATTAAGTTGATGAACATCAATATGTGCTATGCGTCTATGCCACAGCCAAGATATATCATCATTTGATGTAAGGCATGCATGATATGATGATGAATGATTAAGTTCAAGGATGTAGATGTTATCATGTCTCTTACCAACCATTAGTACCTCATTTGATTCACTGCTACTAATTTTGCAGCTTCCTTGATCAAATGACACATGATAACCTTTGTCACAGAGTTGGCTAATACTCAGAAGATTGTATTTCAATCCTTCCACAAGCAGTACATCTTCAATGACAGGATTGAATTTGTCTCCAACAGCACCAATACCCAGAATTTTCCCTTTGTTATTATCTCCATATACTACTGAACCAGATTCTTTGGATTTGAAGAAGATAAAATTGCTCTTGTCTCCGGTCATATGTCTTGAGCAGCCACTATCCAAATACCAAGTTGAGTGTTTGGCTCTCAAGCACACCTACACAGAATAAGATATCACTTTGATTTTGGTACCCAAACTTTGTTGGATCCATGCATGTTAGAACTGTGATAATCTTTCCTAATCCACTTAAACAATCCATGTGTATACCTTTCTTTCTAATCATGCAGTTGTAAGAGTTATGTCCAGGTTTCATACAATAACTACATGAGAAAGTTCTATTATTTCTGGTTTGTTTAAATGCAGAGAACTTCACATTATTCTTTTTCAAAGAGGCATTAAAAGACTTACACTTTGAACAAGGTAGTTTCAAGGCATTATTTTCTTTTTCCAGATTTTGAACATTAGTTTTTAAAGCAGAAATATCATTTTCTAAATCAGAAATATTGTTTTTCAAAACTTTGTTCAATTTTTCTATTCTTTCAGCTTCTTTGAAGAGTTCACAAAAAGCATTATATAACTCATCATAATCTTATACAGATGAATCGGAATCACTTACCTCATCATCTGAAGTTGGTTTTGCCATGAGACACAAATTTGCTTCTTCATTGTCACTCTCACTAGAGGATGAGAAGTCATTTTCTTCCCAAGCAATGTAGGCCTTTTTCTTGCGGAATTTATCCTTCTTGGGCCTTTCCTCATGTTCTACTCTTCTAGGTTCACTGTTGTTATTTTTCTTCATGTTGGGACACTCCGATTTGTAGTGACCCATCTTTCCACATTCATAACACGTGACTTTTGAAGATGAACCTTCATTCCTCTTGAAGCCTTTTCTTGAATTGTTGAATCTCCTTTTGTCATTGTTCTTCCTCATGAACTTTTTGAATTTTCTCACCATGAGATTCATATTTTCTTGCTCAGATTCACTTCCACAGCATGATGAGTCGCTCTCACTTGCTGTGTCTTCCATCTTGAGTGCTAAGCCTTTGGCTTTCTTATCTTTCTGTTCCTCATCAACAATACGAGACATATCCATTTCATATTCCCTCAACTTACCAAATAACTCTGCACTGGTCATCAGTGCTAAGTTCTTTGATTCGGTGATTGCTGTGACTGTTGGTTGCCATTTTCTGCTCAATGACTTTAGCACCTTCACATTTACTTCTTCTTCAACGAAGACTTTTCCGAGTCCTTTTAGATGATTCACAATGTGTGTGAACCGTTTCTGCATATCCATTATAGACTCGCCTTGTGCCATTCTAAATGTTTCGTACTCTTGGATCAAGGTATTCTTCCTTGCCCTTCGTACTTAATGGTACCTTCATGTGTGACCCTTATTAGATCCCACGCTTCTTTGGTTGTTTACAAGTGAAATTCTAAAAAATTCATCGAGTTTAAAGCGAGAATGTATAATATTTAAAGCTTTAGCATCATTTTCTCGCTCTCCTAATTTCTTCTGGTTCCCACTTCTCAAATGGTTTTTCTAATTCATTTCCATCAACTATATATGTGGGGATTTTGAAATCAGTTATAACAGCTTGCCAAATACTTCTATGAATAGACTCCATAAAGATTTTCATTCTAACTTTCCAAAAAGGGTAGTTATCACCACAAAACAGAGGAGGTCTATTAATAGAGGCACCTTCAGCAAATGGTAATTGATTACTGGCCATTATGGATCAAATTCTAGAGCAACTTACTAGAAGTAGCTCGATACCAATTGTTGGTCCTGTGTATGAATCTAGAGGGGGGGTGAATAGATTCTTGTTCAATTTTACCCGAATTTCGCAAGATTCTAATTCCTTTCGAATTCAAACAAATTGGTTCTAGATTCACCTATCAATTACCATATCAATTACCGATTCTATTACTTGATTCAATTACCGTATCTATTACTAAGTTGATTATCAATACGGTTGTCAAATATACTTTGAAATTTAATCAATGATAAAAGCAATATAAGGGAAACGTAAAGAGGATAAGGAAGAGAAGAGTGCCAATGATCTATCTTGGTTAAAAATCGTCAATCCCAACCCAACAACTGTTGCGATTAGATTTCCACTATCAAATGATCCATTTTGTGTTCTTTTACATTCACTCTGCAACAAGCAACACAAAAACGAAATCAAAACACCCAAAACCTGTTCTTCAACCTAAAGAACAGGTTATTCCTGATCTTGGCACACCCAAGATCAAACCTTTGAGAAAACACTTCTCAAATACACTTACTCTATCCGAGAGAGACCTCTCTCCTAGAGCAACAACTCGGTAAACAAGGAAACAAGTAAAGATCAGTTTAGAATACACCTGATGTGTTGTCGATCACAAAGAATGCACAAAAAGAATGCCACCCAAACAGAAATACAACAGGTTTGCCTTTTCTTTGGAAAACAAAATCAGCTCTACAAGTTCTCTTTGAGTTTCTTGGAAAGATATGATAAACTCTGATTTCAGAGCATATGAAAGTGTAAGAATATGTTCAAAAGAATTAGTTCCAAGAGTTCTTCCAAGATTCTCATCAAAGAACCTTTAAAAGATGAAGTTTGAAGCTTGTTTTAGGCAAACAGAGGGCTCAACGGTCAAGATAATCGATTACAAGAAGTGGGTAATCGATTAAAATAGTATTCTGGCAGCAGTTTTGGGTGCATTTTTGAATGTGGTAATCGATTACCAGGAGGGTAATCGATTACCCCAGCACAACACGGTAATCGATTACGGATGAGGGTAATCGATTACCCCAGTGGAAAAACTCGGTGTCGATTACCGGGGAGGGTAATCGATTACTCGAGAGAGGAGGACTTGGTAATCGATTACCTAGGAGGGTAATCGATTACCTCGATGAAGAATGCAATCTTGAGTGATTTTTGAGCATGGTAATCGATTACCTATTGTTGGTAATCGATTACTTCAGTGAACAAATGGATTTCCACACTTTGTTACCCATTGTTTGGTAGTTGATTACCTCTTGTTGGTAATCTATTACCTCAATTGGTTCCCAAAGGTTTTTCAAGACTTGTTTTAAGAAAAGGAAATCAACCATTTGTCAAATGAGTAATCACACACAAGATAGCAAAACTCCCTGAGTTATCCAAACAAGGAATCAAACACAAACATGCCTAAGCTCAACACACAATACATAGAAAGAACCTAATTACACTTCATCTAAGAGAAACCAAAATTCCATAACATCAAAATCAAAACACTAAGAGAAGAACAAACGCATCTTCAAGCTTTAAGTCCAACCGAAATAAGGATGGGAGAGAAATAAGAATGGAAGAGAAAAGGATTGAAGAAATAAAAAAAAAATGTGTACAGCTCAAGGGGAAGAAGAAAAAGAAAGATGCAAAAGCTGAGGGGAACAAAATAAAAAAAAATGGAAGAAAAGAAGAGATCAGAAGTTGAGGGGGAGCATAATACAAGTGCTCAGTCTGAAAGGAAGTTCAGATGCAAAAGAAGAAAGAGAATGAAGAACAAATTTTGATTTGTTACTCTTTCAAGTTCAGTCTGATAAAGATCATCTTTCTAACTCTGATACATCCTTTTGCTCTGTCTCAAGTAGAAGATCAAGGATTTACTAGTGTGGTCTGTAATCATCAAAAAGGGGGAGATTGTTAAGTCAAGATGATTTAACATCTTAGTTTTGATAATTACAAAACAGTCTGTTGTGTCAGAGACTAAGAAATAGCAAACTCGATCAAGAGCGATCGATCAAGAGTAAAATCAAGAGACGGAAGGAACAGACTGAAGCATCAGACAAAAGAGCACAAACTGAAGGAACAGACTGAAGAGCCTCAGACTGAAGGAACAGACGGAAGGAGACAGACGAATGAATTCAACACACAAATCATTTATTTATTCATTCGTCTACCTCGTTTAATGAAGTTCAGACAGAGTAACTCGCGCCCCAATTCAAATCTAACCGTTACTCATAAAAGCTTCCAAAGATAGAATAGAGATTTGTGCAAAACCCCCTGCAACACCAAAAAGCAACCATGCTTTTTGTTGATGTCTCTGATCAAGTCAGAAAAAGCCTGTGCAGAGGATAAACTTATTCTTTCATCTTCCTAAATCCACTGTTGTGGTGCTCTTGGCCTGAGGAGGCTGTGTTTCAAAGAATACCTCTATTTTAGCCTGTGGAGGTTGTGTTCAAAGAATACCCTGTTTAGCCTGCAGAGGTTGGGTTCAAAGAATATTGGGTTAGCCTGAGAAGGCTGTGTTCAAATAATATCTGTATTTAGCCAGGAGTGGTTGGGTTCAAAGAATACTCATGATGGAACCTTAGCGTGTTGCTGGGGAACTGAATGTAGTCTTGATCAGACGAACCAGTATAAAAATACTGTTGTCTTCTCTATTATTTTATCTGTTAACTAACTGGGGATAATAACTTGAATAGTCTGATAATAAAATCAATCTTAAAGAAGAAAATAATCTTACGTCTAATCAAGCTTTAAAAACAGTAGACGCAAACGCATCGTCTTAGAGAAAAAGTTTTAAAAACAGTTTACACAATTCAAATCCTTCTTGTATGTTTTTGTACTTTACAGGTTTGATAATCAAAATTAAGAGATATAATTTATCTTAAAATAAATTTGACCGGACATATATTATATGAGATTATATATAATTTATTTTAAGGCTATAGCTAAATTGATAACAAATCAATTAGAAAGTGAATCTAAATGAAATGGTTGTCATAATTTGAAAAAACTAAAAAGAGAACAAAAGTTGTTACTCTTGGAACGTCCTCGTCCTCCTTTAGTTCATACAATACTTCAAATTATCCATCCATACATGATAAAGGTAGCGAAGTGAAAGAAAAAATCAATGACGTAAAAAATATTATTTAGTTTAGTTGACTTGCTAGTGTGAACAATATACAAAAACAACCACGTTAGTTAATTTAATAATTTTTGTATTAATTAGGTAATTTTTCATTATGTAATTTGTATTAATTATTTAAATTTATTTCAAATACAATACATTCTATTACGTAATTTGTAATAAAAAATGTATAATACATTTTATTATGCAATTCTTACCATTTTATTAATTATCCTATTTTTTATTAGTTATGTTATTTTTATTTGTATTATGCCAAGAATATTTTATATCAAAATAAAATATAAATTTTAAAGTTTAATTAGTTTAAAAGTAATATAATTATAAATCAATAAATAGTATAATAAGAAAGTAATTTTTTTATTCTTAAAAACATTAAAAAAAAAAGTTGCTCAAATATAAATATTTATATACTTAAAATATTTCTGCTAAAAACGTTACTGGATGCTCTCAGCCCCTTTTAATCCTAAGTGGTCAATATCGAAAAGTGACGTGTCACTCCATTAATACTTCATCATCCAGTAGCAGACATCTAATAATAAAATTTCATTTTACAAATTGAATAATAATAATAATAATAACAAATAAAAAATAAATATAAATAAACTAAAAAAAATTAATATATAATTAAACATATAAATTATAATTATAATAATAAACATGTCACATTCAAATTCATATGGTTATATAAAAGGTATCTATAAAATAATTAATATAAGTACCAAATTTCAATTAATTTTTTAAAAAAAAAAAATCCTTTCAAGAAGAATGAAGGTGAAAATGATTAACGAGATAAAAATTAAAAAAAATAATTATTTACTCGGTTATGTTGTTAATTGTTTTTAGAAAATATATAATTATTTATAAAAAAAAAAGGTGAAAGATAAATATAACTAAATGACATGATGATGTTTCTTTTTGGTACAGCTTAAAGTATTATACAATCACAAAAAAAAGAAATTAAAATGAACTAGAATGAGCAAGCTAAAATGGCAAACAAAAAAAAAATGATGGAGATGAAGGCATCCATAGACGGCATCGCCTAGTGAATGAAGAAACACGTGAAAGAGAAGAAAGCGAAGAAAATGGTAGGCATTTGTGTTTCATTTCATTTTGATTCTGAGGCACTTATAACAACACTCAACAAAGTGGGCCATGGCCTACACCAATTCCTCACTCCTTTCCAACACTCTGCGATTCACACTCCCCTCTTTTCCGAACCTCACCCTCCATCCACCCTCCTTACAACACTCACACCCCTTTTCCTTTCGCCCCCTCACATTCAAAGGACTCGTTACCGTCAATCCCACTAGGGTTTTTTCTCCTCTTAAAGCGTCCATGGCCGACACCAAAAACGTCGCCGTTGAGGTCTTCGAGAAAGACGATCTTGCTGTGTCGTTGGCTAAATACGTCGCTGATCTCTCCAATAAATTCACTTCTCAAAGAGGGGCTTTCACTGTTTGCTTGTCTGGTGGCTCTTTGATCACTTATCTCCGGTCAGTTCCTTTTTTCTCAAAAAAAAAATTATTTTTTTGGTACAAATGTTTCCATTTTGTTACCGTCTAGAAAACTGGGTCTCCACAACGTAGCAAACCAAAGTTCAAATTTTTATTAGGAAAGGTGTTCGCTTTTAGTGTGTTGATGTGAATTTTTGCATACCTAGAGTGGTGATCAATTGGATTGTATTGATGTGAATGTTTATGTTGGGATTTCAGGAAACTTCTGGAACCTCCTTATGTTGATACCCTTGAATGGTCCAAATGGCATGTGTTTTGGGTGGATGAGAGAGTTGTGCCTAAAACTCATGAAGATAGTAACTACAAGCTTGCTTTCGATGGATTTCTCTCCAAGGTATTTATGTTGTGTATGTTGGAAAATTATTTGTTTAGGTTGAACGTGTTTTCCAATTTTATGAATGTTTGTATGTTTGTTATGTGTTACGGGCATAAAATTGAGGAACGAAAAGGAGATTTTTTCAAACTTCAAAATTTTAAAATCATGGTAGCTCTTTATGTTGAAAGTTGAAACCATTGTAAAAACCGCCCCATGTGCGTGGATAGGAATCCCATTTTGGAATCTGAAACAATACGGTATATGGGAGTTTTTTGTTCAAGTTATCATCCATTGTCTCCTCTAGAATCAAGTTATCCCAAAAAAGCACAATGTTGGGTGCATTGATATGCCCCGAGGAGGATAAGGTTGGAACTTTGGATTGTGATACCATTTGCCAGGGGAGGGCATAACCATATGGCTTAATTATACCTTTGGTTCCTATATATATGTGTGTCTATACACACACACAAATATATATATTATATTCAATCTGGTTCTTAGATTTGTAAAAATTTCAATATGGTATCTATTTTTAGAAAAAAAATGACTCAATATGAGTCTTTTAGACAGATTTTATTTAACAATGTTAACAGGTGAGCGCATGACATTAACAGAGGTAGGACGTGGCACTTCAAGTCACTGCTCAATTGACATTATTGAATATTTTTAAAAATATAGGGATCAAATTGAAAATTTTCAAAATATAAGGACCAAATTGAATATTAAAAACAATATAGGGACAGAGGTATAATTAAGCCTAACCATATTTAATCTTTCACTACATAATAAATTAATGGGTTAAGCTAATCATTTGGTTCCTTAGTGTATCACTTCTTTAGGTCCCTTTTTACTATGTTTCTTAAGCTCTAGTCCATAAAAAACTTAGCTTTTAGTCTCAATAAGCTCCTGTTGAACTAAAATTGAAGTTTTTTCTTTCTCTAGAGAGACTGATTTCTAATTGAGTGTCGTCACGTATGGATCAAATGACTACTTTAACCACATTAGTATCAAAGCCGAAGGATGTGAAGGTATCATAGGAAACTAAAAAACTATCTATGAAGTGACAAAAGTGAATGGACAAGTTTTGCTTGACCAATTGTTTTGACACGTTTGTTGAGTGTATTGCTCGTCCCTTAAAAATGATGCATATGATTAAAAGAATTGGCCTCAGTTTGAAGTTACAAGCTATATTTTATATGTGTAGTATTTAACCAACGACATGGCCAGGTTATGCTGTCTCCCTTCTTCGTCTTCTATTAGCATAATTTTTCTGTCAACTAACTTGTTAGTACTTTCATCATGGTTCTCTTGGCAGGTGCCAATTCCTCCGGGAAATGTTTATGCAATCAATGATGCCCTTTCAGCCGAGGGGGCGGCCGATGATTATGAGACATGTCTCAAGCAATTGGTCAAGAACAATGTGTTAGCTTCATCATCAGCCAAGGGATTTCCAAAATTTGATCTCATGCTGCTGGGAATGGGCCCTGACGGTCATGTAGCTTCTTTGTTCCCGGGACATCCTCTTGTGGAGGAAGATAAAAGATGGGTCACCTTCATTACGGACTCGCCAAAACCACCACCAGAGAGAATAACTTTCACCTTTCCAGTGATTAATACTTCTGCTTATATAGCCCTTGTGGTGACTGGAAATGGTAAAGCTGATGCAGTTCACTCTGTGTTAGGCAAATCTGAAAATTCTGCTAAGCTTCCAGCAGGATTGGTTTCACCTGAAGGGGAGTTGAAATGGTTCTTAGACAAAGGTGCAGCCTCAAAGCTGTAGATCCAGTAGCCTTGCCTGTTGATCTACATGTGCTAATGTATTTAGAGTATTCAGCTTTGAATAATTCAGTGTGTTTGAGAATTGAGAAGAATAGACATATTAGTACTCAATCTCCTTATGGCAGTGATAGTTTTGCACTGGGGAATGTCCTTTGTCATTTGTGACCATAAAAGGAATATGAACTATGAAGTTCTGCTTCAAAATATCTTATTTCTTACCCCTCCCAAATTTCCAATTAATGTGCACAAACCGTGTGTTGATTCGATTTTAATGCAACTGTTCCGTCGTTGTCATTTAAATGAATCAAATAATCACCTCATGTTAAATGTCTTTATTATTGTCTTTTCCCACAATCAGTGCCATCATGTGTTGACCCATACACGGTTCTTGGTACTTTCACGTGGATATTTGTTTTATTAGGTTGCGTGTTGTACATGAGACGCTACCGTATTATGAGCACGCGGCTTTCTGCAGCAGGCGCAAGGATAAGGATGGTATAAATTTCTGAGCTGAAAAGTCAAGATAGAACAAACTAATCAATGATAAATTGGCAACTGATGCATCATTTATTTACATATCACCTGCAAACTGCCCATTTGGCTAAAGGAACGTTTTCTTCATGCGAGTGATGCTTTTAGAGAACCCAAATTTCACTGGTGTGGAGAACAGAACATAAAATAAAATGGAGAAAATTTGAGTATAATTCTTAAGTGTTACTTAGGATTGGAGTTTCAATTAATAATTTACATAATTAAAATTGTATTAAATAATTGTGTAAATTATGAAATCATAAAAGTAAATTTTCAATTCTAACTAGAGAATAACACAGAAAAGAGGGAAATACTATGCTTCCCTACCTTGTCAGCAGATTAATACATCATCACTCATTGAGTTCTTCTAGTTGTTGTCTTTTTTGTATTTTTGGTCCTTAGTTCTTCTATTGCATTCATTGGATGTATCATGGCATAGGGAGTACTTGGTGTCGACTCACTCAAATCCATTAGCACCTCATAATTTTGTCTGATTGCTTAATATACCGGACAAGTAACCTAACAGAGGAATTAGATAATAACTGAACAACGAAGACTTCTCTAGCATTATAGAATACTTGAAAGAAATCATAAAGTGAATTTGTTTCCAAGGTGAGTAGATAAGGGTTTATTAGCCCTATAAATTTTAATAAGCCAAGATTAACAAGCACTTAGGGTTAAATCAATAGTATATACTTTAAAAAAGTCTTAATTACTAGTGGTGTTTCTCCACTTTTGTCTAACCATTTTTGTCAGATTTTTAATTAGTATTTCATACGTGTTATATATTATATATGCAGTTGATGGGTTCCTTCGACTAATAACACAACTAGTTAAGAATGAATATATTGGTCATATACGACCGAGTGATTCAATTCCCTTTCCGCGTAATAGTCTGGCTTTTTGGGAAGGGATTGTTTTAACCTTGGATTCACTTCTGGAGACTTGATTTTTGAGTCATCATCAAGAGAAAACCTTGGATACACACATACTTTTTTTTTTTAAGGGTTACCACATACTTCTTTCTGGACTTAACAGTTACTCTAAGAATATTCCACACAAGATAACTTGTGACTTGGAAGATGAATAAAGGCTTATTTGATTCAAACTTAACTAAAATTGTTTGGGTCTCGTTAGCTAGTGCCTTTAAGGTATTATTAAAAAATTAAAATGGAAAAAAATATTTAATATGCATTGCTAACAGCGAAAATAAAATGTTAATTTTATCTTTTTAATTCCTCACTTTTGTCGTATTTGCGAAATTGATTTTGACAATCTTGTTGTGTTCTAAATTAATCTTAATTAAAGATCTTATATTAAAATGCGTGTTACGGGTGGGGGAACTTAATTATGGCAATTTGCCTTACAGTGGCTTCATATTAGCAAGAAACGTCGACCTCATAGCACATGGGCAATGCAATTTTGGGTGATGCAAACAATGTACTACTCACCTCACATCTCTTACTTTAAAATTTTTCACACAACGTTTTATGTTTCTTTTATGGTTTTATATGGCATTGGTTTTTGTACTCCTTTCTTTTTCCATGTAAAGTAATCTTTGGTTTCTAATCCCGCGTCCATTTTCTCAAATGGGAATCTTTTCTTGCAATTTGCAATCAAATTGGATGATCAGTCCCAGAAGATAAAGTTATTCTTGATGTAATATATAATTTATCTTTCTTTTTAGTGCTGAAAATTTTAGGTAAACTGAGACGAGACTTATAAAAAAGAAATGTTTGGCAAAAGTCTAATACACAAATATTATTCATAAAATGTAAAGAAAAAAAAAATTAATGAAAATAATACGTAAACACGTGTATTTTATGAGTTAATCAATAGAGATACAGAGCAAGAACTAATTTAAGATACTCAAATTCATGTGAGGCCATCGACACTAAAAACGCTTTAAAATCAATAATAATAAAAACATATATAGACATTAGAAAAATGTATTTGAGAATGTGAATTTTTTTTATTTTATTTTATCTTTTGTAATACTTAAAACACAGTATAACATTTGTTGGATAGTAATTTATCTTTTACACACTTCCTCCCACCCCTACATATTTTTTTTTCATTAAATGTCACTTTAGTGCATGCGTGGTAAACGAGTCTATGCGATGGCACTTTCTGTTAATTTGACACAGTGATCTACCACGGATACCAGCTTTATTCATCGGCTACATAATTAGACCTTCAACAGTTCTATTAATTTCACATCAGTCCAAATTGGTCAGGTTCCTTTAACTTGACCATATTCATAAATGAAAAGGTTAAAAGTAAAAGGGAGAATAAAAGAATAGAATACTGAATAAAAATTGTACTTAGAAGGTTGTGAAATTAAATTCCATGATATCACCTTATACTAATTTCTTAAATTAATTTTAGCATTTAAAAATATTAGTCTTTATTTTTAAGGTGAAAGAATAATTTTTCGGGTTTACCAGATAAAGAAAAAAGTTAACAAATGGAAATCTAATAATTATACTTAAGGTAAAAAGTGAAAAATGTCTTTGTCTATGAGTTTAGTTTTTTTTTTTTTTTTTTTTCTTTAGAGACGCGTGAGTGATGGGTCTAACTTAATTGTGATAACTGTTTTTTATTATGAGGATACAAATGAAAAATAGAGAGAAGAATCTTAGACCACAGAATACAAATGAAAGAATCCTGACAACAAGGTATACAGGAAAGAAAACGCATGTGAAAAATCTAACTCAATCCTACAAAACTAACTTGCAAGGTGAAGACTGTTTCCACACTTATATACATATAATACGATGCGAGATTTTTAATAAATTTTAATAAATTTAAAGAGACACATGTTTATAATGTAAAAACGATATTACCTGTTAATTAATTATAAATTAAATTATTTAAATCACTAATACCATTAATAACTTTATGATCCTTTTTCTCCATATATTGTGGGTAGTGTAGCTAGCTGGTTCAAGGAAGAATTAATAACACCTTTTACCTTGCCCCAATGAAAAAGTTGCAATCAAGGATGAGAGACTTGCTTAAAAACCAAAACAAGCAATTCATCATTTAGCAGTTTTGACCGCAATCACTTCACATAATTAAGGCCATACTTTAGGATAACAGGAGAGTGCAATGTTGTAATTAGAGGGCAATACTTAGGACACACCCTTGGCATGGTGGTGTTGTCATTATCCCATAGAAGACAAACCTCTCTATGGATTGGACTCGTTGTCTATTCTATGGAATCTCTTTCATCATTGTGGTAGATGATGAAAAGGACCTATAAAACACGAAAAATTCAAAAGGTAAAACACATGGGCTTTAGAAGATTGTTCATTTCCCTTCTTTATTTCTCATTTTTAAGAAAGGTGTCTCTACCTAGCACGTCAATAACCAAATTAATATACTTTGTGGTTTCCCTGGTTGATATTGTCATAGACACTGTTGTTGTTAATGCTATAAACAATGGATTGTTGTATGACTTATGAACTTAATATTTGTGTATTAAAAGGCAATATGTGTATTTATAAAGCTGCTTATTCATCATGACAATGTTGGACTGTTGTGACCAAACAAACAAAAGGAGTCTATAGCAGTAATGGAGATGCAAAATAGTGTTTGTGATAAATTATGGAAGGAACACATATCATTTTGGGAGACTTTTTATATAGGCCATTGTCGGATCTCAGAGTGGCAATTGATGGGAAAACAATAAACTTGAAAAAGAATGGACCCCCCAAGAATAGGAAATATCTTACCATCTCAAGTGCCACACTCTTTAAGGATTCAACAAAAGAAAAGGAATAAAAAAAACATAAAAACAAATATAGAGATCATGAGGTTTTTTCCTTGGTTCTTGAAACCAGTATAGTTTTTAAACAATTAAAGTCTATGTCGTTAAAATTAATGATTTGGTTATTAATAATACAATAAACTTAATTATATTTGATGGTTAGCTATAGTGATTGATTTTATCCAGAATTTAAGTGTATACAATGTAAGTATTTCTTTAATATGTTGTATTTCATATTTAAATTAACTTGATTTGAATTCCTAAACTATTTGATTAAGATATAATGTATGTATTTTTTTTTAATATTTTATATTTCATATTTAAATTAATTTAAATTGAATTCCTAAACTATTTGATCAAGATATATAAATCGTTATCATTTATATCTGACTAGAGTTGTATAAAAAATTAATCTCTTATACTTTATTAAAACATATTGATTTTGATTGTTTAAATTTATTTGTTAATGAAAAAGTATTTATTTTTTAAAAAATATTATTTGTACTTATTTTTAAAAATTAAATCATATTTATATCTTAAATATTAAATAATACAGTTTTACAAATAGATTCAAGTAAATGAGTAATCACCTGCAAGTAATCAGTCCATTGTTGATTCATAATAAAAATACTAGATCTCGTATAATGGTCAGAATAAAATAATACAAGATAAAAATATGATAAAATAAGAACGGAATAAATCTTAAATTTATCTAATATTCGATCAATCCATCTTATTTTTAAAATAAAAAAGTACTGTATTAATAAGATAGGAAAGATAAAATAATTCCTATTTTAATATGCCTTAACCACCGAACACATCATCTAGAAAAAACATTAGGTATCAACATTTGTCAAAATGGGAACACATGTATGTCTAACTGGAAACGGTGCTTTTACACAAAAGTAAAAAAGAACACAATTTCCAGAAGGATAAAAATAAAAATAAAAAAATGCAAAAGAGAGAGAGCAAGTATAGGATGAAAAAAATTAATGTACTTAAGACAAGGGTACTTATAAAACCAAGGATAGGATGAAAAGAATTAGTGTACTTAAGACAAGGGTACTTATAAAACCAATCTTCATATTATGTCTACTCAGTTAAACTAATGCATGTCTAAAATTATGGAATAATATTTTTTTTAATTTATAAATTCTCAAAAAACATTTCTTTATTCAGTAATAGAGCTAGAAAGTAAAGGTGGGGTCGAATTTTATTTTTATTATTTTAATTTTTTTATTTTAATTTTACTTTTTTTAATAAAAATGATTGAACGCAAACCATTAATTATATAATAATTTTTTTTCTTAAAAATTAAAATAAATTTGAGAAGAACAAAAATTTATTATTAATATATATATAAATATTTAGGTATAAACCAGGTCAAATACACTTAATATTTTTTATTTTTTTTAATTATAGTCCCTTCTTCGACGAGGATATACATCAAATACAATGAAATTCTCCAACTCAATTAAATCACAATATCCCTCTATCTTTATTGAGCTACGTGTCTTTCAAACTTTAATAGGAATTATTGACTATTGATGCTTCTATTTTTAAAAGTATTTATTTTAGTGACCGGAATTTTAAATAAATTAAGTTTCTGAAATTTTTTGAATAATAACTTTGTAAAACGTACACTGTTTTGTTTTTATTTTTCTTTACTTTTTCCAACTCTTTTTTTATGCTTTAAATCAGTAAATCACAGCGCCTGTACATAAAAAGGAACAAAAGAAACAGTGCGCCTGATTTTGTTGACTGATATTTCATATTTCTACAATTTTATTTTTTTTTGTTATACACAATTCAACGTCAGTTGTTAGTTACTTAGTTGACAATTATACTTGTCCTCTTCTTTCTTTCTTTGTTTTTTTTTTTAAAGAAAAATTGCAAAATTATCGGTTCAAAAGAAACTCCACCTAATAAGTTTTGGCCTGCTTTCAAATTATCTTGGCCAAATTCACTGACCATAGAACCATGCTATTCTAAAAGGAAAGTAAATATACTCTAAGATGAATATTGGATTAGAAATTTTGAAGGATCGTTATATCCTTTAATAGTCAAAGTGAGTACTTTTAATTATTGATTTGAATTAACACTTTCTATATTTGTAAGAATTAATTTTGGATGTTAATAATTTTACAGAATTTTGTTTAACTAATTAATTTAAACTCTCTCTACAAATTAATAATTAACAAAACAAATGATATATTACTATATCAATTATTAATTTTCTCCTCACTTGAAATTTCTCAACTTACCTTTACTCTGAAGTGAAGAGACAATATTAGCCAATATATTAGAGTGCAACTCCGGAACATATTTTGGACATGATTGAATTTTTTCTCCCAAAAAGTTTATACGAAGAAAAAACAAAATATTAATACTATTTTTTAATAATTAGTTTATAGAAATATTTACATCTTTTAAAATGAATAAACTTCTATAATTAACTAATAAAAGATTCATCTTAATTTTTAAAAAAATACATCTTATTTTATTCATTCTTTTCCTAAAATATCTTTCCCAGAAATTTACCAATTAGGTTGTTTGATTAGTTTCAAAACAAAAAAGTGAGTTGAAGTTGAGTTACGCACAAGTCGGTGGTATTATGCACCAAATTCAACGTGCTTTTGACAGGGCATGAAATGTGCATGAAATGTAAGGATCGAGTTACTATTATAGTGAGTATTATTTTCGTTGTCTTAGTCAATGTTTCCAAGAAAGTTAAAACGTGTTTCAAAAATCAAATATAGAGCTTATAATTTATTGATTGAAATTTTTAATTAATTAAATTATGATAAATATATATACATATATGATAAATTACAAATTATTAAAGTTTACTTCAATAATTTTAATTAACTATTATAGTGATATAGTTTTGTATTTCAGGTATTTTGTATTCATGATTCCATACTTGTCAACCATTCTTACAAACCTCTTAGAATCCTAGTTTAAAGTCATAATCTAAGAGAGAGTTCCCTAATATAGGTGTATGAAAATGTCTTCTTTTTATAATGACATTCCTATATATACAAAAGGGAGTGAAGGGTTACATTGCAGTTTGCAAATGGGGACATCAATTTTTTTTAAACTTGATGTTTATTGTAAGTAATACCTATTTCTTTGCAAATTTTGGAATTTGCTATACTTGAGAGATTATTGATAGACATGATCGAATTGGTTGTTACATAATCTTTGAAACTACAAGTGTCTTGTAGTGATTTGAGTTTGAAATTGATTACGGTGTCACTTATAAAGTATACCAAATAATACCCATTTACACAATAGTTTATTCATAAGTTTATTTATAAAATTTAATAGAATAAGTTAAAAAAAGTATTTTAGTAAATTTCTCTTTAAACCTTGTTAGAATAAGTTTTTTCTTTCAAAAAAACTTAGAAAAGGTCATAATTGTTGCAACAATGATATACAAATTTTCATTATTTATATTTTAAAGTCTCATTTTTTAATTTAATAGAAAAACTCCTGATTAAATAACGTCTGCTAATGAAATTCATGTGAGAAATTAATATTTTTCAGTAAATATATTTTTACACATATATAAGTCTAAAAATTAAATTCTTAATCATATACTAACAAATTATGATCAAAGTTCCACGTTAGAAGATATAAAGCTTGAAGGAGAAGAAAGATTTTACCAGTTAGAATATTTTACTGCAAAGGAGGATTGTTCCAAAAGCCAAAAGATTCTGCTGCAAGAGAGGATTGTTCCAAAAGTCAGAAGATTATGCTACAAGGAAAGATTGCTCCAAAAGTCAAGAAAGATTTTACTGTTGCAAGAGAAGATCACTTTAAAAGAGTTTTGTTAGTTTTTGATGTAAAGAAAGATTATTATAGAAGTGTATGACTTTGAATTAAGGGGAGATTTGTTGAGTCTTGTATTAATTCAAAGTCTTACATTAGAGAATATTAGAAAGAGAGATGGGTGAAAAATCTATATAAGTGAGAGTATTAAGTTTTATTCACTTGCACCACATCCTATAATCTATGATGAATGTTTGGATGTTTTAGGTTTTAAATAGTGTGTGTTAAAATTACATATGGGAAGTGTTTATTTTTTCGTTCAAAAATTATACTTGATAAATTTTATTCTCGTGAACTAATCTTAAAATACTGAAGATCACGTTAATATTTTTGTATACTCTTTTTTTGTATGTTCTTTTTCTTTCTCCCTTATACTATATTGTTAACCATTCTTTCTTCATTATATTATATTGTTAACCAAGCTGAATTCCTAACAAGCACTGTATTAGTTAACAGTTTACCGAAAATCTTATTAAGTTGGTACACAACTTTGATTATAAGCTCTATACCGTAACCGTAAGAAAAATATATAATTGTCAAATTTGTACCTTGAAGAGTATGTATCTTATTCATAACGCAATTGTTTCCCCCTTTCTATTCTCAAACACAAAGTCTAAATAGATAATATAGTTCATATATCACTAAGTCTCATAAAATTCACCAATTCTATATTTAAGCATTGAATTTGTATCTTTGTTAAATACTTAGAGACTGCTAATATTATCCAATTTAAATAAGATTATTTTTCATAGAAAATAAATATAAATTAGCCGTCTTGGACAAGATTATTTCATCCTAAATTTCAATGTTTTCTTCTATAAATTATCAATAATTAAAAATAAGTATGTATCATAATATAAATTATTTATTATAAAAATATCTTATATGATTAAAAGTATTTTTTAAAATTAAATTTAAATTGCAATATAATCCATATATTAAAACATATTTATTTATTCTAAATTTTAGTTATTTAAAATAAATATTCATTTTATGTAATGTATACACTAATATATATATATATATATATATATATATATATATATATATATATTGAAAGAGATAATATATTTTTTCTCTAGAGATACTTTCATTCGAGACTAACAGCGTCTTTTATTGAAGTGTTTCTTTATAAATATTATATTTAAATAAATCATTTTAGTTCAATTTCGTTTAATATAGACCAAAGGATAATTACAAATTTCGTTTAATTTAATTTAATTTCATTTTTTCATTAATTTCCTTAAAACCCAATAATTTACATTTCATTTCATATATAAACTTTGAATTCAATAGTCGATTTTGTACAAACTCTTATATATAAAAATATTTAGCATCACATGCGAGGGTAATATTTTAAACAGAATTGGTTATAGTGTGCAATTTAAAAAATGAAGCACATGTGACTCGAGACAGAAACATGAATTACCACGATTAATCTTAATTTGATAATTGTTATATGCGATTCCGTTTGCCTCATTAACATGAAAACTACTTTTATAATTAACACATTTTCATTTGTTTACAGTAGTGGCAACGGCGTTGAAGTTTTGAACTTGAAATCTCATTCAAACTCATAAATCCTCTCATCAAATATCAATAACCATACTAATTTTAAATATTTTTTCTACAATGATGAAAATAAAATTTAAATCTACGCTCTTACATTTGGTAATAATTTTAATTTAATTTAATTTAATATATAAAGAATAAAGAGGAAAAAACTTTTCCCGAAAGGGTGAAGAAATTGCACAAGGGAAATGTAGGTATGCAACATTTAATTGGTTTGCAGGAAATAAAGTTACTGAGAGGATGATTAGATTAGATTAGAAGGCAATTTAATAATTAATTAATGAAGGAAAGAAGAGAGGGAAAGGAGATAATGTTGTTGTTGGCATAATTTGGGGTTATTAATTAATTGAAACCTCCGGGTGTAGAAAGAAGATTGAGATTAGTTAGTTAGTTTGAAAGTTTGAATGATGTGATATTAAGGAGAGTAAGAAACGACATCGTTTCGTACATTGCACACTTTTCTCCCTCCGCTATGAAAGCATATTAGATTAGATTCTGGTTTGGTTTCCCCACTACTCTACCAGTCTCTATTTCCTTTTCTTTACATATAACACAAACACACTCCCATTCTCTTTCTCTCTCTAAAATTAGTTTCGATTCTCAGACAAAGTTGGGAAAGTAACGAACGAACGAACGAACGAACGAACCAGGGATCGTGTGAAGGGCAGTTTGGTAATTTTACTATCCATGGTCACATCCACTCAGTTGAACACAACCAACGGCACTGACTTTGTAACAGGCGGCGCCGGGTTGTTTTTCATGGACGCGGCGCCGGTTACTCCGGCGGTGCTGTTCACGGCCATCGCCGGCCTTGTTCTCGTCGCCGTCGTCTTTTACGGTGCAAATAGGTAAAAGAACCTAAGACCTCTCTCAAATGAACGAATTAGAGAGAGAGAGAGAGAGCATCATCGCAATCGTGAAAACCCTAGCTAGAGATTACTGTTTTTGATTCCGATTTTGTTACATTAAAAGAGGGGAAAACTAAACGGAAGGAACCAAAAAAGAGTGTATATAGAAGGAACTAAAGAAGTTATAGATGAATCCCCTTAGACGGAGTCACAATTCGTCTTCGTCGTCTTCGAATTCTTCTCCTTCGTCGTCGGCGTCGCAATCGTCGTCGTCGTCGTCTTCGTCCTCATCGTCGTGGATCCATTTGCGATCGGTTCTATTTGTTGTTACTTCTTCCTCACCAGCTTCTTGTTCGTCTTCTGATCGGTGAGTTCTTCTCTTCTTTTTCTTCTTTTTCCACTCTCTCTCTCTCTCTCTCTCTCTTCAATATTTTTGAACTTTTTTTATTCAGCGCTGAGATTTCTATTACTTTTTTGTGTTTATTTCATGCCAGATCTCCACTTCTGCGCATCCGCAGTGTTGGTGTCAGTGTCCGCTTAGGTTGATCAGCTTGTTTATGTTGCGTTCTGTTTTGTGTCTCGCCGCATTTCGCTCTGATTGTGTGTTTCGCTCGTTGAATCGTTGATTTGTTCGAAATTCAAATTGCAAACAATGTTTTTTAAAAAAATGAAAACAAAAAAACCCTGATTCGTGAAGGAGGGGCTTGAGGAGGTAGTGAGAGCGAGACAGATCTCTCTTTTGGTTTTAGTGGGGAATTTTGTTTTTTTGTGTAGGAGATTTCTTTAACCTGAAGTTCCTTTCTTCTTGCCTTGAACTATTTATCCTCTTATTCCTGTTCTCGTGTCAAATCAGTAGCGGGTGAAAAGCGTAACTTAATCGTGATCTTGATCGGACATCCAAATCTTGTTTGTCTTTTATGTTTCTTCCTCAGCTATAAAGGGAGATCTGTCCTAGAGTATGTTTACTGAGTGTGTTCATTTGGAGACTGAAAATTTATATTGTCTGGGCCTAATTAATTTTTTGGCGTCTAAGAAGATTTAGAGAAGTATATTAGTAGTTTTTCTGTCAATCAAACTGCTGCATCAAGGATTAAAGTTTTTGAAGCTTTAATCTAGATATATCATTTGAGGGTTCTTTATGTGTTCAAGTCTTCAAGGACAGTTTTTAATAGTGCCCTTCGTTTTTTTTTATGCCCATAGATGCTTTACTTCTTCAGCACTTAAGTTAAAAATTTAATTACAATGGTGATGCTGTATTCTTATTGGAATTCGGAATTAATTTCCCATGGTTCTTTCGTGTAAATTTAGCAGTACACATAGCGACAAATATGTAATGTTATTGAAGTCAGTGCTGAACTTCACATTGGGCAAGAACTCTATTGTTGAGTTAGGCGGGCTGGGATTTCTCAAACTTGATATAATTTATTTCCATATGTAAATTTATTGCTGCATATTGAAATTGCAATATTAAATAAACTATCGAGTTGATGGCTTCTAGAGCTTGATGCGTTTAATTCTTTTGGCATCAAGTAAAGTTTGTTCTATATAGAAATATTTTACTCCAGAATCATTAAACATAATGAAATGAAAATGTATGAAATTAGTTACAGAATGTCATGCACATTAGCATTTTAATTTTAAAACAGTAAAACTTGTATGTGTTTTTGCTTGCATAAGTTTTTTTCATTGGGGAAAGAAGGAAGCTGCAATTGACTTGATAAAAATCTGGAAGAATATATTTGTGTGTACCTTTTCACTCCCATAATTTTCTTACAGGATTGCTGCCTAGTATTTCTTTTTCTAAAATTCACTTACAAGCAATAATGAGATTATCTTTGTGGCAACATTTCAGGGGTCGTCTTAAATCACCATGGTCACGCAGGAAAAGGAAACACGTCCTTTCACCTCAGATATGGAAAAGCTTGTTTACTCAAGACGGGAGACTTCGGGATGGTGGAATTAAGTTCCTGAAAAGAGTTCGCAGTGGAGTGAGTTAACTAATCTGATTATCTAGATTTTATATTTGTGGTTTTGATGTTTCTCCTTGAAATTGATTACATTATAAAAATCTGATGCAGGGTGTTGATCCTAGTATTAGAGCTGAAGTTTGGCCATTCCTACTTGGAGTGTAAGCATGCTGTCTTCTATGTTTCATTTCTATTTATTTTCTTTCATGCTTAGGATCTAGGAAATCTGGATTATGAAACTTCAGACACATACACAGAATGATTTGAAACGTCTTGCTCCTCTTGAAATTTTGAGTGTCTGTGCGTCACTGCTTGGTTGTGAAGAACCTAAACTATATCTCATTTATAACAAGCACGAACTTGATTCTTTGCTTCATGTTACGCATCAAGGAGAATATTGATTTGCTTCTCCCTTATTTATGTCATTAGAGTTTCTTGCCCATTCTTTTCCTCACGTATTCATTTATATAAATTTGAGTGGCTACTGATTACATATTCAATCATACAGCTATGACTTGGACAGTATCAAAGAAGAAAGAGATGCTATAAGAACCCAAAATAGGTAAACACATATATTAGATCCATCTTGTTTCTCCTCTATTTAAAACTTTATTTTGTGTACTTCCCTCTTCTATTTTTTCAGTTTAACATAATGTTACTTTTGTGCGAAATCTTTAAATGCAGAAAGGAGTATGAGAAACTCCGCAGACAGTGTCGGCAACTGCTAAAGCACAACAATGGGAGCTTTAAGTTAAATGAAATTGGTGAAATCAGCTATGAAGGAGATGTTATTCAAGATTATGGATCTCCTAGTTCTGAAGATGCAACAAGTGCCAGAGAATCTCTTTCTAGTGAGGAACGGAGCCCAGATGCTGAATATTCAGATGATCCATCTAGTGCGCTGTTGGAAGGAGATGATGCTCCAAACACCAGCAATGCTGATACCTCTGCACTGGATACTGATTCCACTGATTCAGACTCCTCAGAAGGTCCTGAGATAATTCAGACATTCCCTTCTGATGATGGTCAGGAAGAGAACAATTCCAAGACAACTACACCCAAGGAAAATTCTTCTCCCTCCCTAATGAAAGTCCCTTCAAAACTATGGACTAATGAAGATTTTGCCACATGGCAACGAATCATCCGACTTGATGCAGTACGAGCCAATGCAGAATGGATGCCATACTCCCCTTCTCAAGCTGTTGTACCAGACAGTAGAGCCCATCGATCTGCTGAGGCTGTTGGCTTGAAGGATTATAATCACCTAGATGCCAGCAGAATCTTTCATGCTGCTCGTCTTGTTGCTATTCTAGAAGCATATGCTTTATATGACCCTGAAATTGGCTACTGTCAGGGTATGAGTGATCTGCTTTCTCCTATAGTTAGTGTTATACCAGAAGATCATGAAGCTTTCTGGTGTTTCGTTGGATTCATGAAAAAAGCTCGGCAAAATTTCAGGCTTGATGAGGTGGGTATTAGGAGGCAACTCGATATAGTTGCAAAGATCATCAAATTCAAGGATGCCCACCTGTTTAGGCATTTGCAGAAGCTCCAGGCCGAGGATTGCTTTTTTGTGTATAGAATGGTGGTGGTATTGTTTAGAAGGGAGTTAACATATGAACAGACTCTTTGCCTATGGGAAGTAATGTGGGCAGATCAAGCAGCAATCAGGGCAGGTATTGGGAAATCTGCATGGAGCAGAATTAGGCAGCGAGCTCCACCAACTGATGATTTATTGCTTTATGCAATAGCAGCTTCAGTTTTACAGAGGAGGAAATTGATCATTGAAAAGTATAGCAGCATGGATGAAATCATTAAGGAATGCAATGGCATGGCTGGACATCTTGATGTTTGGAAACTGCTTGATGATGCCCATAACTTGGTGGTTACCCTTCACGACAAAATGAAAATAGAGACATCATTCCGTCAAACTAGTCTATAATATGGCCAAAAGATCTCTACTTTCAAGCTCTGCCAGATTTCTTCTCCGCAACTAAACTACTGCAAATATGTCTAGTTTATATTATTACAGCGAACTCTGCTGCACGCTGAAGCTTGCCACTGCTTATTTACAAGGCTCTGGTTTCGACAATGTTGGCTAATGTGGGGGGATTGAAGTTGGCTAGATTTTGATGGCATTGCTACTTCTGCTGAAACTTGCCACTGGTTATTTACTTCCGAGGCTCTAGTTTCCACAATGTTGCCATAATGTGGGGCATTGAAGTTGGGTAGATTTAGATGGCATCTTTTTTTTTCTTTTTACCTCACTTCTTTTTCACGTTGGCTCCATCCTTTTTCTTTTCTTTTTTCCTTTTTAATTCTGATTTGGGACACATCTCGGAGCACCTTTGCGAAAAGCAGGAATGGTAGGTGCATGTAATCGTTAGAAGAGGCTGAGATATTGTCGACAATTATGAATGTTGTCCTTTTTGACTGAACCCCAACTCATGTCATGAGTCCTTTTGACTCTTTTAGCTGCTGACCCTATTGCATATCACGAGTTTTAGTGATATCTTTCTTGCCTATATTTGCTTGCGTGAGTGCCACTCCTTAAGTTTTGCCCTCTGTACTTATGGCCGCATGATTTTACTGCCTACCTTTACTTAACAGACCTAACATTCCCTATTCCTCCTCCGTTCATCTCTTTGCTCTCTATCTTTTTTCTCCTATCTCATTTTCTTTCTCAAAATATTAATCGCATTTGAAATTAAATTATACATAAAAGTAATTGTTATGAAATAAACCTACTTTTTATATACATATACAATTCAATTTTGATACTTCATTGACCTAACGGAACAATTATACTTATTTAGCATAAAAAACCGAATATGATCAATACACAGTAAGAGTTTATTTTCTCGTGGAAATTGTTTTAGACCATAAAAAAGAAGACAGCTTCTCTGGTGGACTATCTAATCAAGTGATCCATGGTATGACCAAATTGTTTTTAAGCAGTTAGAAGAGTTCATTACCGGTTATTTTCATCCCTGAAGACACCAAATATCTCAGTAGTTGGAATGACACTAAATATCTCAATAGTTGCTATGTAAGATTCAACACATTCAAGAGGTTTAAACATTTTGACTCAAGGAAGTGGATAACTCAACAAACAACCAAATAACTCAATACCAATCAAATGATTATAAAAAACTCACCTATCAATATAACGATCACCTTTCTCATGACCGAAATGTCACTCCCCACCTATATACAAGGTGGAAATTGTCTCCATAAAAAGGTATGCATTCAATGTAAATCTTATATTCTTTAAATCGTTGTGTTGACATAGGTATCCTTCTTACTCACTGACTTGCAGGAAACCCATCGAAATTGTGTACTTCCCCTCATTTTCGCACCACCTCATCAATTATGTAAAAAATGATTAAAAATATTTTGATTAAATAAATAACACAATTGATTGCAATAGTTTAGTAATTTTGCATTTTAAAAAGCCTAAAAAAACTTCAAATGAGGCTACAGTTTTAATAAGTTGGACTGCCTCTAATGAACGATAGAATTAATATATAAATGCCTGAAGAGTGATCACGTAACATTCTGCAAGGGTATTGGATTGAGACAGAAGAGTGTATTGGACCGAGATTTTAAAAACACTATTATTTATAGAAGACGCGGTCTTCCAATAAATAAATATCTTAAAAATTTAAAATGTCACTATTTAGGGTAACAAAATCTTTGGATATTTCAAGGTGGAAATTGTGAAAGTATTTCAAACACTGATTTGACAGTAAATTAAATTTTAATGAACTAATTATTAATAAAATCTTTGAATAACTGAACCAGTGAGAACAAATTTAATGGTCTGATTTGATTAACAAATTTTTAGAATGATGATGACGTGTAACTTTGATCGATCAAATTAAGAATTTTCTTTATAGTTGAACACTCAACCTGAAATAGCGTCGCAAATAGCTATATAATTTCGGTAACAAACTGCAGATCACAATTTCCCGTTTTTTTTTTCTCCTATGGACTATTTTTTTAATGATTTTTTCATTTTATTCTTAATCTATTAAACTCTCATCCCGGTTCTACTTCCTCATCCTGCACTCTCTCATCTCCTTTGACTTACGAATTTGAGAATTTTTAATTAATTTTTTGCATAACAAATCAATAAATTCGGAAGGTTATGAAATTAGTAATGTAAATAACGCATTACGATTAATCTATAATTAATTTTTACATTAGGGATTATTAAATCCGTAAGCAATTTTTTATATTACCGATTATCAAAATGAAAAGCTTAAAAGGGTAAAGGGCATTTTTGTCATTATAAGAAAAAGGAGGCTGCAAGAAGGAAAAAACAGGTGCATGAAGGAAAAGCTCCATCTATTATTCCTTTCAAGAGTTCCGCCATTAAACTCTTTCACTGAGAATTGTCTTTTCCTCTTCTTTTTTTCCCTTTCCTAAATACTCCCTCATAAATATCCCTACCCACCTAAATATAAAAGTAAAAAACATGATTTTGGACTTAATATAATATCCTCCATTTAATTGAAGTTCCACTTTCAAAAACTCATTTTTTTATTTATATTAAAAATTTCAATAGAAGGTAATTTAAATTATGTAAAATACCTTTCCTAAAACGAACAAAGTTGATTAAAAGCTGTTTAATGCTTCTCTTTCTCCAAATTATACTCAGATTCTCGCCTACATTTCCTTCAAAACTTTTGAGGTTTTGAATTCATACTCTTTTGCGTGTCCTTTGTGGGTACTTCAAAGTGAACTTGATCTTATTTTAATTGTGTTACTCATCCCATCATATATTAGGTTCCAAACCATTGATGAACAGCAACGTGTAGCAATATTGACTACAAACATATTCGTAATATGTGGGGGTAACTTAGTCTATCACTCAACCACGAGAGTAGACTTAAATTGTATCAGTGATGGGCATGTAAAGAGCTAATTGCTCCTACCAACTTGCACGTGCATTTTTCATAAAAAAGGACCACAGAGTGACACAAATTAAGCCAGATAGTAGGGTGATAAATAAAGAAAAAGAGAAAAAAAATAATTAACGAAGCAATGACCCTGAATAAAAAGAAAGGAAACTTTTGGTCCAACATTAGGTTCTCAAGTCACAATGACACTAATACCATTGCCAAAGTTGGAAAACATTGGCTCACTGAACTATAGTTTGATCCAGACTCAATGCTCACACCCCAGAAAGAAACTAAACACTGTCCTTTAAATGACACCGTATAAATAAGCTAACAGACCCTTTTAACAAGGGCTCAATGTAATAAAGGAACTACTCTTTCTTGGTGTAGTGTCGGACAACAAAGGCCAAACCCAATATCAGGAGAGGGACCAAGAACTGCAAAATCTTGATCACAAATTCTGAAGTCTTGTCAGGATTGTACTGAGTTTGTTGAGGTGGAACGTAGGTTCGCTTTAGTGGGACAGTTGATGCATCAATCTCACCAATATAGTACTTTTCCATCATGTCTCTAGCAGAATCACTGTGGCCGACATCTTCAAAATCATTGGTTGCATCTTTCCCTGTAATCCAGTGAGAGTATAATCAATATGGTTACCCTTTGGTGCTTTCATTAATAGTCTTTGGTTGATATGAACATACCTGTTGCAGATAACAAAACCTCATCACCTCCAGGATGATCCTCCATGAAAGGAGTGACATCATACACCTAATATTGTAGAAGCAAATAAATTTGTTTAGTGGCAGCTAATAATTTCTTTGTACAGGACATTGGCTCAATGTTTAAAATTCATGCTACTATGCACGAGGTCCTGCACTCTTCAGAGTGTTTGAATAGCCTCAAAATGGGGCATTACCATCTCAAGCAAAGTTTAAAGAGTGAAAAGTAGGCTCGGTTCTGCTAATGTTTGGTAGTTGGGAGGTGACAAAAGAAGAATGAATCAAATTCACACAGAAAATGCAAGGTTGATGAATTTCCTTCCCCGTGTTTGGACGTTTAAAATCCTCATAAGCCCTCCAAATTGGGAGCATTAGAATATCCATGAAATTAATACAGCAGGAGTTTTGAGGGGTTACATGACGTTAGTTAATCCAAATCCCACATCACATCCAGAAATTAAATAAATCAGTAGGTTAATCCTAATCATTCACACATCATCAGAATTCAAGTGACAACATCCACAGTACAATGAAAATACAAATGCAATATGAAAGTGACTACCTGCAGACTAAAGAGGATCTCTGTGTGCGTGTGTGTGTGTGTGTATTTCTTTTTGACACATTGGACAAGATAGTATTTTCAGCAGTTTGAAAGATTTCCAGGATCAATGATATCCACTTAAAATCACCGTGTGATATAATAACTCCCATAGTAATACACATGATTAAAGCTACTGACTGACTAGTAATGAGCATAATAAGGGATGAGCAACTACTTAGACAGTAGTTATCAATCAGTGACAGACTAGAAAAATGGCAAATTCAAACCAAACGAATCATTATTTTTGAAGTGACAGTGGTTACATAATACATATATGCACATTGTTGAAGTGAACTTTTGAGCAAGTGCTTCTTTTGTGTGTTTTTATTTTAATCTAATCTTTGCATGAAGGGAGGTTTAACATCATCCTAAATTGAAATAGATTATTTCGCAAAAGAAGAATCATTTGTCCCCAATCAAATTAGAAGAATTCATTCTCTCAAACCTTCTCTGGTGTTTTCTTGCAAATCATTTTTTCATTTCTCAACTCACTAGTTGAATAGAGAAACGTTTATCTTGAGAAAATATTTTGGGTTTTCAATTCCACAGCTCTTTTAATAACAAAAAAGTCATTTCTTTTTCATTTTGCTTCCCCTTCTCAACAGTGGAAACAATAATATATTGATAGATTCTACAGTGCCGTTATCATGTAAACCAATTAGATATTAATAAACATGCAAAATTTGTTACATTTAAAAAAAAAATTAAAAGTTATACTTAGAAAACAGTTTTTTAAAAATAAAAATGGTTCGGTATCATCGAGTCAAAAGCTTATGTGACCAACAGTGAAAATAATACAAGTCGTTTAAAGATGATAACACAACACGGAATTATCATCTAAGACACAAATGCACAAAGTCAGAATCGAAAAAAGAAAAAAGAAAGAAAAATGAGAAGTTCAATATAGCAGAACAAATAAGACATGCATGAAGCCCAAGAGATCGAACTCCATCATCAACAAACAAACCAAATCAAACACTTACTTAAACCCCAAAGAGCATATAATAAAATCCATAATTTCAATTTCAATATTCAAGACAAATAAAAAAAAAATTCTCCCAAAGAAAAAACAAAAAAACAGACCTTCCCAGAAATAATAAGCCAGCAATCCTTGGTCTGGTTGTGCTTTGCCACATCTTCAAAAGTGTGAAGTTTTGGATCTGAAGCCATTCTTATATTCACTGCAACAAAATCCAAAAAAGCACGCGACCCAGAAAAATCAAAGTCATACCCACAATTTGTATATTTCTCAGAAACAAGAATCCATAGAGGATCTAAAGAATCAACACAAAGGGAACATTCCCCAAACACCAATCATCTCAAAAACGTGATTTTTATGAACCAAAAGGCTTGTGTAAATGAATCGAAAAATTGAATTTTGGTTTTGTGACAAGAAAAACACTTACCAGAGAAAAAAGAAGGGTTTTATTGCGATGGTTTCACAGTTCACGGATCCTTTCTCAGTGACAGTGTTTGCGTCAAACCTTTCTCTTTGTGTGACTCTGATTACATAGCAACGTGTACTTTCTTATATACGACACCGCTTCTTTTTTTTTGCAGCGAAAACAACCCTTGTGGTATCTTATAATTACAGAGTTGACACGTATACACAAATTCAATTTTTCGTATTAAAAATTGTTAAGATGTTTCTAGAAAAAAAAATAAATTATGGCTTGAGTTATTTAATAGAGATTTTGAATTTCTTTGATAAAAGACTTTGGTGTTTGGAAAGTAAAAGTTGGGACAATGCTTTTAATTTTCTTTTTGGAGAAAGGTAGGCCGGCCAAACAACACTTTAATGCATCAATTCAAGTTCTTTAATTAATTAACTATCCAATTTTACTGTTATAGAAAGTTTTCTTTAATTAATACAAATTAAAACTTATAGTAACTCTGATTTTAGGAAAACAAAGTAACTTCATAAAATAATAATAAGTGCACCAATTTTGAAAGATTTTAAAAATTTTAAGAGAAAATTTAGTTTTATGGGCGATTTATTTCAATTATCATATTTAAACATATTATTTTTTCAGAACTATTCTTAATTAATCTGAATCACTTATCACTTATTATATCGGTCATATATTTAATCTGGCAGAATTTGATATGATTGGATGAATTTTGTCTTTGAATTAGTGATCCAATAAGTCAAATGACTCGGCTCATTTACAACATTCATTTTATTATTATTTTTTTAATTTTCTTATTTTAGATAATTTTTTTGTAAAATTATTATTTATTTATTTTAGACTGTTATTTTTATTAAAATTTTATTATTTATTTAATTAAAAATTATATCCTGTAATTATTTTAAAAATAAAATTTTATAATTATGATTATTTATATTATAATTAAGTTATAATTACATGATTATTTATGTTAAATTTTAGTATAATTTTTTCTTATAATTTTTTAACTGAAAAATTCACAACCAACCTAACCAATTCAATTGTTAGGAGAAATAAAATAAAATTGTGTCCACGACATGAAACAACAAAACTCGTAAATAATTTTTACGATGCTTCTAAAGGTTGAAATTTGTTCTTCTTCATTAACTTAATCGCATGAAAGATTTGTCTGGACCAAAACCTTTCAAGGCACGTATCATCTCCTCTTTCATTAAAAAATAAAATTCGTCCTCAAATTCAAGATCCGTTTTAAATGCAATCATATAGTGAAAATATTTGTACAGTAACGCATTGAAATGTGAATATTACTTTTCTATAAACATTAAATGCACCCACTTTGTACTCTATTTTTTTTTTCCTTTGCTATCATAGGAAATTAAGAGAATTAAAAATTTTCAAACAAACATTTGAAATCCTCAAAATTGTTTGATAGCCGTGTTGCTTCTTCATTCATCCTTAAATTAAAAATATACAAACAAATTATTTGAAATTAAATATATTAATTTTTAATGCGGAAATTTAATAATATTTTCATGACCTTTAAAATATTAGGTGTAAAATTATATATTGTCTGATTTATCAATTAAAGATAACATGACCAAGTTTCATACTAATTTAATTTCAAGTTCCCTTGGTATACCTAGAACTTGGAAATTTTTTTAATTATTATTTTGGAATCTCTAAGACCAATTACAAAAATCATTTCAATGGAAACAAATAATGAAAATGTGAATCAGTTCTGAAAGTCTAAATCCAAATTCCACACGTCTAAAAAAGTCGAAATAGTCGACAATTTTGGCACAAAAACAATGGGCTAATCAGACAAACCAAATCAACGGTCGTCGTCAATTCCAAAGTTAGCGAAGAAAAGCCAGCGTGTGTACCACACTCACCCTGCTTATATTACCAATTAATGTAAAATTTACATATTTTCTTGTAAACTCATGGTTTATTAATTATTTTGTATTCTTTGATAAATAAGCTTTTTATAACTGTGTGTTTGGAGTAGTGTTTTCTGAAACGTTAGTTTTTACTTATAATTTTATATATTTTATTCTTAAAATATTTATTAACTTTTTAAGTAAAGTAGAATTCTATGAAAATTATATAAAAATATCATGTAAATATGGGTATTTTTGTCATTTTAGCATTGTCAACTACCTTGATATGATCTTCTATCAAATATTTTCTAACTTTTAGCTGCCAAGTATTATTTTGAGCTTCCAACTAGATTTTAACTATTCTTCTTTATATTTGATATAAATTGTTAGAAGCACTTTTTTTATTATTATTTTGAAATATGTAATCATGGAGGTTAACAAAAAAAATGCATCACTTTAAAAATTAATTTTACACATTCTAAATTAAACCTAAGTAATTAGGAAATCATATGATTAAAAGAAACCTGTCTAAAAGTTTGTACTCTTTAATTTCATCATATCACATAAATATTAAACATAAGATTATGTGTTTGATATCTGGCACAATAGTAATACAATAGCAGTAACAAATATTAAAATGATTAAAATCAAAACAGCCCCTGGTTTTCCTAATGACTTCTTTTAATTAACAATTCACGAGTCAATTCAATTGTAATGTTAACAACGCAGTTTTCCATTAAAAAAAACAAAAAAAGAGGTTTAACTTGGGTTCCCGTCTCTTCAGACTTGGGTTTATAACATTTGACATTGTAGAATATAAAATAAAGTAACACATGATATTGACATTACTAATCACATGCTACGTCTCAACCTCTAGTTCCAAATGGACCTACACCAAGATTGATCATTTGCATATATAAAGCCATTTTGATTATTATACCCTTTTATAGTCCTATATTGTAAATTTAAGTTTTTATTATTTTGTCTTTTATATTTTTTTTAAAAATTATTTAATTGCAAGTTTTTTATTTTATTTTAACATATATAAAAAAAAAAAAAAAAGAGAAGTACATGCACAACAACCATTTGACCCATTGAATTCAAAGACGGTATACTAGTTAGTTGGGCTTCAACAACCAACGTCAAATGCATTTTGGTGCCAATTTGTGAATGTGTATATTAAACTAAAATTATCAGGGACCAGATTCACAAAAGTGACAATAAATTAAACAGAAAAAAAAAATATGAAAACGTTTTTCACAATTCGACCTAACAATCTTGTTAGGTGGCTATGAATAAAACAAATATACGAAATTGTTGAAATGTTTTATTGAAACTATGACATACGAGGAGGGATAGGTGGAAAACCCATTCCCAATTATCTGTTTAATTCCATGAATTTTCTTTATGATATAGAAGTAAAATTATATAATTCATTATTTATAATGTATTTATTGACTTTCACGCAAATTTTTTTAAAAATTTTACCAATTTAATCTATAATTGATGTTTTATATCGTTAATGCACAGTCTTTCAATTAATAATAATATTTTCATGCCTCAACTAAAATATATTCAAAATTTTGAAAAAATAAACTTGTGAATTTTAGTAAAATTTATGCATAACAACGAAAATAAAAGTGCAATGTTGATAAGATATTTTATTTAAATAATTTTTTAACATGAATTTCTTCCTTATCATTAAAATAAAAAGAATTTTGTTTTAATATTTATCAAAAATATTTTTTTAAAAGAATCTCGATATTAATCTGATTTTTTTCACTTGTGACAAAAAAAATGTAAAAACAAAAATATTCAAATAACTATAAAAACATTATTTTCTTTGATTGGTTGAGGACACCAAAAATCTCATGTACTTTATCCCTGTCAAACTAAGATCCCCTGAAGATAATATGGTTTCGTTGTATCCACATGCACCACCAAACACAAACAACAGAACTTTGATCCTAAAGCTTAGTATCTATCAAATTAGATACTGCTAAGAGTTGCATTCTTATTTTGTGACTTTAGAAACAATCTAGGGAATCACCATATCTGGTGCATTATTCCAGCACCTAAAAAAAAATTATACTTCAATTGTTATCATTTGAATTATCTTTACACTCAAATCTACCTACTGTGACAAATTCTACGTATTCAACATATTCAATCTTGGACGCTTACTTGGCTTGGCCAAAATTTGGATCATCAATAAACTTTCACTTTAGTCATCTCAAAGATGTGGTGCTTTCATACCTTAGAAAAATTTCTAAGTAACACCAACATCATTTAAAGTATTTTAGGTTGCATCAAATCTTGTATCTTTTACTAAATAATAACCTTGAACTGAGCCAAGCCGATTCAACTAAAATTAAGTTAGTCCAAGTGCTTAAGTTTTTCATAATACTTACACCTCATTAAATGTTAATTCTTTAACTTTTGCTTTATGAAACTTACACAATTTCAAATAGAAATTTTCTAAGTTTGAAAATCAGCCATTCAATTCGACTAGAAAATTGATCAATCGGTCTAGTTTTCAATCTAAATAAATTATAGAACCAACCTTGAAAAAAGTTAGTCAAAGAATAGAAAATCTGATAAAAAGAAATGGTTCAAAGTAGGTTAGTAGAAAAATATTTAATACCACATCATTTTGATTTTTTCTTTCTAAATGAAAATTTTATCCAAAGTATTTGTCATTTTCTTTGTTTTTGTTGATATAAATGTTTTTTTTATTATTATAATAGCAGTGCCTCCGTGAGGATGAAGTGATTAATGGGTCTGAGATAATTCTTAAGTCAGGATCTTTTTTATCCTATAGAAGGATTTACAAAAGAAAAAAAATAAAAAAAAAAACTCATTCTTTATACATAGTTTTACATTTAGGAAAGATAAAAGAGAAATTTTTAGAAATTAATTAAGAAAAAAAATAATTTTAACCTTTGCAAAAGTAGATTTCATTTTTTTCTTCTTATACTCCAAATTAAAATTTGTTTTTCCCTTTTATCGTATACTAGAATTGCTAAATTCCCGGTATCAATTTATAAATTAGCATCATCCACATTCTAATTTGGATAGAAAAGAATTACAATTTTCTGTTAAAATAATTGAAAACATTTTCTGTTAAATTAGCATCATTTGTATTTTCAATTATTTCAAGATTCTGTTACCAGAACCTCAACCTCATTTTAAACGTTTAACTTATAAAATATTCTTTAACCCACAAGTAAAAATGGACTAAACATAACCTAAAGATGGACTCAACCTACATGCAACCCAGCCAGTATCAAGTGAGGATTAAATAGTTATGACTGAGAGCAATCTCTTTCTCTCCATGTTGTGACACAGACCACATATTTTGATGGATTATTTAGACAAGCCCAATTAACTCAACTTTTTTAGACATCCTTATAAAAGTCAACAACTTAAAAAATTTCAAATTTTGACATATTGGAGTATAGTTATATGAAATAAATTTCAACATGTTCACTCTTACCCATTTGTGTAGAGAGATGAAAGTGGGTTCAATTTGATTACTCCATCTAATCAAGTATGTCAAAACATTTACATATCGCTCAAGATTCCAAGGGAAGAAACTTGACTATTGTAATTGACTACTCTATTTCCTCTTATCTATATATTTGAGTACTATTGTAAACTACTAGTTCTAACTGGCACTGGCAGAGAGGAAGCTCATGCAGATTGGGGGATGAATTTTTAACAAAGCAAGAATGGATGAAGGGAGAATCCATAATCCATCTCCACAAATCAAACCAGAAGCAACTGCAGGAACCATCAAACCTGCCTCATTTCTGTTTAGTTTGTGCCACAAAAACACAATCAAACTACCCATGCACATGTCAATGGCGAAGTAACCACCAACTAGGAAAGGAACAGCCATTGCCATAGGAAGTGGAATCCATTTCCCAACTTTGTTTGGGGCAAGATCTCTGACCAAGTTGGCTACTATGGCAAATGCAAAAAATCCATAACAAAGCTGCAAGCAGTGATGAGGAAGGGCAGAAAAGCCTTCCACTCCAAGAATTGCCATGTTTCTATATATGATGGCATATGGAGCCTTGTAATCTCCATCTGGGTTTCCTACATCAAAAGCCTTGTAGAAAAGGAAGAATGTGAGAGGTGCAACTACACAACCTATTGCTGTTCCAATAGCTTGGCTTAAAAGCATTGAACGTGGGGAAGTAAATGTAAGATGGCCGGTTTTGAAGTCGTGCATCAGATCAGATGATATGGAAACAATAGACTTAATCAAACCACACCCCACAAGACCAGCAACTACACCATCACTTTTTCCTGCCAATGCTGAAAGCACAAAGAGAGCCACTTTCCCATAGTTATAGGCCATGTTCATGTCGGTTAAGCCTGCACCGTAAGCATTGCAGAAGCCAAGAGACGGTGCGAAAAGATAGGCAAACACCACGTAGTACCACTTCAACTGGGGGAACATCAAAGGTATTACAATGATAGAAACCATGGAGAATAATATGTATCCAGCACATGCCAACCATATTGGAATGCTTTCTCTTGCAAACACTTCATTCCGTCTAAGATCATCAAGAGGGAGTGGTTTCTGGTTATCTGAAACTGCAGTCACAAAAAAAAAAAAAGGATTTTACAGACAATACAAGACTCACTACATCATAAAATACTCCAATTTAGATCATTTCTAGTTGGCTTTATACTAATGCAGCTTTATACCAAATTTCGAAGCCTATATATTACATGCATAGACAAAGAACTTGTGTGTATATTTGTTCACTTGTAGTTGCTTATATACTGATGATTTTGTTTCTCTTTTGTTGGCGTTCTGTTGAGACAATGATAGCAATTTTATGACATGGGAAAAATAAAGCTGAGATTGGTAAGACTTGAAGAGTATGTTGAGGATTTGACTGACATCCTCATGAACTGAAAAAATTATAAGAAGCCATTTACTTACGCGTATCAATGTTCTTCCTTTTCACGGTAGCGTGGATATTCGTGGCTGTGAAATAGAGGACTTTGACAAAATTGTAGAGCCCATCACCAAGAATCAAAGCAATGGAAATAAAAACCTGCAGCAAGAAAAAGTTAAAAATCAAGTCCTGAAATTGAAAGAATTAAAATAAAAAACATAGCTTTGATAGAAATAGAATCCTTTAATTCTAGCAAAAAATTTAGACCTTATAGCCATTAAGACTCTTCATGCTACTTTCTGGTATACTTGCAGGATACCATTCTCCTTTTAGTCCCCTGATTAATGGCCACATAATGCCCCATGAAATCACAGCACCAAGTAGCAATGATAAATTTACAAGATGGGAACAAATCATTCCCGCTCCGACATAAGTCATGCTGAAATCGAAATAAAATCTGCCAAAATGAATCACTCTAATCAGCAACAGTGGCCAACCATTTCAGGGTCGAGAGACTATTGCTAGTTGAAGAAAGATAAATACACATACGAGTTTTTCCATGCTTTCAATCCAAAAGTGGGAAATTGAACAAATCCACAACTATTTCCACCTGTATAAAACCATTGAAAGAAAGCCCAAAAAAAACTGGCTGAGAAGAATTTCAAAAAACCATGAACCTGCTTCCTGCAAAAGAAGTAGAACTAGTTTGAGCTCCTATAAACATTCACCTTTTTAACTCCAAAATACCCACACATTTACGCCTAAACAAAACATGTACATACTTGGCCATCACATCTCCTTTAGGAGTATGGAACCCATTAATAAGAACAGCAGTAGCAGTGCCACTTGGATAAGTTAATTTGTAGTCTATTATCATAATCTGTCAAATAACACAAACTTCATCAGCAACACCACTTGTCAAGCAGAACCAAAATCCTTAAAAACAATGAGATCATCACTTGTACAATACCAAACAAACAAACAAACAAAGCAAATAACAACATCTGAACAATCAATTACATTAAATGAACCATGTGCAACATCATATAACTCGTCACTAAAATTATTTACCTTTCTAATGGGAACCAAAGCCAACAACCCAACAAAACTGGTCACAAAGAGAAAGGCGATCATCCATCCAATTCCAGGCTCCTTAGTACTACCAGGATTATTCCCCTCAGTATCAACTCCTGCTTGCTCATAAGTCCTCCTATTCAAACCCAAAAGATATGACCCAAAACCACCTACAATAACACAAAATCAGTTCAATGAACACAACATCATTTACACAAACACAAATCAAACTCAAAAAAGAACCACCTCCTACTGCGATACTATAGCACGCAACAGCACAAGTCTGGATTATAGTATTCTCCTGTCTAGTGAATGGGGTTGAAACAATTTTGGCCGTTGAAAGAACCTTAGTCCAAGCTCGAATGAACACAAAGCCAAGAAGAGCAGCTGAAACATTGAGATTGGGAACTAACCCAGTTGTAAGGTTCAACTTCATCACAATCACACTATAAAGTATTCCAATCAGAAAACTAGCAACTAGTCCCCTTATTGTAATCTGTCTTGGCCATGGTGCTATTCTGTTCACATCCTCAGCCACAACTGGAGCCTCTTCAATATCCTCTCTTCCATGATTCTCAATCTCTTTGAGTTCCTCGTTGCTTATAACAGTACTAGCACCCATCGGATTCATCAAATTCTCACCCCTGACTGAAGTATCAATCATAATATAAATGAAAAATAAGAGAAGACAAAGTACAGAGAGATACGAAAAAACAATATTCAATGATTGGTATAAATAAAACTCTCTCTGCCGTTGAACTTGTCTTTACATCTCTATTTAATGATAATAAATAAAATTAATTTAATAACAGGATCACGATACAGAATCCAATCATTATATTTAAAGAAAAAAACAATTATTGAATGTACAATAAAAAAATCTAAAAGAAAAACTGGACGGTTTGTATAAGAAAGAAACAGAGCAAAAGAATCAGAATCGGGTTCTGGGATGGGAAAGTTCAGAAATTTCATGCCACAACGTAAGGTGATAGATAACGAGAGGAAGAAGATGGAAACCCGGTCAACTATCTCACCTCGGTTTCCGTAACAATGATGGGAGAATTGAATCTGAGTAAGAAGGACCAAGGCTTCAATTGAAGAATTAAATTCTCCAAGGGAAACGCGAGGAATACAAAAGACAATGAAACAGAGAGTAGTGGAAAGATTCTGATACGGGAATGAAGTGGAGAAGAGAGGTAAGGATTGGAAGGAAAATTCGCAAATTTATAATTGTCATTGGAAGCAAAGGGTAACCTTACAATAGAATGGTTTAGTCCTCGTATGTAGTACAATGTAGTAGCGTTGTACTACAAGCGATGTTTAAGGAAAGAATAATGATATTGTTTGTACTAAACTAGTGAAAAGTCTCAACAGGGTTATACTTCTCAAATAAGCGAGCTAGCTCCACGCAAAAAAAGATTGAAAATAGTTAGCTTTTGGTTGACTCACATATTAGAGAATGGGAGCCGTTGAAAGTGGGTGTGTTGGTCTTGGTTGGTTGTTCGGTTTGTAGCTTGCATAAAAAGTGTGGTGTGATGGAGTTTTAAGCGTGGCGTTAGATTTATGAGATGAATACTTGAAACTTGAAAGGTCAACGGAACTACGATGTCGATAGCGCACATAATAATAACATAAGTGAAGAGAAGATAGATAATTATTAAGTGAAGGGTGGTGATTGTGAACGATGATGCCTCTTGCGTTGCAGAGATAAGGTAATAGAATGTGGGACCCTCCCCATGACAGGGACGTCTTTACATTCTCGATACACTCATGGGCCACTTCTTTTTTCTTTTTTCTTTTTTCTTTTTTATTTTTCAGTTTTCACCGTGCCTCTCACTGTCCTGACTCTGTTGTGAAACATTCACATACAACACAGCAAGCAAAACGTGCACTCATGTTAGATGCATGCCAAAAGTATCCCGTGGCTATAATTTTGTCAAGTAAATGTCAGGTTTAGAAATAAAGAAAAAACCAGGAAAAGAAAGACTATATATGAAAATTAATATTATTAGGTACTTTAAGATTTACTCCGCAATTTTTATTGGGATCAATTTTATTAATAATAAATTTTGCCCGGACAATTTTTTTCTAATATTAGACACACTTATCTACATAGATCATGGGATGTGGTGTACCTGAAAAAATTTATCCCTCTCTTGTACGAGTTTTTCATTGCTTTTGTTTTAATATTTACTGATAAACTTTTAATTAATATAACATATAATAAATTTTTCATTTGTCTTTGTAGGAGATTATCTTTATAAGTGATCACATTTAATAAATTTTTTTCTATTTTTTTTTTTAAGTTTTGCAAGTCCTTCTTTATTATTTCCCCATAGAATATTCTTTGCATCTCAATAATAAATATTAAAATGGACCTATTTGAAATTTTAAGAATCTATATTGTTGGAATTGTTAATTAATCCGGCGACTTAAAGGTCCAATCACAAGAAATCATCAAAGAAGAACTTTATATATATATATATTATAAATTTTATAGAATTAAATATAAATAAAATTCAACTAAATCAACTCTATTTAATATCCTTACTCCAAATAATTAAACTTTTTAATACCAGGATTTCAAGTTTGCAGAGAATTTTAATATTAACCCAAAACATTCAAAATATGATAAATAAGTTATTTATTTTTATTTTGTCATAATGATTTTCATCGAACTAAAATTATAATGAAATGTAAAGATTAAATATTATAATATCAGTAAATATATATATATATATATATATATATATATATATATATAAGACTAACAAAATAAGTATTTACTTACCATTTTTTAATGCCAATGCCTAACACGACAGGATATTGTAAAGTTAAGAGCTAAATTGGGACTTTACTCGTAGACATTATCCCTAACAAATATCAATAAGGTAGTTTGGGAAATGTAATTTAAATTTTAAATGAATTAAAAAACTAAAAAATAGTTAACCATATTTCTTAATAAGTGTAATAATATTCTGTATTTTTCTTACACATGAGCCTAAGAGAAGTACCTAGTATATTTTCTGCAAGTATTTACTATAAAACTTAATAAATTCATCTTACCTAATAATTTAATCTTTAATATTTATAATTAATTTTTTAAAATAAGTGGTATAAAAGAATTTATAAAATGAAATATGATTATCTTCTTTCTTTGGACGGATGAGGAAAGATAAGACGAAAGAAAGAGGTTTTCTTTGAAGAAAGGTAAATTATTATCTTAATTAAATAGACAAAAAAATGGGAAAACTTTAATACCTTCTTTATTAAGGGAAGATTTTAAAAGAAAAATGATTGTATTAAATAATTTGCATACTTTACTTGGAATGCGGAGCGATAAAATGAAAGAAAGAGGTATAAAGAAAAAATTTATTTTTCTTAATTAATTTGATAAAAAAGGAAAAAAAAAATCTAAACCCTTATTAAGAAGGAAAAATTATAAAATAAAATAGATTATATTAAATATTAATTAATATTTATATACCTTACTTGGAGATAAGGAAAAAATATAGAAACAAAAATACTTTTATTATATAATTGAGGAAAATAATTAAAAATAAAATCAAACATTATAATCAAATTAATGATTTTTATACATTTTAATGTTATAAAAGATAAATAAGTTGTTTGGTAAACTTATGAGTTATGATTTTAACTGATTTTCTTTTCACGCTCATTTTCTCTTCAAAGAGAAATATACAATTTCTTTTTCTTTTATTTTCCTTCCCCAAATAATAAGACGTGTTACAGTGTAGTTGCAGGCATTTGTAGAAAGCAAATTCTGTTTTTCTACCGAATAATAATGCTAGGTTGTTTTAAATTAGATTCATTAAAATTTTAACATAAAATTATTTTCAAAATAAATATTTTCAGGTATAAATTACTTTGGCACTGATTCATGGTCATTTAAAGTCAAAATTACATAATTACTCTAAATAATTATGTAATTTTTTAATATTTTTTAATTTCAACCTCCCTTAACAGGTTTCATTCGTTATTCAATTATAAAGAACATGTACAAAATAATGTATCAAGATTTTACTAGTATACTTCTCTTGTCAAGATTTATCCTTTACATTCTTCAATAGAAAAATCTCATTCATTGAATAGATTCCGTGAGATGATGTAATCATAGAATGTGTTTCTTTCTGATTTCACGTCAAATTGATTTTAAGAAAAAATTAATTTAAAATAAATAATATATTTTTTATTTTATGCCAGAGAATAATAAAAAATTAATTCTAAATCTAGAACTGATTTTGAGTTAAAGTTAAGTATTTTTATCGAATAAAAAAATGTACACAAAATTTTAACATAAATTTAAATTTATAATAAAATAGTTACACATAAATTATATAATTTTAAAATGAATTTTTTAATAAAAATAATTTTAGAAAATTAGTTATATTCTGAATTTGGGTCCAAAGAAATGAACTCGGTGATCTGGCACCGCTAACCGCTGAGTGGTCCAAAGTTTTGAAGTTAATTTTACTGTCTTTGCTGCACTCATATAATTAAATATGTGTGGGTCTCATGCACCGATCTTTAGCTGCTTCATATTCTTGTAGTTTTAATTGTCTTTTTTATGTTGTCTGATTATGTTACGTTTCTTTTGAAGATGCTACTTTTTACTTTTTAGTAATTAGTTAATAGTTAATTACGTGTGCAGTCACAATAGAACACAAGTCATGATACAAAAGAAATGAAAGTTAATAGTTAATTACTTGCGCGGTCACAGTAGAACACAAATCATGATGCAGAAAAAATGAAAGGTGCAGTACAAGCACAACTTGCAAGCGGTCCAGCTACGAGCACATTGTTGCTGATTGATTGATTGATTGATTACAAGAGAAAAACAATAAAAAAAGGGTAAATTATGTTTTCTATTCGTACCAACGCTTTATTATTATTGTTATTTTAAAATCATCGTAATATTTAAATGAAACCACTCATTTTCAAACTTAGGTATGAGAAATAAATTCTAATTTTTTTTAGCGCTAGAACACCTAATATATTTTGACATATATATATATATATATATATATATATATATATAATATTAAATATATAATTTTTATATATAATATAAAAATTAATATTATTATACATATTCTAATAACATAAGTCAGTTTCATGAATTTAAAGGATTTGCGTTCAATCCTTACATTATTTATATCTTTTTATACACATATTATCACAAATATTTTAAATAAAATTCTTAAAATAAATTTTAGCTCATAAATAAAATTTTAGAATTTTCATTGAAAATTTAATTTTTATATAAGTGATCACAATATTTATTAATTCTAATTACATAATAAAAATATATTTTTTTATAAATATCTCAACAAACTTAAATATTATATATATATATATATATATATATATATTATTACTTGTGCATTTCTGGCCAACCCTCCAACGATCGCTCCCATCCCAGTTGCACACATCACATTGACATGTAGTCAAAGACCATTAAGCATACAACTTAGTTAATTTATAAATATATTCGAATTCCTTACTTTCTTACGCTCTCATTTTTCTCTAAAATACACTATATTTTTAAGATTCATTACTGACTTAAACATAAAAAGATTTTTATATGTACAACCCTTCACTCTCCTAATAAAGACTTCAACTCGTTCACCAATACCCGAGTTATCTTTTCTTGACTTCTCCATTCAAACTCCTCAACCTGTGGTTGGACAACTCGAACACGAACCTGAAAGGAACATTTGATGTTCACCGTGGCACCTTAGTAAAAATTTCTCTGGACCACATAGTATACAGTATATAATCAAAGCCAAATGATAGTTTCCACCTCTTAACTAAACATGGACATGACTTTCGTTGATGCCCTTAAGGCTCACAGTCACTTGTAATGGCTGGGGAACACTGCCAATTAAGAGAAGACATGGAACGACTCAAAACTTAGCATCATGACAATATGCAAAACTTGAGAGATCAACATAGAAAAGAGATGGACACGACTTTCGTTGATGCCCTTAAGGCTTACATTGACTCGACAGTGGTCGGGGTACGCCACCAATTAAGAGAAGACATAGAGCAACTCAAAACTCAACATTGCGACCAAATGCAAAACTTAAAAGATCGAAACAAAGTAGAGATGGACATGTCTTTTGTTAATGCCCTTAAGGCTCACATTAATTTGGTAGTGGTCGGGGTACGCTGCCAATTAAGAAAAGACATGGAACGACAAAATTTTGGCCCTGCGACAACAAGTCTCCTCCTTTCAACATGATAGATAAGCTCATCCAACCAAACCACACACACAAAACACGAAGCAGAGTCTTGCCCAACAGTGAAAAGTACTCGCAAGGAACCCAAACCTTTCACCCATGAACATGTCTCCAGCCAAAACTAGAAACTAACCAGCAGAGAAGTCATCCCATCAACTCTCCCAACTCACAACATAACAATGTCCTCGACAAATGTCATTCAACACCCTACTAGTTCCATAAGGAGAGACAATTAGAGCCCTTTCATTGTTGACTCTTCCCTACCACACTCAAGGGAATCGCCCTTGAACGATACTATTTATTGCCTCTGTCATCCATAGACTTTTTTGACACCTTGTGAGCAAAGTTCGTTGCACGCTTTGTCGATTGCAAACCAATCAGCACTGACTCTTCCTCATTGCAACATGTGGTCCCTGGAGACCACGAAGCATTGTGACAATATATGACCCAATTTGTCAAAGCTATAATGAACATACCTGAAAAATACAAATACATAAGAAAGGGGATTGAATTGAGTTTATTAATTAAAAATTTTCAGACGATGCGTTATACATCTGTTATGGAAAGGTTTGATCAGACGTAAACTTAAAACTTTTCTTTTAAAAATTTATTTTATTTAAAGATTCAATTTAAGTTATTCTCTTCAGTTAGAGACAGATAAAAACAATGAAAGCAACAATAATTTTATACTGGTTCGTCTATTCAAGACTACATCCAGTTACCCAACAACTTGTTGAGGTTCCACTAAGAGTTTACTTTGAACCCAGTCATTCCTGGCTAAAAACATATATTCTTTGAACACAATCTTCTTAGGCTAAACGAGTATTCTTTGACCCTAGCCTCCGCAGGCTAAACCCAGGTATTCTTTGAATACAGCCTCGTTAAGCTAACTAAAGGTATTCTTTCAACACTTAGCTTCGTCAGGCTAAAACAAGTATTCTTTTGGACCTTAGTATTCTTTTGAATATTATCTTTTTGTAGTGTAGTTCGCCAACTTCAACTTGTTGTTATGAAGTCCTTTTATAGACGTCTTCTTGAAGTATACGTTAGATATAAGATTTGAACGTTAGTCCTTTGTCTTGGGTACTTCCACATCTGGCTAAGCAATCAGAACATTTAATGCAAAGTCAACGGATGTCGGCGTGAGATCGGACATTGACTGATTTGTTTTGAGATTTCACAAAAACGTGCAACTGTTTTTCGTGTTGCAGAGGTTTACTTCAAAATCTCTTTCCACCTTTAGAAGCTTTTGAGTAACAGCTTGATTTGAGTTGCTCCACGTGTTACTCAACATCTGAACTTCATTAACTTGATAGACGAATAAATGAGGATATACTTTGTGTTGAACTCATCCGTCTATCTTCTTTCTTCGTCTTCAACTTCAGTCTTCAAAAACTTCACACTTAAGCACTTGACTTGAAGTTGAGATAAGCTCTCTGTCATCTTTGTTGAAGGTTCTTCATCAGATGAGGTTGCCTTGAAGCATGATGACTTGAACATTTCATCTCTTGCGTCTTCTAGTTTGAGGGTGCATCTTTCGTCTATGTTGATAATGATCCGTCTGATTATTCTTCCCTTTGCATCTATTGATACATTTGTCTGTCTTGTAATTATCAAAATTAGGATTCTAAGTCATTTTGACTTAACAATACCCAACCTTCATCCCACAGTAGCAGTGCATTCGATTAAGGGACTCCATCCTGATCATTTCTCAAACTCGTTCTACGTAGAACTGTCACGAAACATGGACAACCTCTGTGCCCGAGCTTCTCGTTACATGAACATAGAAGAGAACATGCCAACTCATAGGAAATCTAAAGAACTACCTAAGACCTTGTTTGCTCAGGCGCTTTGGCACACTTTATCCAAAACACCCAACAAGAATCGAATCGGGATGATATTCATGGACATGAAAAGGACGCGGTCCTTGAGAAGCTTCTAAGGGCCGACTAGAGGTCGCCAACAACAAGACCAAGCTCCCCCAAGGCAAAGGTGCGAGGAACAATAATAAATAGCAAACATTGTCCAAGGAACCATTAATACCCTAGTTAGAGGCTTTGTTGGTTGAGGAACTTCAAGGTTAGCGAGGAAAAGGCACCTTAAAAGTATTAACTGCGTGAGTTATCTACCTACTCAGCCACTTCCACGCATAACCTTTACAAATGAGGATTTTAGTACCAACGATCCAGTCCAAGATGATCTGATAGTGGTCACGACTACATTCACCAACTAACGCATTAAAAATATCCTTATAAACCAAGGGAGTTTGGCATCAATGTTTTAAAAGTTAGACGTTCCAGAAACCATGATCAAGTCCCACATAGAACCTTTGCTCAGATTCGTAGGGGAAAAAGTACATATATGAGGTTATGTGGACATCTTAAACACTTTCGGAACTGACAATGCACATAGAATGTTGGTGGTCAGATACCTCCTCGTACAGGCTGATATATCATATAATGTGATTATTGGTAGATGTACACTTAACATGTTGGGAGCCGCAGTGTCCACTCCACACGTGGCCATGAAATTCCCTGTCAATGGAGTCATCTTTATGGTCATACTTGACCCAAAAATTGTGCATGAGTGCTATGTTTAAAGCCTTAAGATGTCACCATACTCAGTTGACACCGTCAGTACCTCCCAAGCGAGACATGAAGCAACAATATCCCCCCTCCCACCCTTCCCCCAACAGCCCAACTCGACCCTTTATTGCAACAACATAAAAGAAAATCAAAGTCGAGTTTCACGAAGATAGACCGGTCTTTGATGAACCTATTACACAATTACAAGTCGGGCCAAGGTCGGTCCTAGTGTGTCAAAGTAAGACAAAATGTCAAAGGGATTGTAAAAGGCAAAATTGAAAAAATGCTCCTCACCAATGCAGATCTATTCACATGAAGCCTGACAGATATGTCGGGCATAAACCTAAATTTTGCATGTCACAAACTCGTTATCCTTCCCCAGGCAAAACCGATATCCCAGAAGAAACGCAAGCTTGAGGAAGAAAAGAGGTTTACAGTTGAACATGAGGTCGAAAAACTCTTGGAGGCTAATTTATAAAGGAAATGATCTGTATAACATGGCTGACCAATGTCGTGATGATGAAAAAGGCCATTGATAAATGGAAAGTGTTTATAAATTACACCGACCTAAACAAAGCATGCCTAAAAGACATATATCCAACTCCTAAGCTTCCTTGATGCATACTCGGAGTACAATTAGATCTGCATGTACCCAGCGGATGAGGAGAAAACAACATCGATGACTAATGGTTTCAATTATTGTTACCTAGTAATGCCTTTTGGATTAAAAAACGTGAGTGTCACGTACCAACACTTAATGAATAAGATTTTTCAAGACGAAATCGGTAACATCATGGAAGTATACGTGGACAACATGGTGATCAAGTCTTCTTTAGCCAAGGACCACTCGCGACACCTCAAAAGAGTATTTGCACAAGTGAGAAAATACAATCTTCGACTCAACCCTGATATATATGCTTTTGGGGCAAGAAGAGAAAAATTTATGGGGTTTATGATCACATATAAGGGCATCGTGGCTAACCCGGATAAATGTGAAGCTATAATGAACATGTAGAGTCCAACCAACCTCAAAAAGTTACAACAATTAAATGGGAGACTTGCAACATTGTCGAGACTCCTCCCAAAATTAGTAGAAAAAGCCAAGTCAATCTTCAAACTCTTAAAAGGAGCAAGTCGATTTTAATTGAACGAAAATTATGGAAAAGTTTTTTTCAAAATAAAAGAGGATATATTGTCATTACACACACTCACATTTAAACTCCACTTTAAAATTATACTTATCCATGACATATACTACCACAAGCTCAATCCTCTTCCATGAAAATGATAAAAAAATAAAGCTCAATATATTTCATTAGTCGAACCTTGCAATTGACAATTGAGAGATATCATATTATAAAAAGCGAATTCTTGTCTTGGTATTTACGACCTCACAACTAAGACATTTTTTTACAACTTTAACATTGTGATCCGAATAGATTATCCGCTAAAATAGATAGTCCAAAAATCCAAATTAGCTTGAAGAATGATGACTTAGTCGGTGACGTGTACCTATTTCATATATTAAAAATATAAAATTTTATGACAATTTCTTTATCTTGATATTATAATTTTTAATAAATGAGATTTTATATATTTTCTTCTAGATTTATATATTTATTATTATTTGAATTATTATTCATAGTATAAATATCACCATTTTCTAAACACTACATAATAAATAAGCTTACTAATATAGTTTAATAAAATAACTTATGCGACATAGCCATGGTTGAGATACCTGCACTCGAAATATTCAACATTTTGTTTTCTTCTTATTTATTGCTTATTTTTAACTCTTTTAACGGTTTCATTTCTATGAGAGCCGTCGTTGTTATTTCTTATTTTCTTAATACTCGTTCACAGTTAATAGTTTTTGTTCTTCCTCTCATTTTTATCTGCTTGTATAAATGTGGGTATTTTTCATCCTTATTTTTTTAATATATGTCAATGATTTCTTGTTTAATTTATGATTGATAAGTTTTAATCATAGTTTTATGGTATAAAGTGACTAAGTTTTTTTTTTTTTCAAAAATATTTTTGTGATATAATGTTAGTTTTCAGATTATTTAAATTCTTTTTTTAATTTTTAATTTCTAATCATAATTTGATTTTATATTTTTATTTATTTATAAAATGAGTTAATATTTTATGAATAATTATATAAAAATATAACCAAATACTTAAACACTTTTTAATTAAATTATTTATAAATTTTTAAAGTCAAAATAAAAGTCTAAAATCAAATGAAATTAAATTTAAAAATCTAAATTCACTCAATCTCTTACTACTAAAAATATATTTAAGTCTTATACTATATTAGATTAAATTAATTTTACATAGTTAATTTATTCCATGTACTGTTAAGTTAAAATTTAATATGTTAAATTTATATTATAATAAATTATCATAAAATATGTAAAAAAATTATGAATCAAATTAAATAAAAATCATGTATAAAATAATCTTAATTAAAACAAATAAATATTGAAAGACCTACAAATAAATTTATATTTATATTTACAGAATAATACATATTACTGAATTTTTTAACTTAATAATTTAAAAATAAAAATTACTAAATTTTTTAATTATATATATATATATATATATATATATGCATTATAAAATTGTTTAAAAAATATAAGTTATTTATTATTATTATTTACCAAAATTACGTGAAGTTGCGAGATTCATCTGAATTAGCCTAACCTTGATGAACCTTCTCAAACACTCGCGGAGTCACGGCCTCTTCACACTTACGGCGGCAACGACGAGAAGACGGCGGCACCACGACACTACTGGCGGCGGCGCCACGATACAGCACTAGCTCAGCATTACTCTCACTTTGTTCTATCAGGTTTTTCTCTCTCTACTTGCTTGGTCTTTGGTGGAAGGTGTGTGATAGGGTTTCAAAGGGGGTTAACCACAGTTTTTGGTTCAGACTATGTTTCCTCTTCAAACTCTTGATTGAATGTTATCGACCTTCCTATATTTTGTATCATAGTTCTAATTCTGATTCTTTAAACACCTCAAACATCAATCTCTTCTACAATATTGGTTTTGTGTTTAATTTAACATTACATAATTAATTTTTTTAGTCATGCAAATGGTAATTGTCTTTCCGTAATCCAAATTTTTATTTACAAAGAATAATTTAAACATACCGAATAATAGTTTAAGTGATTATAATATATTTTGTTTTGAGTCACTCCAGTAGCTTATAAGCAGTTCTATATTCAGATAGAAATGATATGTGCAAGATTGCATGAAGAAAATCTCTCCAAAAAGTTAGGAGAAATAAAAACCAGAGATATTGCAATAGGGTGTGATCTATATAGTCATGATCGGATTTTAATGGCAATGGCAACACTATCTTTAATGACTTTGATCAACCCTCTTTTGGTTTTTGTGCAGTCTGCTTGGATAGTTCTTTACCAGGTGATCACTTCTATTGTTCAGGATCAAACAATTGGCTGATACAATTGAAGGTTTGTGATTTAAATTTTTATGTCAATTTTCTATACTGGTTGCCACTGGACTTATTATCATCTTTACTAACTAATATGAGAGGATATACTATAACAATAAATGGTGAAATAGATTATACAAAATTAAATTGGTCACACGCTTATAATTTGTTTAATTCTAGTAATTTGAAAAACTATTCTGACTCCAGGACAAGGTTCAACTATTTGTGACACATATAATAAAGTATTCTTGAGTATGATTGTAAGATTGGATTGAATTGATATGTTTAAGAAAGCCTTACTTCTTCCTGTGTGTGATCTTTGTTGTTGTTTAGTTTCTTATATGTTTTTGTTCTCTATGTGAAGCCTAGGTGTTCAAGACATCAAGTGATGAGCTATCTAGAGTTGTGACATAAGGAGCCAAACATATTCAGATTAAGGTACAATAGCCTTCTACTGAGCTATCCGGAGTTGTACATGATTGCGATATTATTTGGTGCTTTAATTGTTAACCACTGAATAACAAGGCACATGTTCGATTAGCACACAGATCCAAATATGCTTGCATGCAAATTTTCACTAAAATCAATGAGTCTATTTTTGTATCAGCCTTTTCTGATTATTGGCCATGGATTGCATACTCTGGTGTTGTGTATCCCCTGATATGCGCATAGAATGAAGGTTCATATTGTTGAATAATAAGCCTTCATATTGGATATACATGTGATTACCATGAGTTGTGAATCACAGAGAAATTATACCCACAGTTCCCCGGTTAATGGGTTATTGTCATGTTGAGTGACCTATATTTCTTGCTGCAGGGGTTTGTGTGGTTACTATAATGCTTTGCATGGCAGTTACACATACCTCTTCATTTAAAATTAACATAAAAGAATATACTCTTTTCTGTATCATCTACTGTCTTTCTTAGGCATTTGTTGTCAATTTTAACAGCCTAATTGATTTGGCCATTAATGGCAATATTTAGGGAAAATTGACTGAAATGGAGTTCTCTGGAAAAAAGAAGTAACTAACTGTTTAATGGTTAATTGGGTCCATAAGTGGTTAAAATCACTTATCACTGGCTAGCATTGTCAACCAATCATGTAGTTGTTCTGAAATTGTGTACATTGTTGCCAATTTTGCTTACCTTGTAATTTTTCCTGTTCTTTATTAATTAAACTAGAGATTTGATTTTGTTTTGTGTGTATTATTTACATGCTTGTTGCCAATATTTTTTAAATATAGATTTTTTTGGATGTTATTTCTTAAACAATCAAGACATAACGAATGAGATCATTATGTATAATTTGACGTTTTCTGGATAAACTTGTCACTGTCATTGAGGAATTCTTTGCTCTCTCTCTCTCTCTCTATATATATATATATATATATATATATATATTAAGGGGTCATTTGTTTGTGCTATGTTTTAGGGAAAAATTAGTTAAGAACACATGTTTAAAACTGTTTATGATAATTGGATAATTTTTTTGAAGCAAATAGTAACTATCCCAGGAATTTTAATGCTTCTCTTGAAAGCTAGACACCATCAAAATGTTTTTTTCCTCCAAATCTTATCCTAATACACCTTAATCAGCTAGCAAGGTAAGGCCTCATGCATTTTCACTCACCTCACCTACCACTGTGTTGAATGAAAATTGAGAACTCCTAATGTATTATTTCATACTTGCTTGACAATTTCTATCTGATTGTAGACATTATATTTGGTAGTAGTTGGTTTTGGTTGGATAGAATCAGGCATCTGAATTCCTTAGAAAAGATCTGTAAAAACCGTTTATTCTTTCTTGAATATTAGAAATGGACTAGGTGTAGCTGAACCTCAAAAGCTAGCTAAAGGGAGAGGATTGTTTAAGCCTTTTAATAATTTCTGTCATATTCCTAACTGATGTGACATGAGACATTTTAACACACATTTTATACCTAGGATTCGACATCAAGAGTGTGAAGTGTAGGACTAAACATATGCGGGTGACCTAACATTGGGATTGGATAGCCTCTAAATACCACATTGAAAGCAGATTCACCCTAACTCAATTAAAAGCTAGCTCAAAATACCACATCTACTGTCTTTGTTAGGTTTTTTGTAAACCAAAAGAAGAAGCAAATCAAGAATTCTATTTTATTTATTTTTTACAAAACTTGAATATAGGATCGTGTGAATAACATTTCACATGCAAGAAAATCATCATGAAATGTTTGTAAGAAAAAATCAAAACTAAAATTGATAAATTTTAGACTAAATTAGTTATGGCAATTTAACAAGTAATATTGTGCCTCAAATTTCAGAAAATAAATAATGAAATGACAATAAATTTAATAAATTGTTTTTATTAATTTAATGAATATCATTTTAAATTTGACTAAACCACCATTTTCCCTAAAAGTGTGAGTGAGGCAATTTAATTACTGAGAGATGAGAAATAGCGAACATGAAAGAGTAATATGTTTATCATTCTAATATGTGAAAGATATACCATCATTTTAGTCTCTGCATTTTATCATTTATTGTTATTTTCTATTCACTTGACTCATTCCTTTATTCTTCCGCTGTTTCCAGACTCTTTAGAACATGGCTGATAATATAGTCACCTCAGCCGGATCTTCTACGCCTCCGCTCAACCCTACTCGGATAATCTGCCACGTGTATGTTCCTTTATTTCTTTTATTTCTTTTGTATAAAAGTGCCCTCATTTGTTCCTTTTTCATACAAAAACAGATGTCAGAAGCAGTTTTCCCAGTACACATGTCCTCGATGCAATTCACGATACTGTTCACTCCAATGTTACAAAGTAAGTACACATTTGCATTTTCTGTGCTGAATTTATTATGCTGATTGTTTCAACTATTTTTATAAGGTTTGTATTTTGGCACTTTGTTATGGTCTAGCTGGGTTCATATGATTTTGTGAATTGGCTTTTGCTCACATGCTTTTTCTATAGATAGGTTTAATCTTGATCCTTGTCTGTTATAAACTGCTATGAATTTTGATCTTTATGTGTTGTAATTCTTACAGTCCCATAGTCTTCGTTGCACTGAATCCTTCATGAAAGATAATGTAGTTCAGGAACTTAAGCAAATGCAGCCTGATGAACAAACCAGAAATAAGATGCTGGACATACTGAAAAGATTTCACTCAGAGGAGGAAATGGATGATGAGGATTGTAAGTCATCCATATTTTCCTTTGCTTTCAAGATCTTCCCAGGGTTGATTTGTTGCAGTTTTTCTTGTTTGAAATCTATCTTTTTGCATGAAAGCTTACTCTAGTTTTCATCTCTTTTTGAAGCATTATTTTTTTGTTTCTTGTAGTAATGACATATGACATATGACATATATAAAGCAACCTAGATTTGTCCCAACAGGTAGGATTGGCTTCAATCAAAGCCAATGGGCTCTTTTGAAAATTATTTTTAGTGAAACATTTGAGTAAACCATCAATTTTATCCTTGAAAGACTATGCACTTGTGTTATTCAGTTAGTTCTTGCTTTTAATAGTAAAATATGTTGGTGGTAGAAAAAGGTTTATAAAAGTATGTTTGGCTGCAATTCTTTGATATGCGCTATAAATTCATATTAACACTATACTAGATGAGTACTTTCTGTCTGCTTGTTGAAGGTTGATAAACTGCAATGAATTATTGTTTTTCATTGCCATGTTGGGATAACTGTTAGCTTTTCCCCCCCTAAAATACAAAAAGTAGTTCCGGTAGGAAAATAATGTCCAGTAGTTGGGGATGAAAAGAATCTTCAATAATGGAGCCTGGTTACCTCTTTCTTTCTTAGAAGATAGGACTGGAAAATCAACTTGATATAGAAGGAACAACTGTAGATTGTTAGAACTACTGCAACGGAAATAGGAATATGCCAATCTAGTCTCCTTACCCTTCCAAGGTCACCTCTTATGTAACTGAAACGCCAAAAAGGAAAAAAAAAAACAGGAACATGCAAAATTGATGGAGCATTGAGTTTATAGGGATTCTAGAATTACTGAAGCTCAGCATGGCTAGTCATTTAGTGAATGTGAGTGAATAATCTATCACACTGGACATGCACTCTCATTATGTATGTTGTGCTGATTGTTTAGAAGATTTGTTGATATTGTAATCATTGATTTATGAGCTATCCAAAGTACTACTGGAGAAGGGAACTGAATTTTTATCCATATTTCCTTAGATTCTGCAGATTCAACTTTATCCGCGGAGACAATGGAAAAAATTTTGTCTGGTGTGTTCCTATTTAATGCTTATTATTTATTGCATGCGTGTTCTGATTGCGCTGCCTGTACTGGCGAAACATGTTTCTGTCAATCTCACCATTGAGCAAGGCTGATTTAATTTTCATCTTCTTACAGGACAAGAAATCAGCTTTGATGATTTATCCCTTGAAGAAAAGAAACGATTTCATAGAGCAATTGCTTATGGGGAATTGAGCAAGATGATCAAACCATGGGATCCATGGTGGTCAAACCCTTCTGCCAGAAAAATCCGTCTCAGTAGGGAAGGAACTCAGCTTGTTCAACCTCTTTCAGAGCAGGAATTGCTAGATGATACTGGAAGTGATGAAGTCAGTGAAGTTCCTCTCGGGCCTGAAATGCCGCTTGCTCCTCTAAGCAGGCTTAGTTCTATGGAGCCATCACCCCTTCTAACAGTTCACCTGGTTGATATTCTATATAGCTACTGCTTCACTCTTCGTCTCTACAATGGAGATTGGAGGTCAGATGCACTAGGGTCAGTGATGGTTGTATTGAGTGTGTCATCAGTGTTGGGTCAAGGTGCACAACCAGAGACAGTACTAGAAGCCCTTTCTCATTGCTTGGAGCAGGTATGCTCTCCGGCTTACAGACACATGGGAGGATTGCAATTTGGTTTGGGTGTCATTGATGATGTGCTTAGTCTGCTTGATTTGGGAACTCCTGCTTTGGTTTGTGCCCTTTGTGATATGCATCGGTTGATTCAAGAAGGGGAAAAGGAAGCCAAATCAGAAAAACCAATAAAGTTGCGTAGGGACGGGATACGAAGTACTATTAAGATGGCTGAAAGGAAGATATATTTCATCATGTGTTGGGTTCATGAGCAGCCGGAAGAAGTCTGGTCTTCTTTAGCAGCCATTGTAAGAGCAGAAAGGTCATCAGCTATGGCATCTCAATGGAGCAATAAAGCTGAAAAACTGAACAATAAGGCAGAGGCCAAAGGAAAATGTTTAATTGAGGAGATTTAGTGATTTGCATAGACTACTACCCTCGTTGACCATAGCTGCATATCTTTGATTGTATGGAGACGGAAAATGGTTGTTCACAAATCACTTGTAAGTATAATTTTACTTTGTGAAATCCTTATTGAAGGATCATCCAATTTAGGTAGTGAACTGTGGACCTGAAAATATTAGACTGAGAGGGGTCCCGGAGTTCTTGCTGTGGCAAGAAATTTGAGTTTCAAACTAGTTGAATCGATAATCTCTGTTTGTTTTTATCGTGCATTGATAATCTATTTATTATAGTGTTTGGATGGAGAATTTCAACATTTCAAAGAAATTGAAATACATGACATTTAAATTGCTTTCAATTGAATTCCATTCATTTGTTAAATATTTTGTTTGGATAGAGTAACTTAATTTCTACTCAATAATTCAGTTCCTACTCAATATTTTTTAAATTATTATTTAAAATATAAAAAATATGTATTAAATATTATAAAAATAAATATTAGTCAATATTTAATATTTAAGAATTTCAAATAGTTTCAATAATTTTTATTTTATTGTTTGTTTTCTAGTGTAACTCTAATATTGTTTTAAATTTTTTATCATTAAAATATTTAACAATTTTTTTCCTTTCACTGAGCGAAAATTGTATAAATTATACACCAACCAACCACTAACATTATTTAATTCACAACGGATCCCCAACTTACCAACATGCCATGCAAAATAGAAAGTAGAAAGTTTTTACAGCAAATATAATTGTCAATTTAGGGTTACGAATTAATGTGTTAAATAGAAAAATTAAACATAAAATAAAAAACAAAATCAACCAAAAACCCCAAAAACCCTAAATCAAAGGAGACGAGAAAAAAACCTTTCTTCACAATAAGAAAGAATGTGAATGCCAAGAGAACACCAAGCTAGATAGCGAAGCCACAAGTAAAATTTGCATGCGAGAAATTGTGAGCAATAAAGAAAAGAAATTAAAATACTTAAATTTTAGGTAGTATTTTAAATTCTACTATTTTAATTATATCAAAATTTAAACAAATTGACTTAAATTTCAATTAGTTTTTAAAATAACTTATCCAAACAGTAATAATAAAATAATAAATTCTTTAAATAAATGAATTACTTTTTTTAATTGCCCCATCCAAACAGACACTAATGTAATATCCGAACCTAATTATTCACACACTAGTGAAATATTATTAATTAAGTTCTTTTGATAGTTAATACATGATTTAAAATAAACTTAATTGGCTAGTGATTAATTGCGTGTCTTGGTGTCTAGTGATTTATCTAGAACGCGGGTTTCTTCCTGATGAGGATAATGTGGTCATTTGAACAGGGTGAGATGTTTAATTTATGAATTTAATACTCAAGCTGTGATCCAAAATGGCCAGATCATTGATCATTCTTTGTGATTAAAAGTGATTTACGGGTTTATGAAGGATATTTATGTCATTCTCTATAATGAATTTCTTATGCCAACAGTTGGACCAAAACGATTGGGCCGAGCCCAATAAACAATCCGTGAAGTCACTCGTTGGTCATCCTCCACCCCAAGTCGTTGGGATTCTTAACCTTTGAGAACCCTTTCATTCCCCCCTCCCCATAATTGCATTGCAGAGCCAAAACACTGAAAACAAGAGCAAAAAAAAGATTAACAAAAAGAAAAAGAAAAATTTCATGATAAGCTAATATCATCTTATATTATAATTTCAAAATTCAATTCGATTTGGTTGTTGGAACAAGAATGGGAGGTTCATCGGAGACGAAGTTTCTACAAGACCTGTTATTGTACGCAGCGAGCGCTGCGCTGAGTTGTTTAGTGTTATTCGCGGGTCTGAAGCACCTTGACCCTAATCGCGAAGCTTCCAAGAAAGCTCTCGAACATAAGAAAGAGATTGCAAAGCGTCTCGGTCGTCCTCTCATTCAGACTAACCCTTACGAGGTTATTTTATTCATCGCTCTTTTCTCTTTTTCGTAACTATTGCTTAGGTTTCGCATTTTGAATTGCACGCACCTTAGTGTTAGGGTTATAGGATGACAATGTGAAATTATTTGGCTAGAAAGATGTTTAAGGACTTTCGTGATTTGCTTTTTAGTGTTCATAATTGAAATGATTCGTAACATGTTATTGAAGGATTCTAATGTTCGGAACATGTTTTCGTTTTAACTTGTTTACTTGTTCTAATTTAGTAAAGTTAGCTTTTAATTTATTAGACTCATGTGCTGAATGAATGTCACGGTAGGGATACTTACTTGTATGTGAATGACTAGGTGACAAAGGATAATATTTTTTTAGTGTAGTGTATTACTCAGGTGGTTGAATGTATAATTGTGTGTCAGTATGTCTGCACTTGTTTGTGTGTTATTCTTTTTCCTTCATGTTGTATCTTAAGCGTTTTAGGTTGGAACCTGGATCTTGAACGATTCTTTAATAGATTGAATAATGTGACTTTGGATAGCTAAGCTCTGATTTTGACCTTAAGTATAACTTCCACTGCTGTTCTTGTCTTCCTAGAGGGATGGAGATTCATTGCTGTTGATGTACATCATGTAGTAATGTGCTGATAGTATCATGTTACTTCTATATTCTGCAATCAACAGAAAGATGGGTTTCTAGCTCTTGGTAACTGTATTCTTAAAAGAGATTTTTCAATTCCGTATGGATTGTTGTATAAAGACTTAAAAAATTAATTTAAAGACAGAATTCTATCCAAATAATCATAGAAATGAAGGACTAGATCCATTACATATCCTCTATGGATATATGTCCTTACTTTATTTTAAAAGTTAAAAATATTGGACTATTTTTAATTTGTGCCCATATTGTGTACAGGATGTTATAGCCTGTGATGTTATAAATCCTGACCACATTGATGTGGAGTTCAATTCTATTGGGGGGCTGGAAACAATCAAGCAAGCTTTGTTTGAGCTTGTTATTCTGCCGCTGAAAAGGCCTGACTTGTTTTCACACGGTAAGCTTCTTGGACCACAAAAGGGAGTCCTGTTGTATGGACCACCTGGCACTGGAAAAACCATGCTTGCCAAAGCAATTGCTAAGGAGTCAGGAGCAGTTTTTATAAATGTGAGGATATCAAACCTGATGAGCAAGTGGTTTGGGGATGCCCAAAAGCTTGGTAAGTTCTCAATATTTTCATGGCTACTTCTAAAAACAATGTGAAGCTATACTGTCAACAATATGCTTTAGTATCTTCAGTGTTGAGTTTTTGTGTGAACATATGGATTTTATATGTATCTTGGTTTAATGAATTAGACTATCTTAAACTCTTATTTTGCAATCCTTTCTTTTTTCATAAGATCAAAGATCCAATAATTTGTCGATAATGACTTTGCATCTACACAAAAACCAGACATACCGACTATTTTTTATCATTGTACATAATTTCCTTGTTATTTACGTTTTTGTGTTGAATGTGTTGCAATCTTGTTCTCTTGTTGCTAGAACTAGAAGTGGTATCACGAGGAATTGAAAGGTTAATTGTGCCTACCTTGAGAAGATATGATTAGAGCATTCCAATATAGTTTCTTTGTCTTGAAATGGATTTGTGATAGTAGAAATAGAAGTAAAGACAATTATCCTTTTGTCATTGATGATTAAGATTTTAGGAGAAGAATAAGAAGTTTAAGCATCTTGTTCTAGTATTTTTTGATGATGATGAAGAGCTTAGAAGAAGAACTTGAAGTTTAACCATATTGTTTTAGTATACTATTCTTGAAAATAATGAAGATCTTAGGTGAAGAAATAGTTTATAAATATAGGTCCTATTTGGATAAAATTATCCATAAGCATGTGTCCAAACTGCCTTAACTGATTTTTTGTCATCTTTTCCCGATTTGGTGTTACATCTTTTGTATCTTGTTTTCTCTTGTGTGGGTAAAATAATTCACTAAACCAATAGTACCACTCAAGCTTAAGTAAAATTTGATCACGTAGTTATAGGACTTGTGATGCTGTATGAGACTAAATATTGGGATGTAAAGAGCCAACAAAAAAAATCATAGCTAGCAGAAGGCTAGAAAAACTACAGGCCAATGGGCCAAGCCACTATGAAGGATTGAGATTTAAATGATTTTACATTAGACATGATTTACATTAGGACCCCATGGCATCACTTGATTTTCACGCAGCCAACCCTGTTAGTAAAAGGCTGTTGTTGTGAAGGAATTTGTAGGTGAAACATTTGATTGAATCATTGAGCAGCTTCTTCCTTTCTCTCCAATCCTAATAGGTTTGTTTGACATTTATCATTCATTAGTTTATGCTGCGGAGTGTGGGTGTTCTTTCGAACTGATGTTTCAACCTGTGTCATGGATAAGGTTCTCTCTTTATCTATTAGCAATCTGTTTACAGTTGCCTGGCATTGGGATACTAAGCTGTAGCTGATAACAAATCGAATATCATTTTTAAGTAGAAAGGGATCCACGTCCCTCAACGTTAGGGCCATCTGACAACTTTTTTGTATCTGCTAAATGTTTATGATTGGTCTGGAATATTCCATGTTTTGGAAAGAAGTTAATAAACAGTAACTGATTTTTAAAATATAAAGGCTAAATCTTACAATCATTTCCAGTTTTGGAATGAGTGAAACAACTATGCTATATGCTGTTACTGGCTGGATTTGTCTTTCTTGCATGTCTTTCCCTTGAGGCGTGGATTTTGATAGGCCAACCTTGTACGTGTTCTCTAATTATTGTCTGGCTGTTTGGTTGACAACTTTGAGCCATATGGCATAGAGATGTATTTGTACTGGCCAAGTTCTTCATCAGAAAACTTAGTTAACAGGGGCATCTTGGTATATATAACTATGCTTTCATTTTCAAACCCTGCCTATGTGATTATATGATATAAATCTGAATCTAACTTTGAACTTGCTTTATGTTCTCTTATTTTTGTTTGAGTTTGTTTTTTCCTCTGCTGTTAATATTCTGCTGCTTTGCAGTGGCTGCTGTATTTAGCTTGGCTTATAAGCTTCAGCCTGCCATCATATTCATTGATGAAGTAGACAGTTTTTTGGGTCAGCGGCGTACAACAGATCATGAGGCTTTATTAAACATGAAAACTGAGTTCATGGCTCTCTGGGATGGATTTACCACAGATCGTAAGTTTAACGAATTATCATGTTATTTTATTTTGTTGCATAAATATTCAAAATAAGTTGCAACCTGCAAATAAGATAATAACAATTTTTATAGAGATTGGTATGCTTGGGACACCTTAAATGATTAGATTTCACTGTTTGAAAATAAATCAGTGTGCTTGGAACATCAGCTGAAATTTGTTAAATTTTTTTTTAAAAATATGAGTTGATTTCATGCTTGAAGCCTATGATTACTTCCAAATAGCTTCCACATCCCCTCCCCTCCCCTCAAGAAAAAAACATTAACCCTAAATTTCCCTACAACTTTTTACTTTCTTTTTCCCTTTCAGTTTTTTCCCCAACATTTTCATGCTCTTTTCATAATTTACTATGTAAAAACTGTTTTCTTTTTTTGGTTGTATACAAACAAAATCAATTATCTTAAGATTACTATTTAGCAAACTTGTCCAAACAAAAACTCATTGGCTAATCAATTATACATATACATATATTGAAATAATCTAATTGTCGCAGCTGTCATAAACACACCCTTAGGATCTTCTTAATTAACTATATTTGAGTAGATTTGTTGACCGGCATGGGGTGACTTTTGTGTATGTAGAGAATGCTCGAGTTATGGTTCTTGCAGCAACTAATCGTCCTTCAGAACTTGATGAAGCAATACTTCGACGTCTTCCTCAAGCTTTTGAAATTGGAATTCCAGACCGAAGGGAGAGGACTGAAATATTGAAGGTTATCTTAAAGGGAGAGAGGGTTGAAGAGAATATAGACTTTGGTCATGTAGCTGGCTTGTGTGAGGGTTACACTGGTTCAGATCTATTTGATCTTTGCAAGAAAGCTGCCTATTTTCCTATTAGAGAACTACTGGACGAAGAGAGGAAAGGAAAACGATCTCCTGTTAGTATATTTAAGCAGTTCTTTTCTACTTTATCTCTCCATCAATTTTTCATTTTCTCAATACTCTATTATCTACTGTTGACTTGACTAGAATTCCATATCAATTTCGGTTTTTCTTAATTGAAACGGAACAAATCAACTTTGAGTATGCCTATTTTATTTAAAACTATGCAACTACTTAATGTACAAGGCTAATTTGTGGCTGAGTTAGTCTTCTATTAAGTTTAGCTAAAGAAACTGATTAGTTTTCTTGGTGGTTTGGTCATATAGTAAGTGCTACTGAGCTGTCTTGTTTATCTTTCACATTTCAGGCACCTAGACCTTTGTCCCAGTTAGATTTGGAGAAGGCCATTGCCACTTCACAGAAGACAAAGGTTGCTGCAAGTGAATATGGAGGGTTCAACCTTCAGTCACCTTCAAGATGGACAGCACCTGGTGAGTCAGGTGATTCTCAGATTCAAGCTGCAATCAATGAATTCTCTAAGCTTGTGGTTTCTCACATGATTAACCTTCAACCAGATTCCCAAGATCCTTAAAATGTTCACTTTCTTTAGAGCATTCTTCTACTGTCCTTTAGCCTAGTTCAAATTGTAACAGTGATTACTTCCTTAGTTATACTAATTATAGAATCATATATTATTATAAATTGATTATACAAGTCCCATGGTTGGCTAGTGCATTTTTTCAGTATTTGATGCATCAATCCTTCTTGTAGGCACTTCCTGATATTCCATGTCACATTTTTATCTCTGATACTATTTGGGTAATGCGGAGATAATTTTGTTGTTCCCCTCTCCTTTGTATATTGTACTATGATAGTATCATATGATTCGGTAAAGTAACATAAATTGGTACTCAATGTCTATTTCAGGTGTCTGATCCATCCATATTATATGACACTGTATAAAACTAATCAAACATACACAAAAGAAGGGATAAAAAAAATTCCATCTGGCCCGAGCAGTTTGGTGGACTAAAGGTCGAATTGCGCATTATTCTGTGCTGTATAGCATGTGGAAAAGGAAAAACATGTCATTATTTGAATCAGCTCTAAATTCTAAATTACTTTTACTTACAGTCCCATTGACACTAACAAGCAAAAGTTTATATATATTGCTCTCTTATGTGATTTAATCTATGATTGGTATAATTGGATCCAACACTGACATGCACAACAACTTTAACAGAGTAAGCATAAGACTCATCAAGAAGATGCAGTGTACCAAGTTGCCAACAGCCATCAATTATTGAGACCTCGGAGAAATAACACGCATTGGAGTTGGTTCGGCAGGGTTATAATTTTAAAGCACCGTGGGTCAGTTATCATCCTTGTGTTTTTGTTGTCTTTCTGGTCCACCCGCATATGCTGATGATTAACTCAAACCCTTGAAAGTTGCGAGTTCTTCCCATCACATTCATTCATTATGTAGTTAGGACCACAAATTTGTACTTTTTCCCTCTCAAACATAATTTCTACAGTGAAGGCTGGACCACTACGTGGGGGGCGTATCTTCCCTCAGTTTGTTCCGGGTGATGCCTGCCTCGTGCTTCCATCATTACTTAACCACTTTTTAAGGTTAGAGTGGGAAAAGTTAAATAATATCGAATCAAGAAGATAAACTTAAGATAACAGAGTATTTAAATTATGAGAAAAAGGCAGTGTCTTGACAATGTATAGTTTATTACACCGTCAATCAAAATGTATAATAAGTTTGTCTGTTCAGATTATAATCTCATTAAAATTCACATCGAATTTAATTCGTAATTAGTTAACAGTATAAAATAACTATTACTTTTAAATTATACACTGGCTTGCATGATAATCAGAAACCGAAAAGGAACAACATCTCTTAAGGGTTTTGGGATTGGAAATGGCTATTTTGTTTGGAAATAACCCTTAGACGCAAATGGAAAATAATATGGTATTGAAAGCTGTATGACAACTCTTGTATTCTTTCACCGATATGACAGTCTAGTTTATGGGGATTTTCGATCTTTTAATGGCCACAATCATTTTCTAGTAGGTTTTAAATTTTTCAGGTAATAAAGCTTTTGACGCTGACCCGTTATTTCTTAAATCGTTATTGATCTAAACCAGGAAATGTCCCTATTGTTAATGCCATATGCTCGTCTTACAATAGCAAGTGTCTACCACAAAAATGAAATAAATGGTTTTAAAGGGTTCATATCGTTACAGCGATTGTTATTTGTCAAAACTCTTGGCCCATTCGCCCAGGTAGCATCAAACTTCTTTATAATATATATTTTTTTCTTATTTATTTATTTTTAAAGTGTGGAACCATTATAGCCACAGCGCAACTTTGATCAAATGATGCCAACAAAAACCACATTTCGATTTAATGTTTTACTTTTATTATAATTTTCGAGGGTCCTATTTGTTCAGTGAAGAAATGAGCACATCAGTATGGCAACACTCAGGAGTGACTACTGACAGAGATGACTTTGGTTGGCTGTGCTGACAGTGGCAGGAGGATCACCAAGGATGTTGGATACCTACAAATATTTTGACTCGTCAATTCAAATTTTAACAGTTTCAGTTCTAGAATGGAGAAAATATACCCGATGGAAGTATTTTCATGTATATTTTCTGAAAATTGGAAGTGGCATAAGTGGGAGAAGAATGAGACGTTATGTCAGTCTGTAGTTGCAACCACGCTTTCAGGTAACTTTTTGAGAAAAAGAGCAATCGCCCATGCATGTGCTTGCTTGTTCCTTCTTTTATTTGTTTATTTTTTTCTCACATGATTAAGGCAATGTTTTGTATTTCTGCTGAAACTGTAACAACTGTGAATTTCAATGCACTTTCAACCCTTGAGTAAGGGAATCCTTTTGCAAAAGCAATATGGACACAGCCTATAATGGTAATACAAATATGCACTAAATTGCTTTAGTTAATGACGAATATGTATTGTTATAATTTAATAGAAATTTTATTTTTACAATATGTTGTACTGTAAATTTTTAATATTTTACAGCTAACAGAGAAAAGGAGTAAACAATAGAGAGCGGATAAAAAAATTATGAGATGTAATTAATGATGGGATAAGAAAATAAAGGGAAAAAATATTTTTATACTAGTATAATTTGTTGTATGAATAATATAATCCATAATTTAATAAATATTTCTTCTATTATACTGTGAACAATGTTTAAGATTTTGACACAGTTATTAAGAAATATAATTAATGTTTTAGATTTTACAAAAATTATTATTCAATTTCCTAATATATCTCTATCTTTCATGTTAATTGGATTTTCTTCCTCTTATACATTTTTTGACTATTTTCTCACTCCACAATAAATAGTAAATATAATAAAAACAAATATTTAATATTTCATTAATTTTTTAAATAACAGATAATTTAAAATGATTTTTATTTTTTTACTAAAGTGGCATACAAAATAGAGCGAGATATTTCGTTAGAAGTAACTATGTGTTATTAGTGGGTTGTGACTCTGTGTGAAAGGAAAATAGTGATACCAAATAGTAAACGACCAATTAATTATATGTCATCCGAAGAATTTGTTGTTTTAGTATTACAGTTGGCAGTTGAACGTTGAAACTATTTTTTCCCAACTAGCCAACCTTCAAAATCAAAGGAGACAATTAAGCGTACCTTTGAATGCAATTTTAAATGATTTATTTTTTCTTCAATTATTCTCCTCACATTTCCTTTAATTATACACTTATTTATACAAGTTATTGAATTATGATAAAAATCATCATGGACCAAGAGTTATCTTGAAATAAACGAATTCCATTACGACGGGTAACTCTGTTTTCATCCAAAACCAATTATTTTTATATTCTCATCAAATTATAGATTACTACACGTGATAAAATCATTAATTTTTGTGATAATCACTTTAAAAAATTTTAATTAGATGAAAATATTTTGCAATAACAACGTATCAAAATTAAACTGAAAACTACTCTTCCATGCATTAAGATAGAAGCCTTTTATTAACATATTTTCGATATGCATAAATTTTAATACCGAATTCAAAATTTAAACCACTTTACTTCAAACCTAAAGAAATTTACATGACTTATACATGAAGTAACACATGTTAGGATGTATGTAGAGACTATTCTTTTCTCCAATACAATGGTTGGCAAATTGGCATAACGACATATATTAAGTAAATACGTACTCACGGTTTATTTAAGACAACTTACCAGCAAGCGTGTCATTTTCTGTAAAGTACCACTTTATAAATTCATGTGGAGCAACCTATCATTAGAAGTCATCATCTTTCCTCAATATATATATATATATATATATATATATTAATTAACAAACTATATGTTAAGAAAACTAAAAAAAAGAAAAATAAAAAAATAAAAAGATGAAACTATTTAAAAATCATTGTAACGATAATTGGGAAATGTGTGCGGAATGCTCCCTCGGGAGCAAGAGTCAAAAACATTGAAAATCAAACACACCAAAGAAGAACACATGTTTTTACTTATATATCCATTCAAAATTATAATGAAAGTGCCGGCACAGACCTGACCCTTTCAAAGTTCTTATTCTTACATGCTTCCATCTCTCTGTCACCTGCAACAACACATTCATTCAACATTCTCGTTACCAAATATCAATATTTATTTATTCGTTCGTTCGTTCCAAACCCTAACGCATGCATGATTTCTCAAATTAACATGCTTTCATTATTCTTCGTCCTTCTTTCATCTTTTCTCATTTTTTTTCTCTTTCGCAAAACCTCTGCACTTCACATCCTCAATCAATGGTTCCTCGCCTTCGAAAATCGTCTCCACCTTCACCAATCTTTCAAAATCCCTCGCTACAATCACCACTCTCAGGAGAATCAACTCTACCGCAAAATCCTTACCTACCTCGATTCTCTTCCCTCCGTTCAAGACTCCGATTACACCAACCTCTTCTCCGGCCCCAATCCCTCCGACATCTTCCTCCATCTTGACCCTAACCACACCGTCCACGACACCTTCCTCGGCTCAAAACTCTCCTGGACCAACGATGCCGGAGTCGGAGGCGGAGCCGCCCTTGTCCTCCGACTTAAGAAGAAAGATAAGCGCAGAGTCTTCCGTCAGTACTTCCAGCACATTCTCTCCGTCGCCGACGAGATCGAACAACGCCGGAAAAAGGACATGAAGCTCTACGTGAATTCCGGCGCCGGCGAGTGGCGCTCGGCGCCGTTCACACATCCTGCGAGCTTCGACACTCTCGCAATGGACACGGAGTTGAAGAACAAAGTAAAATCCGATCTAGACCAGTTCCTGAAATCGAAACAATACTACAACCGATTAGGCCGCGTTTGGAAGCGAAGTTACCTCCTCTACGGTGCGCCAGGCACCGGAAAATCGAGTTTCGTAGCCGCGATGGCGAAGTTCCTCTGCTACGACGTGTACGACGTAGACGTTTCGAAATTCAGCGACGGCGCCGATTGGAAATTAACGCTGATGCAAACGACGGCGAAGTCTGTGATTGTAATCGAAGATCTGGATCGGTTACTGGTGGAGAAGTCAACGGCACCGAGTATATCGAGCGTGTTGAACTTCATGGACGGAATCGTATCGTGCTGCGGAGAAGAACGCGTGATGGTGTTCACGATGAACGGAACTAAAGACGAGGTTGATCAAGCGGTTTTAAGGCCTGGAAGAGTTGATGTTCACATACACTTTCCCTTATGTGATTTTTCCACCTTTAAGATTCTCGCAAATAGTTATTTAGGATTGAAGGAGCACAAGCTTTTCCCTCAGGTTGAAGAGGTTTTTCAGACCGGGGCCCGGCTCAGCCCGGCCGAGGTAGGAGAGATTATGATATCGAACCGGAATTCACCCACCCGGGCCTTGAAAACCGTTATTTCAGCCCTCCAGGTTCAATCCAACGGCGTGAGAGAAGGGCAAAGGTTGAGTCATAGCGGGTCGGGTCGAAATAGTGATGATAACGAATCGGGTTCTGTTATTTGTAGGGAGAGTGTTCACACCGTTAGAGAGTTTAGGAAATTGTATGGGCTTCTGCGTTTGGGAAGTAGGAGGAAGGAAGAGTCCTATTCCGGGCCCATTGAGAAAGACCCTCCACGTATTGAGGCTCGGGTCGGATAAACCATTCCGATTTTTATTTTTGTTTTTATTATTCTTTTTCAAAAAAACAATGTAAAGTTGCTTGTTATTTGTGAAGTTGCCACTGACAATTATATTGCAGTTTTTTTTTTTTTTTCATTTAGGAATTATATTGTTGTATCTATACACACAGATGATGGTAGAACTATATTCACATTCTTACATTCTTGTTTAGTCCGTTGGTATGAAAAAAAAATAAAAAATAAAAAATGGCTTTCATTTATTATTCTTTATATTCCTTTCTACGGTCAACATTCTTGTATTTACTTTCGTGATGGGTCAACATTCTTTTTGGATAAAGGATTAGGAATTAGGAGGCATTGACTGAATAACAAGGACTATTCCATTGGAGTTTGGGATATGTATGTATATTTCAACTTTATTTTTGTGACCTATGGTGATGAAAAACAGAGATGGTCTCTCTTGGCCGCAAAAACAGATAGAGAATCGATTGTTCATCCCATGTGTCGTGTTTGGATGATGAGTAGATATTGGTCAATTTGTGGGATCTTTTAAATTTATACAGTAACAAATTAGGGCTGGGTTTGCCTTAAAGGTGGAATTTGCTTGAAGGTGGATGAACTGATTATAACAAGTCTGAAGTAGATCATAAATTAACTATAATTAAGGTAGATAGGTCCTACTCAAACCTTATATTAATTGTAACCATGGAAGAAGATGGCCCAAAAATATATGTATACCCTGGCGGGAACAAAAACTAGTTTCGGAATTCTACTGTTTGCTAACTACTCTGTTTCTTTCCATTAGCTGGCTTTAGGTTGGAGCATCTAATGCCCAAACATGGCAACAACTATTCAACATATACATTAAAATATTAAATATTTCTCATTCTAATTCCTTAATTATCAAGACTTTTAAAATATAAATCGTGAAATGAGGATCATACTTCAGATTGTTAAGAGTATATTTCAATACTTAATTAAATCTTTTATATCCTGATCCAAAGTCTAAGCGTAAGTAGTCAAAGCAATAAGTTGATTTCTTGAACCTTTCATCATTGTTTAATAAAAACATATAAAAATTTAGTTTTTTTTTTTTTTTTTTGCCTGTAAAGTGAAATTCAGAGTTTGATAAATCAAAATATTATAAATGAAACAATATTACTTAATTCACCGCAGTAAACTAAAATATTTGATTATAAAATTTTAATCGACTGTTTTATAACCGATAAAAGATAAACTAAAAATTTATATAAATTATATTATATTAAATCTAAAATACGAACTTCTAGATGATATTAAATCAAACTTTAATCAATATTAACGTTGATTTTTTAGTTGAAAAAGTCTGCGGGTGGGGTTTCGTGTTGATGTAATCAACGGTAATGATGTCATTGAGTGGAATTTTTTCCATCTTTAGGTTGACTTTGTTTTGGTAAAGTTCAGCTTTGTTAATTAATCGTACACGGTGGATAATTATATTACCATTAGAGTTGTATTATATTTATATGATTTAATATGAACTAACTTCTATTACCGGGAAAGAAAGGAAAATGATGCTATAAGAATTAAATAATTGAATTGTATTTAATAAACTTGACCATTATAAAATAATTCAAACTGCTGTCTAATGATGCATTGTTACGTCATTTAATGACCTTAATAACTCTTTCTAAGGTCGAACTTATTATAACTTACGTGATATGAACATGTGTTTGGCAGACTTAACTGATATTAATACGTGTATGATTAAACTTTTTTCATAAGCAGGTTAGGCATTTTTAAAAAAGTTAATAATCTAAAAAAATTCATTTTTATAAGTAAAAAAAAGTTGCATATGATTTGTAACTCAATAATTTCCCTATTTTTTTTTTTACTAATTTTGTCTCCCTGAATTTTCAAAAATGGTAATATTTTATCCTTTTATATTTAATATATTTGTTTCTAATAGATTATATAAGCATATTCAATTATTTTACCATTATTTTTATTTTATGAAATATAATTTATCTAATAATAATGAATTAATAAATTTTAATTATGATATATGCACGAATACATACTTTTTTATGCTATTTTATATATCATCTAATTAACCAGTTAATTTATCTAAAAAAAACCTAACTAAATTTATTATATTATCAAATTTTATGATTCAGAATTCAAATTTTTAGTTCTTATTAATTTTTTAAAACTATTTATGTAATAAAGAGTATTTTTTTTTGTGATATGTATTTTTTATTTCATAAATCAAAGTATAAGTGGTCCAAACCTTTTTATCAAAACATGGGCCAAAAAGAATATGGGCGTCCACACGGCCCACAATACCTCTCCTAAAAGCTAGGTCGTTCAAGGCTCTTCTTTTGCTTGTTTGCGGAATTCTTGAGGTATTGACTAAAAAATAAATAAAAAACCAACCGAATGTTAGACCAAAAACTAAACCACCAAATGGGTAGAAAAAGTTTAATCATCATTATTATTATTTTATGAATTAAATCATTAATATGTACTTTAGTTATGTATAGTTTCCATTTCTTGCATTTAGTTGTTTTAATTTTTTTAATTGTTAAAATTAATTTTTACATCAAATTCATATAGCAAATTATAAAAGTTCCGTAAAAGATTAATACAATATTGAAAATTATAGAACTGAAATAACCTTGTGTCAGTTGATTCACGACATGTATTTGAGTGCATGCTATTTTTATTTTAAATCTGATTAAAAATATTTTATGATATAATATATAATTAATAATATAGTATAAAAACTTAAAAAAAAAATAATTGACCTTAAATTAATTGATATTTAAATAAAAAATCAATGAAAAACTAAAACTATAATTAGAATTAAAATAAAATTTTATATTAAAAAATCTTATACAAATATATCTATTTTTGTTGTTTCACATTTACGCATTACTCTAACAAATATATTTACCATTTTTTTGAGAGGGAAAATATATTTACTAATGAAATAAGTTAGTATAAACAACAAGTTTAAGTTATAATTAACTTTTAATTAATTCTTCAAGTATTTTTTGGCAAATAAAAATGTAACTGTTTCAAACTCTGAATCATACTTTCAGTGAGACAGCACAGGCAGAGTTGCAAAAATGTTGAAAGTGTGCGACAAGACATTGATATTCTCCAAACCTCGTATTCGTGTGGTAGCAGTAGCATCACAGTGTTTCTCATTCTCCACGCGCGTTGGCACTCACGACGGAACCTTCCACTGCGACGAAGCCCTCGCGTGTTTCATGCTACGCCTCTCGAAACGCTTCTCCGGTGCTCACATCGTTAGAAGCAGAGACTCCAACCTTCTCCGATCACTGGACGCAGTCGTCGACGTTGGAGGCGTGTACGACTCGCAACGACACCGTTTCGATCATCACCAAAAGGACTTTCACCAAGTCTTCGCTCACTGCTTTACCACTAAACTCAGCAGTGCTGGCCTTGTCTACAAGGTGTTTGCACTTTGTCCTTCACTCTTTTTTCTTGTTACTTTCTCTGCTTATCTCATAACTCATAACTCATAACCTATTCGTATTTGTCTAGTAGCATTTTGGATTGGAGATAATTGCGAATGTGCTTGGACTCGATGAAGGTCATTCTCATGTGCATGAGTTGTATCCAGTTATATACAGAAATTTTGTTGAGGCAATTGATGCTGTGGATAATGGAGTCAATCAATATGACATAAATGTCCCTCCCAAATATGAAATTAATACTAGTCTCTCCTCTAGAATAAAACGTTTGAATTTGAACTGGATTGATTCTGACCAATCTTCTGATAGAGAAAATGAGGCGTTTCATAGAGCTATGGCGCTGGCTGGTGCTGAGTTTCTGGAGCATGTTAACTATTATGCCAAATCTTGGTTACCAGCACGGACTATTGTCATGGAGAGTCTTGCAGTGAGGGAAAGTGTTGATTCCAGTGGAGAAATTGTAAAGCTAAGCCAATCTTGTCCTGTAAGACACAGCACACTCGGCATTTATTTATTTAACATGTTCTTAATGCTTCTTGTAAGAGTGTCTAGAAGGTCAAATTGTAACCTTTGCAGGTTTGAATATCATTGTGACTATTATTGCCTAAAACCTTTTCTCACTTGCTCTGCAGTGGAAACTTCACATACATGAGCTTGAGGAGGAAATGAAAATCAATCCTTCTATCAAATACATACTGTACCCGGTATGTATATTTAGCTGGATTAGTCAATGAATCTTCAGAATTGAGTACAAGTGTAGATCATTTTTGCGTATAAACAAACTGTATAGTGGTTTGTTTTTCTGATCATCATGTTCAGGTTACTGGTAAATTTTAGGACTCTTCTTTGTTTTACTATTACATCAATAATTTATACAATAAATGATTGCTGTTTGTAGGATGATAGAAGTGAGAATTGGCGACTGCAGGCTGTGGCAATTTCGCCTGCTAGATTTGAGAGCAGAAAACCGTTACCATATCTTTGGAGGGGTTTGGAAAATGACAAGCTCTCTGAGGTTGCTGGAATCCCAGGTTGTACTTTTGTGCACATGAGTGGTTTTATTGGAGGAAATCGAAGCTATGACGGGGCTCTAGCCATGGCAAGAGCATCTTTAAAGGCTTAGGCAATGGTAGGTTTAACCTTAAGTCTAATTCCTTTTTCCTAATCTTTCTTTTTTGGACTTGGGCAATAATTGAACATCGTTAGGAATAACAATGGAACGAGAAATGCTCGAATCCCAAATTTGGTTTTTTAATTGAAACAGTAAGTTTCAGTTGTTCAGAAACATGGTTTATGCATGGTGCTAAATCTCAAAATGCTGATAACACACTTCTGATAAATGTACCCTTTCCAGTTTAAGCTAAGGGACGCAATGTTTACAAAATGTATACTGACATTTTTGTTCTCAATTCTTGCATACTAATTTTCTGCACTACTTCAACAATGACATTTTCAAGTCGCTAGTTCTGTTCTTAATATGCATTTATCTGCATTCTCATTACGATCAAAACTAGGTCTAGGCTTCACTACATGCACATTCTTGGCACTAGATTTACTCCTCTGAAACACTTGGCAGATCCTCTTTAAACCATGAGTAAAGACCACCTTCGAGATGGAAGACATTGGTAAAACCATTAAGGACGAGCAAGTAAGCTGCTATGAGAGACCTGCCAAAGTATCAGGATGTGACCATCAGAGCAAAATCATTTGAAGAGTCAATAGTAATTTATTTCATAATCAATATTCACTCACGAAGTGACATGCAACATGCAGACAATCATATGACTTCCCTGATCATACATCTATGCAATCCAAGTTATTAGCTGCACCTTTCCTTGTGTATTTTAGCCATTGAAGAACTTATTAGAGTTCAAGAGCTAATTTTATGATTGTGGTTGAATTTGACTAACGTATCAACCATTCTTGTTGTTATTATTACTTTAGCAATTAATACCTTGGTAGGATTGTTTACAATAATATAAATCTCAATTACCCTGGCTACTAATTTTTAATGTCTCTAAATCCGAGATTGGATGCAAAATGAATGTGCGAACACATCTAAAAGGATTGCCTCAGAATTGCCATGCAAAATGTGTACATTTCATAAAATCTCTTCAATCAATTTCGGACTATTTTTTCTTATTGCATATACGAAATTCTATTTGCAAAATTAAAAAATATAGAGAAAGAAGAAAATAGGCTCTATTAACCCACAAAAAGTAAAAACCATTAATACCTTGATTGTTGACCTTCGGGCAGATTTTGTGTTGGTTTCATTGTACCCCCTGCCGAGCAAGCTACTATTATCTTCGCATTTTTGTCTAATTTTGCTTCAACAGCTGCCAGCATGAATCAAATATTTCATTTCAGAAAATGAAGAAATGCAAGAATTCAAGCAATGCATGATGAGGTGAATTTATCGTACTCTGAATGAACTCGGGGTTCTCTTCAGTTCCAGAAAAAATACCAAAAAATGCAAATGCAGCACGTCTGGCAATGTCCCATGCTGTCCATTCTTTTATAAGCCTATATATTTGGACATTGATAGCATCTGGAGGATGAGCCTGCACTAATACCCAAACCCTTATATTAGAAGCAACAGATAGACGCAAAAGTGCATCATGAATGTGCAGAGCATGTTAGAGTTGGAATCAGAAGCTTCTAAAATTTGTTAGCTAACCTCTTTGAACTCTGCTTCTGGCCTTACGTCAAGAATCACAAACTTATTTTCTTTCTGAAGGCGCAGAGCTTCCTTTGCATCCACACTTCTTACCTGCAATATCATCATCATACCATACATCTTTAATATTTACTCTGCATATAATACAAAAGATATCACATTCCCTTACCCCAACACAAAAATTTGGGGGTATGATCTATTTTTAATCATGGCATTTATCTGACTAGGTAGTCTGGTTGTCCCTCTGTGCTAATTTCTTGTTTCCATTATTCTACGATCATTTCAAATTGTTATCACTTCATAATGAAATAAATGCTAAGGATGCAAATGGCAATGTACTTGTTTGTGCATTCAGGAGAGTATGACACAGAGGTGGAGCTTTACCCTTTTTTCCAGCAGATATTCTCGCTTAATCTTCCAATCTTCTTCAGCTATTAACTCGAAGAAAATTGAAAAAAGAAAGAAAAAAGAGCTATTAAGATTCTATGATGTCTTCAAAGTTCCATGGCATTTTAATTCAGTAAGAGTAACTCAGAACAAGTACCTGGAGACTTTGCTGGTTTTGTGGCTGTATTCTGGATTGTTAAGCCTCTTGTGATATTCTGTTGCAGTGATCTTTTTCCTGCGGATTTGTATGATCTCACTCTCCCCCACCATGAATTATGATCGCGCGTAGCTTCCAAAGAAGGTACCAAAGATTGTAAAGATGGTGTGGATGAGTACTGTACAGCAATTGATGCAAAAGCTGCCATGCTTTGAATCTCAGTTTCAACTAAAAATCTTATTAGGTTTCAAAATTTTCTAGTTAATGGCCAATATTTAAAACTTGAGTTTGTGGAAAATCTTGTTGGGGTCAGTCTACATGCTTATGTTATCTAGTAAGTACTTCGAGTAGTTTGTGAGAAGTGAGTATCTGCTTTAGTGGATATTTATGGCTCAGAATCTGAGTTTGTGGTCGATGTTTTACGAGTCCTTTACTATTTGGATATCCTGCGTGGTCATTATTTTGTCTATTGTTCTCTCTTTTTTCGGCTTATTGTCTTTCGGCATGTAGTACTTGCTATTTTTATGCCATTTTATAATGAGCTAAAGAAACAACAAAAATGTTAGTGTCATTTATTTTCATATTTTTTTAATATTTTATTATCATTAATTGAAATTTATTGTAAATTATAAATTTTAAAGGTATTATATCTAAATTATGAGAGATCAAACTTATCATAATTTATAATTTTTAATAAATTTTGTTTGATGATAAAAAAATATTAAAAAGCTATTATGTCAAATTCTTATTGTAAGATTATGAATTAATCGAGTCCACAATGGACCGGATTAAACTGATTTACTTATTAAACTCAATTTAATCTGCTTGTTTAGGATTTATTTGTTTTTGTTTCTTTTATTCAATTCTGATGTTGTTTCTGTTTTTTATTACTTTTCACAAAAATTAAAAATAAGAACTTTTAAAAATTATAAAAATAGAAGAAGAAAAAAAAGGTATGATGGCCTTTTTGATTCTATTGTTTTCTAAGTTTTTTTTGAAAAATACAGAATTAAATTAAATTAAAAAAAATCATTCCATTTGCAAATAAAGGTGTAGTCCCTCTTGCCTAGACGAGTAAAATGGAAAATAACAAGATAGAGGAACAAAAACAAAAAGTTAAAATGGGTCTAGTTCAATAAGCGTATTGTATTTTGTTTAATTTATCTTGCTTTTTGGATTTCCATTAGGTTGAGATCCTTGCTAAGATCTTGGTTATAATTAATGAGTCATGAGTCTAATTTACTTGTATTGTAAGTAATGTGTTTTAATAGTTGACTTAGTGATGCAAACCCATGGTGAATAGATGTGATTTCTCCACGGAAATGCATTGTATTTGTCCAATCTTCATTCATCAACCATTCATCAACTCAGGAAACTCTCAGATAAACAAAGATGTCTCACATGCAAGCACCAGAAATTGAAAGAAAACTAAAAATGGAAAGAAGAGAAGATGGAGAACACCATGATTGAATCAATGAGTTCTTAAGTGATGAATCGTCATTAAGGATCAAGGTCTTTGGATAAGATTCAAAGTCTCTAATGAAAACCCTAGGAGAGCACTTACTCCTTTCAAATAAGAATTCTCTATTTCATTCAAAGTTGACTAAAAGTGTCTACAATAAAAATGTTGACCAATTTAATGAAAGTATGATGGGCCTAAGGTTAGAAATCCGAATTGTTCTTCACCTTAGGATGAAATGAGTGATCAATGGTGAGATGAGAGACACCCTAGGTTGAGTACACTTACAAAGATAAGGTCCAAATCAAGTCTTACAAACAATTACACAATTGAAATAAAACTAATAGGCCTAAACACTTATACATTTCTCTGGAAAATCCTGGCAACATCAAACACTAACTTCAAGCTCAATTTCGTTCTAAATCCAGTCTGAACTAGCCTTTGGTGTCTTCATAACTTTTGTAGCCCTTTAAGTCATCTTTAAAACGACACCAAGAACAGCTTAATCGAAGTTGTGTAGCCCAAGTTATGCTCAAAATATTGAACCTAGTCAGACACTAAAAAACAACAACGAATTTATTATAAGCTCGATTTAAAGAGTAAGGTCATCATTCTTCTTTGACTTTGACTTAAGCATTGATCTCCTCCTCTAGCTTTGACTTGGAGAGTTTTTTGGGGCTTTTGGAGATGGTCCTCCACCAAACCCTCCTTCTTGTAGCCAACTTACCCTCAAGTTGCCTTAGCCTCTTACCTATAAACAAATTCCACCCAAATCAAAGATCAAGCAAACCTTATCACATTTACCATTTAATAGCAATGTGTTTAGCCTACTAATATCAATAACACATTTAAGAGAATTAAGAAAGAATATAGGTGTTTCTCAATGGTATAACCCAAACTCCAAGGAGTTTCTAATTCCTGCTTGAGAAGTGTAGATACTAGTCCTTTAATCTAAGTGTACTTCACTTTGTTGAAACTCTTCTCTAAGATACTTTCTTTAGGTGTAGAAGCTTGTAATGTTCCCACCTTCTTAAACTCATTCTCCCACCTAAAAGGGCATTCAAAATAAAAAAGATATCCATTAGTTGGAACAAAAGTTGCAACTTAGCACTATCCAGCATTGTCCAAGGCCTAATGCCTTGAGACTCTATTGTGTCACAAATAGTGTTGTGCAAGTTAGAAATAATATAATAAGTAAGAGTTAAAGAAGTCTTCCTCCTTGATAATGCACACTTCTCAAGTACTTCCTTTCCTCTATCTAGGTGACTTCATGGTTCCTCTATGCACAACTTTCTCACTTGGTCCTAAAACACAATACTTCTTGAGAGCGAAACTCTGGTCTCTCTCACAAGGTGCCTAAAGAAAGAAATTTATGTTGAGCAACCTAAAGGATTTGCTGCAAAAAAATACGAAGACAATGTGTATCTATTAAATGAAGCATTATACGACTTGAAGTAGGCTCCATGAGTCTAGTATAACAAAATTGATGAATAGCTGCTAAAGTTAGGCTTTGTGAATCTACTTTAAATGTTAAAAATGTTAAAGGTGACAATGATAATTCTTTTATGGTATCCTTATATGTGGATGATCTATTAGTCACTACAGTAACACTAAGCTTATTTAACTGTTCAAAGAAGACATGATGCGAGTGTTTGAGATGATTGATTTTGGAGAAATGTCTTATTTTCTCATAATAGAAATCAAGCAGAGACAGAATGAAATATTCATCTGTCAACATAAGTATGTAGAGGAGATTCTAAAATAATTTTATATGAATAACTAGAAGTCATGCAAGGATGATGGAGCAGCTAAAGTGATGAGTATGAATATAAAAGCTTGGTTGGTTGCTTGGTGTATCTCATAACAACAAGGCCAGATATTATGCATGTTATAAGTGTTATTTCAATATTTATGAATTATGCTAATGAGTCTCATCTTAGAACTACAAACAGAGTTCTTGATATGTTAAAAGAACAGTGAGCTTTGATGTTAAATTTTGTCTTAAACCAAGTTTTGAGTTGCAAGGTTATTCTAATAGTGATTGGGTCAAGTCTTTAGATGACATGAAAAAAAAACTTGTAGTTATTTTTCAAATTTGAGTTAGAAATATATATTTGAAATTCAAAAAAACAAGAAATTATAGTTCAAAAGAGTGAAAACAAAGTTTATCTATGCAACAACATTTGTTAATTGTGTTTTATGTGTCAGAAAATTTATAAATAATTTGCACTTAGAGAAAAAGTGAGTATTAATGAATTCATGGTTGATAAACAAGCAATTATAATTATCTTAAACAATCCAATTTTTTATAATAAGACCAAGCATTTTAGCATCAAACTACTTCTCACCGTAAATATTTAGAAAGACGGTGCAGTTAAATTGAAATATTGCAATACTAAAGATCAATCGACTAATATTAAAGCCTCTAGAAAAAGATAAATTTAAAGATTTAGGGAAAGACTTGGAATTTGCATCTAATGATATAAGGGGAATGTTTTAATGTGTGCATAACTAACTTTGACTTTTTGTCTTATGTTTAATTTATATTTTTTTACTAATTTTTTTGTGAGTTTGTTGTTAAGTTGTTAGACAATTATACATACTAGTCATTTAGTGGTTTAAGCTTAGCTGTTAAAATTTAGCTAATTAATTACTATTTTCTCTATCGTTCAATTTAAGCCATGTCTAATGCAATTAATAAAATATGAATTTTAATTTAAAAATATCCAGCTCTTTTCTTCTTTAATATATTTCCAGCAATATAGTTCCATAATATTTTTTAAAGATTAAACAACAAAAGTGTACTGATTTAAATTTTAATCCCAAGCGATGTTGATCCAATTTTAAGGTTGATCGAAGTAGAAGAATAGTGATTATGAGGAAAAAAAAATGAAGAGAAAATTCTAAATATAGTACAGATGGTATAGAAAAATTGAAAATAAAAAACGGGAAAAAATAAGGTGAAAATGAGTTATAAGAGAATAAAATATACAAATATTTTTGTTAAAGGGATAAGTGTTTGTTTTTGTACATTAAGTTTTGGTTTTTTCCATTTTTGGTATATGGTATTTTTAATGTTTTAATTTAGTTTTATAAGCTTGTATTGGTTATATTGTAATATATTTCAAGGTTTGTCCGTGACAAATATAAATGAATGTTGACATGTAGTTTAAGTATATTTCGTTTTTAAATTTGTTCATTTTGGTATATATTATATTTTTAATTCAGTTCACTTAAAAAAAATGTTCACAAAAATAATCTTAATGACCACATGAAAATAGCAATAAAAATAATTATTATCAGCTTAATACTTAAATAAAATCAAATGGATATTCAAATCAAATCTAATTCTTATTTAATGATCCACTTAGTTAAATACAAACTATTATTATTTCAAATAATTTTTATTTGAATATGCAAAATAGCCTAATACGCAGTCTGAAAAGGATAAAGATATTTATAATTACATGCATTGTGATATTAAGAAATACTGTTATTTTAATTATATCGATAAATTTACATAAAAAAATAGTTGTAATAATGATTTATTCACTTATTATTGATAGAGATAGCTGTAATACGAGAAAGTAACTTTAAAAAAATGTTTTTAATGATATATTTAAATGATTTGATTTAAATACTTATCAGATGATGATATATTAAACCAATTGTTTGTATTATTTTAGTTGTTTACATAAATTTAATATACTTAAATGAGATTAATTAAAAACATAATATACTAAAATGAAACAATTTTAAACATAATGTATCATGGTGAAATTAATATGAAACTTAAAAGAACATATAGTAGTATCACATGCATATGTTACAAAGGAAAATGATAGAAATTAATGGACACATTAATACACGTTAACATCTGTTATGACAAATCTCAAAATAGATCTTAAAATATCAAAATAAAACATTTAAAATACTATAAACCGAAACATAAAAATATCAAAAACCTAATGTGCCACTAAAAGCATTTAGCCTAAATAAACAGACTATGTTATAAACACTTTATTGATACAAGCCCAATTTACATTTATTTTTTGAAATATTAAAGTTTAATAGAAAATAAATGAAACAGATTTAAATGATAAATTAAAAAGTATTTTTAAAAATGTATTAATAAATCTAGATTTAAAAGAAAGAATAATGGAAGGAAAACTCAAAGAAAATGAAGTAATTTATCGATTAGAAAAAGTAAGACTTGTCCTATATAATTGCATTAATTGTAAACCTGATGATATAATAATCAGACAAGAAACATCCACTTTAATTTTTACAACAATAAAATGGCTTAAATATAAATAAATTTAATTAATTTGAATAAATATTAAGATAATTAGTTTATATAATTTATTTTTATTGATTTTAATTATAAATAATTTTTATCCTAAATCGCCAGTTACTGAAATTAGTATAAGAATAAAAAATAGATCATTGAAAATAAAATCTTAATTCTAAAATTATTTTTTATATTTAAATCTGGTGGGAGAATATCCTACAATTTTTTCACTACACATAATGCCCATTGAAAAATAAGTTATAAAGTTTCATAAACAATGACCAATTAATATTCGGGTAGATATATTAAGATGAAAAAAATGAAATTTAATTTTCTAAAACTTAAAATTAATTTGTTATTAATTAACTCATTAACTAACTCACAAAAAGTTTTACTCTTTTAAGAAAGATAAAAGAATAAATTTCTATAAATCAGTCAATAAAAAATTAAGTTTATTTTTTTAAAAAATAAAATTTATTTTTTTTTCTTCTTATTTTCTTCACCTAAAAGTCCGAGAAAGCTCGTCTAAATACATCCTAAATGTTTCCTCTTTTTTTTTTTTTTAATAAATCCGATGAGCGTGGAAACAAAACAAAACAAATATCGATAAAAGTAATAACCATGAAACATATACAAATTATTTACCAACTATTTGTTTAGATAATAAAATTTTGTTTATCTTTTTATGTGTGCAATCGAAATTAGTTTTATACGTGTTACAGTGAATATGAAATAGTAACAATCAAGCTTAGTTGTTCTAACTTAATCATTATTCACGAATTTAGGTCATTGGCATGCAATCTAAACAATGGACTGAGATCAAAGTGGATTTGGGATTTGAACATGCTAAAAAAAAAAATTAACTGAATAAGGTTCATGTTTGACATGTCACAAGGAATTTTGTTTTGAATCCCTTAAATTTCTCTGATACTTTTTCTTTTCACATTCCAGAATTAGAATTCAGAATTCACTTATAAGGTGCAGGTTGATATTTAATAGGTATAGGATGAAATTGTGGTATCACAATTTCAACATTTTCTCAGTTCCATGTGATAAGGAACTCTTATAAATAAATAAATGAATAAAATGCTAAAGAAACCCAGGACAAAGTACCTGGTGGTTTTGCTGGTTCTTTGGCAACAATATGGGCTTGTAGCCCACTGGGATATCCTGAAAATCCACTTATTTTCATTTTCAGATTTTTAAAATTAAGAAAATATATTTTAATTTTATTATAATTATACTTTTGTCACTGCATTTTCAATATTTCAACTTTTCATTGTCTAAATTTCTCAAAAATAATTAAATTGATTTTTTTTTTTCATTTTCAGATTCAACCTTTGTTTTCAAAACACTTTCAAGAAATATTTTTAAAATTACAACAAAAATATATTTTCTTAATTATCTCCTAATTCTAATATAAAAATTAGAAATAAAAAACGGATAAACCAATCGGATTCTTAAGTAGTAAAAACCAAATTGGATTGAGAAAAAATATATATGCACAAGTGTATAGCACGAAAGCATCTATTAGATTGTAAAAAAAAAAAAAACTAAAGAAAAAATCATGGTTCCTGTTACCCTTCTAATCATTAATCAAAGATATGGTTAGTTGGTTATAAGTTAAATATATATTGTTCTTTAAAGGGACATGTGAGAGTGTTCGATGTTACTGTGTAAAGATAATAAATTTCTGTCACGAGGAGAAATATACTTGTAAAGTTATTTTAATATGAATAAGATTTAAAAGAATACGACAATAATAAGTAATGAAAAGACAAAATAATATAACTTTAATTAAATAGTTAACTTTAAAAAATAAATATCATTATTAAGTAGTATAATAAGAGACGAGTTGATTACCTAAATAATAATTGTTTCTCCACAAATTCTCGTCAAGTTCTGTTGAGGTGTTTGGTAAGCTCGAGCTGATGACTATGCTTGGATCTACTGTTGTAATGTGAGGAGGTATATGCAAAAGACATTCAAAGGCTTAAGTTAGTACGTTTTTTTGGTAGAAAAAGTATTTTCAGAGAGAGATTACTTATCTTTTTTCCTTCTGTATTTTCCTTTTATACCTATCCCTTTTCTGGGTTGATAAGTGAGGGGTAATCTTATCAGCCGACTTCTCCCTACCCTCTGGACACGTGTCTATCAGGAAAATCCCGATCAGTTCCCGAGACAGTCTCCCTAATTATGATGGGGAGGGGACACTTTCATGTCACAGTCATTTCATGTTTCTAGTTCCCTTTGTTCGACACGTGCTGTTTCATGCATGACAGCTGTATGCTAGCTCGTCTTTTTGAATGTCCTCAACTATTATCAATGTTGGCTAGACTGGCTGAATAGGACTTATGTTGGGCCGTCCTTAACTTAACACGTAACTTGATACGGTATAATAATAAAATGTGAAAATTAACATTTATAAATAAATATTTATAAATAAATATATGTCACGCTTGAAAAATTAATACCAATTAATGTGATATTTTTAGAAATTTGCAATTTCGTGTCAATTTCTTAACTTTCATTTAAAATTGTTTATTTTCCTGTTAGCAAAAGATAAAGTTGCGTCGGAGAGGTTGGCACGAAACAGTCGCGGGATCAAAATTTGGGAGAGCATAAATTATTAAAATTATAGTTATGAATTATTTATATTTTAATAATAATTTTTACTTGATAATATTATTTTAAATATTAATATTTTAATTTTGTTTTTATTATATTAAAATAATATTTTTTTCTTAATAGGAAATCATGAGAAACAAAAAAATTATTTTCTAAATGTGTATTTTTATAACTTTTATACTTTAAATCATTTGTTTTTTGAATTAAAAAAGGTCGAGAAATTTATTCTTAATCTTTTTGAAATATAATTTTTATATAAAAAATAAAATTCATATGGAAATATATAAAAGAATTTCAATAAATTTATAATAAAAAATAAATATTTTTATTGAAATTTTATTAAAATAATAAACTTTTAGCTATAAAATAAATATTATTTTATTTTCACTTTTTAATAACCGGAAATTTATATACAAATTATTTTATTTTAGTAACTTAAATTTAATACTAATTAAAAAATAGACAATTTTAAAATATTTAAATATATTTTAAAAAAATTATTAATAATGACAAAAATATTTTAATTTTAGCGATTGATGACTATGTTGAGGAACGGGGATAAGTAGCAGATAGTTAATATGAATTTATAGCTTAACTTATATAAAATCTGGTTTGGTTTAACTTGTTTAATAAAAATACTAAATTTAAATTTTCAAAAAACTTATTTAATTAAATTACTTAGACTCATACTTAAATAAAAGTTTATCAAATATAATATATTAATGTATTTATTATTTAAATACTATAAATAATTAATATACTTGTCTATTTTTTAAAAAATATAATTTTTATGTATCAATAGATAAAGATAATTATAAATGTTTACAGAATATATTAAATTTCACGTAAAAAAACAAAAAAGATAATAAATTGTAATTAAAATATCTTAAAATAATATCTAAAATATAAATGATTAACTTACTCAATATAAAAGGTAAATAAAATTTAATTAATGAAATTGACTCCTGGCCTCCTAGCAACTTTTGCCCCAAGAAGAGGAAAGATATTAAGAAAAAGTGGGTAGTTTTAGTCAACATCTGTCGTGCAAAAACTTTGGTGTCAAGTATAGGTTCACTTTGTGCCAAACAGTAACACATGGAAGAAAAATAAAGTCCAATTATGTGTCCCTAATGTCAATGTCTGCCACGAATCCTGATCATGACTTTCTGTATACTCATTCAGAGATCCATTTGTACACATTGGAATCAAATTGGTTCATTACCGACATTATTCTATCATAATATTGTTCATTTATTTGTTTATGAATATCTCTACCTTACCACCTACCCAGTCCCTTGGTTAAGACTTTACTCCTATAAATGTCAACAAAGAAAATATATATAGTATTTAAACACAGTTGATCAAGTCCATTCTTGTTCATAAATATAATTGTTCAATAAAGAGCATTTTGTGCTGTCTATATTTATGTCATAAAGGTTATGTAGCAAATATATGGATAATTAAATATACATAATTATATATATTCTATCAATTTTCTAATTATGTATGTTTTGGAAATGAAAAAGCATTTGTGAATATTTTTTTAACTTTCGTACATTCTTCATTGCACGGATTTCATCTATAATAATCATTTTAAGATTTACGAGATTTATGTAAATAATTGTATGGAACAAACTAAACGCTTCAATTCTTTTTATTTACTCAAATTTTTACACATATGTTTCATTTTTAACTTTTTTCAGACACAACATTTGGAATTAAAAAACCACCATAATTTGTTCAGGTTGTTTAGTTAGTATAATTCGCTTGTAATTTCACTGTTAAGACTATAAAGCAAAATAATTTGTAATTAAGGTCACAAATTGAGAGTTAATTAACGAACTAGCCTGTTTAATTATTCTTATATAACATAGTAGCAGTAATATTTTATTGTCGTGTTGGGAGTTGAAAATAAGTTATAGTTCCAACAAGAAAGTGCTCGTTAGCCTTGGTTTCACTACAACTTACAAAGACTATTGCTTCTTTCTTCTGATGGTTGACCTTATTGAACCAATAGAAATGATTCGATTGTGCCAAAGTTGAACATTGTGGTTCCGTTAAACGAGCATACATACATGATTTATTTATTTATTTGTTAGTTGCTGAAAAGCACTACCAACATAGTCATCTTTGCTAATACCTCTTCCCAAGTAGGCAAATTTCCATACTTTGTGAGTGTTGATTATTTCTCTATGTGTTTATATTAACACCATGCATTAAGGTATTTACGCATTAAAATAATTTTTTACATATTTCTTTAAAACTTTACTTATTTTTTTCATCAAGATAGAAGATTAAAGAAGGATTGTCCGCATGCATTTACTTCATGCATGATTTTTTAGGGAAAAAAAAAAAGAAGACGAGGCAAGCCCAATAATTCACACGTGATTTTTATATTATTAGAAAGGTCATTTTGACTGTGTATTTGTAATGATTATTTGTTAACTTTTGAGGTTTGGCCAGCAATAAATAATTGACAATGAATTTGGTTAGAGAAAAGAAAGTGGAAGAAGAAAAATATTGAATTTTCATTTTTAAAAGTTAAATTTTTTATTTTACTCTTTTACTTTCTTTTTAACCCAATAAGAAATTGTATTTTAGAAGGAATTTCGGTATAACATAATTTATTTAATAATTTTTGACATATTAAATTTTAATAATTTAACCGTTAAATTAAAATTTCTAATAAATAGTTTAAGTTTACAGTTTTTATAAAATTATGAAACAATTTGATATTTCATTAAATAATTTTAACTATGTATAAATATTATTTTTAAAAATATAAGTAAATATTAACTATAATATTATTTAACTACGTATATATAAAATTGGCTGCGTATAATTGTTGGATTATTGAAACTTAATTCATTCACAATATTGTTTTTTGAATGGAATAGCTAAAATTTTCTTTAGTTTTTCTTCTCCTTAAACATTTGATTAGTAATCAGAATCTAGCTGATTTAGATCAATAGGATATGTGAGTTAATATAATGTTTTTGACGCTAATTTTAAATTTTACAAATAGAAAAATATATATTGATACGAGTGAACATGTCTAAGATTATAGAGATAATATTAGTGAAGCTATATATATTTTCTTGGCTGAAAAGAAATTGTATATGAAAAACTCAAAAGGTCCCACAGGATAAAATTTAGAAATAAAATGAGGCTTAGCGTGTCATCAACTCATATATATGCTTGGATTGGAAGTGGATATCTGCCAAGATCTCATGAGTCACTCCATTTTCTTTTTTTACTATAATTAAAGTGCACAAACCCTACCAATCCATGGTCTCTGATGTTGCAATTTCATTTTTCCCAAAGATAAAACACATGGCTGGACCCCAACTCAACATAATATATAGTGCTTCAAACTCTAAGAGCTTGACTCAATGTTTCTTTTTCTTCCCAGAAGTTACTCACAATTAACCCCACACAAGCTCATAATAAAAGGCTTTCTAGTTTGGAATTGTTTGTTTGTTGCTCTTTAAAAAAATTGTTGGTTCATAGTTTTTGGTGGAGTCCCGTTTGGCAAATTTTGTTACTTCCCCCTTGAGATCAATATCTAGCCTGCTCTTATTTGTTCTTCTCTCAATTGATTGGAAAATTTTCAATTACGTCTAGATCTCAACATACTTGTTAGAGATATTTTATGCACTTATCATAAATAAAAGACAAATAATAATGAAGTCTACACTAAAAAAAACTTAAGTGTTAACCAATGTTTCAAGAATATTGATTAAGGAATATCAATAGTTTTTTCTTTTTTTTAATGATAAACCCCACTCAGAATGCATTGAACATAGTAACTTGTGAGTTCATTAATAGCACTTAAAAAAATCATTTTATTCTTTAATTAGTACTTCAAAAAAATTTCTGATTTTAATGTAAAAAATACTAATAACATTTTTTAAATCATATATTTTGTGTAATGAATAAGAAAATGAGAAAAATAATGATGGGAAAAATAATAAATAATTGTTCAAAATATTTACATTAATTAATTCGCATAACCAAATTTTCTAATAGAAATTAATCATCAATAAAATGATAGATTCAATATTAATATCACTATAATTGTCACTATATTTGTTTCGCACACGATTAAACTCTCTTATTAGATCGACTAATTTATAAACATAGTGATACTTTAGTTCTTAATTAAAGAGATAATGTAGTAAATTATTTGTATCAATAAATTATAATTACGATGAATACAATTTATATATATAAATAACTCCAGTGAGTAAGAGTTATTTTTCTTAAAAAAAATATCTTGCAATTAAAGAAAGATAGGGGGGTGGGTCCACCTTACACTATCCATTTATGCTTTTGCAGGGAATACTAGATCCGAGACCTCACCGCTTGGAGCTTCTCTATGCTACGCTGCGTCATAAAATAAGCCAATGACCACCGACACCACCCACCCCATATATTCTGTTAATCAACGTCTCACATGTTGCCACGTGTAATGCCTTTCTCAGTTAAACGACGGTGATTACACTATCATCACCAAAACCGCGTTGTCCTCCTCCCCGTAATTATCCCCTACAACGTCACCCAACTCTTCATCACGCGTCTTGCGCTTCACGTTGTTGTACCTTTTTCATCAATTCTTTGTGTCACTGCCTTGGTTACTCTTTTTTACTTTTATGCTAATAATAATCTTTAAACATTAGTGGAGTGACAAAATTATTTAGCCAAAATTATAATTTATATTGTATAGTATTATGAATATAGACACAACTACGTATTTAAATAATTAAACATTTGATTTAATAATGAAACGTTTCTTAATAATGTCTTGAAATAATGATGAGTAAAACTTATTTTTATTGTTTGAAACATAACAACTTTATTAATTTTATAATCTTAATAAAAGAAAAAGAAAAAAAATATTTTTTCATGAACTTGATTTGTTGATTTTTCCCTTTTAAATTATACCGTCTAGCTTGTTTGTGGAGTAGCTTCTTACTTGTCTCTCCATTGCAGAAATTCAACCTAATAAAAACTAACAAATTAAATTAAATTATATTAATATTTAATGATATGATCATAATATTACGTTGTAAGTTTATAATTAGACATATTACATTTAATTTAAAATAATTATATTATTTTTTATTTATATTTTATATATAATTAATGTAATTAGTCTATGTAGATATTTATATATTCACGGTATTATAAGATATGTTTTTCATTTAATTATACATCTGTTTCTCTTTTAATTATATATATATATATATATATATATATATATATATATATATATATGCTTTTATAAATTTTAATGCTATACATAGCTGTTAATTATATTATACTATTAATTAACTGTTTCTAACTGAACTAGTGAATTACATTTTCTACGAGAACTAGAACTAACATTAGTCACAGTGTAAAGTTTATAATATTTTTGCTCTTATTATGTAAATAAATGTAATCGACCTAATTATATCAAATGAAGAATTAAATTATCCACATTAATAATATTTATTAAAGAACTTATCATGCAATTTTTACCTAATTTACCTAATTGTATTTAATGGAGAATTATTCATCTAAAAATTAATAAATTAAAATATAAAAGTTTATACATTTCAAAAGCAAAAGATGATAGAATAAATTTGTATATAAAAATTATAATAATAACACAAATATTATCTCATAATTAAGCTAAATTTTTTTATTTTTAATTACTTAAGATTTTAATTGTTAGTTTAATCATTTGCAATAAAGAAAACTTTACTTAGTGTATTACATGCATATAATAAATAAAAAAAATTAATAAAGGATATGACTGTAGTAATACTCAAGCTCAAATTTATTTATTTTTTAAAATAGTTAAATAAAAATATTTTACCAGCAATAATAAATAAATAATGGTTTTTATAAATAACTAGTTAGATTTAAAATAATTTGTATTACACTAATTATTAAAAAAATAATGTATTTCATCAATAATTATTTTTTTCTTATAAAACAAATGCAAACTCAAATAAAATACAACCAGGTAAACATTTCAATCTATTTTATTATTCTAATTTAACCGACAACGATGTAAAGTAACATGCAATAATTAATAATATTACAAAAAAAAATAGTAACACATATAAAAAGTAATTCTTACAGCAAATAATCTTCGTAACAGTCAAATTATAAAGTGTAAAAGTTTGGAAAATATAATAATTCTTATAAATAAATCATTTTAATAATGGTAATAATAGACATTGAGAGCATTCAGTGTATGTCGATGAGGTTAAATGACGTATATGCTAACAAAATATTTAGTAAATGAAAATCAGTTAACTTTAAAAAATTTAAAATAATTTTTAATTTTGAATATAACTACATTTGAAATTTATTAATTACAATAACAAAAATGAATAATGAAATTTAAATAATTTTGATATTTATATTAATTATATTTTCATTCATTTCGAATTTATATATTTAATCTAGGTGCCTAGATGCATCACTATTATTACTTACCATGAATTATAATAAATTTAATATTTTTGAGGATAATATTTATCTTATTATTGAAAATATATAATATATTTTTTATTTTTAATGTAATTTTATTTATTATAAAACTACATATTTTCCAAAACAATTTATCTACAAATTGAGTAAGTGCTAATGTAATTATCTACAAATTAATTTAACAATTTATAGATAAATTATAATAATTTTCGTAAATTCTCTAAAACATTTATGAAATCATTTTTAAACAAAGACACTATCATTATATATATCATTTTTGATTATTATGTAACTTCCATTAAATACGCTAGACAATCTTTTTATTTCTAAAGCATATAATAAAGTTTTAGATCCTTCTATTTATGTAAGCAACGATAGCATAGTCAAGGTATTTCTATGTAATCGTCACATCAATTAGTCCTAACGATACAATTTTAGTTTAATACGACTAACTATTAATTGAATTAGAGATACCAAGACATTGATTTTGTAGTAATTAGTTACCATTAGGAAGCAGACAGAGATTAGAAAATATTTAAGACGAAACTGGTCCAATTAAGAAAATAAACAGTGAGAGAGAGGGAGAGAGAGTGTGACCAACACATTAACTTATTTATTTTTGTATAAATAGTAATTAATTCCAGGGATGTAGAACCGGTTTGGCGAGTAGTGTGACGGTAGAGTCGCTGCAGTGGATCACAGCACCGTTTGTAGGCACTATATATAACACCTTCAATTGCTTCGTATCACAGAAATTCGTACACACGCTTGGCTCAGTGCTACTTCTTCTTCTTCTTCTTCATCTTTTTCTTCTTCTTTCTTGTTTGTGTGCATTTGCGAAAATGGAGTTGTTCTTCTACACGGTGTTCGGCGGTTTAGCCGCGGTTGTGGCAGCTTTGGAACTCAGTAAGAACAACAAGGATCGAATCAACACATCTACGGCATTCAATTCTTTCAAGAACAATTATCTTCTTGTCTATTCACTCATGATGGGTACAGATCTCTCTCTTATTTCTCAGATCTCGCGAGATCTGTGTCCTCTCTTCTCTCATTGCACTCGATCTGTGTATTCTCTTTTTCATTTCTCAATTCAATGCTCGCCTGCGTGTTTATTCTCGTGAGAAATTAATCCGTTGTGTTAATTTTTCGCGGACAGAATTTTAATTATTAGTTGTTTGTTTTTTTGTTTGCTTGTTGTTTATTGCTTCCTTACGTGCTGTTAGTTTGTGACATTGAAAATAGCGTTAAATCAAAAGCGTTTGCGTCGGATCCTGATGTTATTTTCATTAGCTGTGATTTTATTGTCTCATGGTTCTGATGAGTGCACTGCAATTTACTTATTTATGGTATTGTAATCCATTATGTTTTTCTCAGCTTTTTTTTTTTTTTTTTTTGGTTGGAAACTTATTGCAAATTATGATAATATTCGTTGAGATCATATTCAATAAGTTATTATCTCTTGGAGGAGTCGATTCATGAAATTGTTTTTATTTGATGTGTTTATCTGATTGTGGTTTACAATTCTCATTATTGAGTTACGATTCTGAAGATAATGTTGTTGGTGAATGAACATATTGGGGAAGATATTGCGTTACATTTTTACCAGAGATGAGTTTGTTTGTCTATGGTTTCAAAATGTTAAGTTGCGATTGGAGTTGGTGTTTTTAGTTTTTCCAAATCTAATAGGTTGTTGATGTTTCTATGGCTATAGCTGGAGACTGGCTACAAGGTCCATATGTGTACTATCTTTACAGCACATATGGATATGGGAAAGGGGAGATAGGACAACTCTTCATTGCTGGATTTGGGTCTTCCATGCTCTTTGGAACGATTGTTGGATCTCTAGCTGACAAACAGTGAGATAACTTTTTCACTTTCTTATTTTGTTTTGTTGCATATATGCCGGAGAATTTTTCAGTGTCTCATGATGTTTGTTACAATGACATCAGAGGCCGGAAGAGGGCTTGTGTGACTTACTGCATAACCTACATTTTGAGCTGCATCACCAAGCATTCTCCTCAATACAAAGTCCTCATGCTGGGCCGTGTTTTGGGTGGTATTGCCACTTCACTTCTGTTTTCAGCATTTGAATCGTGGCTAGTTGCTGAGCACTTCAAGGTGAGGAATAATTGTTTTTGCTTTTAAAACTTATCTGCTGTTTAGTATGAATATTTGATATTTCCACTGGATATGCTGGTTTAAGACTTACAGGAAGTGCCTTATGATTTGGAGGCAGTCATTAATTGACTTGTAAATATGGTATAAGATTTTTCTCTGAATGTGGAGGGTGTAGATGACTTGCTTTATACAATGTAATTTTAACTGTCTTAAGTACAAGAGTGTCATTTATGTCCTCGAATTGATAATTTAGCTCAATTGTTTTGGACCGACACTCCAAATTGGACTAGTCACTACTTGAGATCTTACAACTAAATTTTAAGAAAGTGTATCAGTGTGTACTACTACTTAATATCTAGTACATACAATCTATTGCATAAAGTTCTTCTGATGTGATCTTAAACGGAACTAGCTACAAAAAATTTCAAAAATAGTTAGGAAGTATATCATTATGTCTAGGCTTAGTGCAACTGTCTAGGTTCAGCATATCATGCAAATATATTATATATTAATTGAGAAAATTCTGTTTTTGTATTTATTGGATTCATTGTATAGATATCGAGTCCATGGTGTAGGGTTGAGACACAGTTTTCCGCACACATTCTCTTCTTTCTCATCAAAAAGTGACGCACTAGTTTCTATCTACTGAGTGCCAAATGTCTTACTTGAAGACCATAGTTCACTTATTAAAAATGATTAATCATAAGCAAGTCTGTTTGGTGTCATAAAAAATTTGATATCTTTTGTTTAATTTAGTTTATCATACTCATATCTGTAACTTTCCAATATAGTGCCCTGGCTGCCCTCTAGATTTTTACTAATTTGACATCGCTTTGCATTTATATAGTGCACTCTTGATGTTTCTTTTGCTTTATTGTTCTTGCTTCTCAACCGTAGTATCTCATTGTTTTGAATCAACTTTTTCCTGCAAATTATCTCGAGTTCAAAAGATGCTGATTTTCAGGTTTTATGAATGTATTATGTCTCCCTAATCTAGGTAAAATACATTTTCAATAATCAGTAAGTGGCCAATGAAGTGATTGTTGGTCATCTTTTACCCTTTAAATACGTGACAAATGGTTTTTACAATATTTTCTTTTTCTATATGTTATTTTATCTTGATAATCCTTGTTGCATTGTGTATTTATGAATCTAAATCATTTCTGTTTTTAAAAACATTAATTTGTCAGAGGGGCTTTGATCAACAATGGCTATCATTAACATTCTCAAAGGCTATATTTCTTGGAAATGGTCTTGTTGCTATTTTGGCTGGGCTGTTTGGAAATGTCCTTGTCGATACATTGGCTCTTGGACCTGTGGCCCCCTTTGATGCTGCTTCATGTTTTCTTGCTATTGGTATGGCCATCATACTGTCTTCATGGACAGAAAATTTTGGGGATCCTTCTGAGAACAAGGACTTGCTTACTCAATTCAGGGGCGCTGCTGTGGCAATTGCTTCCGGTAGATTTCTTACCTTGAGATTTATTTTCTTATCAATTATATACAATGGTTTGATACTGTGCATTTGATCTTTGAAACTCTGGATGTGTGATATCAATCTTCATTATAGTTCACATGACAAAAGTGTGAACACTATTGTGATCAGTTTGCAGTTATTATCAAGGCATACCTAAATGGAATTGAGTGAGCAAAGTTGTTCTTTAGTTTTTCTTAGGTAGTGTTTGGCCCAGCTTTTTTAAGGTTTTCTTTTTTCTCCTCTAAATGAGAAGCTGGGCCAACCAGTTTTTAAAATAAGCTCTTAAAAGAAAAAATAACTTATTTCATAAGAGGAAAAATAAAAAATTTAGGAACTTCAATAAAAGCTATCTTGAAAAACTTTTTACTTCAAATGAGTTTTAAGTCTTACTCTTTAAAGAAAAGAAACTAATGTGTAATTTCTATTTATTTTTTAAACTTCTATTTTCAGCTTTAACTTATAAGAAGCTTTTAAGTAAAAAAAAAGTTGGGCCAAACAGTACCTTATTCTGATATCACTTATTTTATTCATCTCTTTTCTTGTATTCTTATTCATTGTGTACTTCCCAAGTTCATTTGTTACTGCATTCTTTGTCCTTCAGATGAAAAAATAGCCTTGCTGGGTGCCATACAGTCTCTCTTTGAAGGTTCAATGTACACCTTTGTGTTTCTATGGACTCCTGCATTGAGCCCAAATGATGAGGATATTCCCCATGGTTTTATTTTTGCAACATTCATGTTGGCTTCAATGTTGGGAAGCTCACTTGCATCTAAGTTGATGGGTCGATCATCACTCCGAGTAGAGAGCTATATGCAGATTGTTTTTGCAGTTTCTTCTGCCTCACTGATGCTTCCCATTGTCACCACTGTATGCTATTCTTTCAATATACTCTTCTCTTTCACCCTGATATTCTCGTTTACATCTCACACCATTTTGCTACATCTTGTCTTGGTTATTGTGGAACAGTTCTTGGCAGTTCCTTCTGGAGTGAAAGGTGGAAACATTTCATACGCTGGTTGCCTCCAGCTTCTCGGCTTCTGTGCATTTGAGAGTTGTGTTGGCATATTTTGGCCATCGATTATGAAGATGAGATCACAATACATTCCCGAGGAAGCCAGGAGCACCATCATGAACTTTTTCCGCATTCCTCTTAACATTTTTGTGTGTGTTGTGCTGTACAATGTATGTTATATAATCTACTACTTTAATACAATGTTTGATCTTTAATAATGTAGTAATTTTGTGTGTTTTTGACTAATTATGTATTTTCTCTGTGCAGGTTGATGCATTCCCTATCACTGTTATGTTTGGCATGTGTTCAATTTTCCTTTTGGTTGCTTGTATCTTACAAAGGCGACTGATGGTGATTTCAGATAAGCCGAGTAAGACCCGATCACTAATGATCTGTTGCTTTTTAAGATTTAGAAATAAAACAGCAATGGGCTCAAAGCTTATTTAGACTAATTTGCCGTACTATAATTTTATCTTATATGGGAATTAATGGTACACTTTTAGTTTCATCGCTCCAGCCTGAGGCTGTTCTTGTAGATTGCTGACAACCTGTTATGATAATGTTCTAACTTTGAGCTGGGATAATTTTTGTTTGAAACAGAATCTGCAGATTGGCAATTGAAGGACAGGGAGGGCGAGTCTGAACCATTGAACATTTAACTCTTTTGCGCAAGTTTTGCAGTGGCACTGAACTTTAGCTGCTTCAGTCTTTCTAATGCAGTTTCTGTCTATGACGGTACGAAACATTTGAATGAAGGTAAACCTGATGCTAACAAAGAGAAGGGATTCAAGCAACATGCAGAAAGGACGAGTGGAGCAAATTTTAAGTGTTTTTGGTATAAATATTGTAGTGCATTAGATAACAATTTCTATTGGCTATTACTTGAGGAGAAATCTCCGTTTTGGTAGTTCTGAAGGTATTCTTTTGGGGGGCAGTATCTAATTTTGTCCCGTGGGGAATAGTATAGTATATAGTATGCCATACTATTTCTTTCTGTCTTTTAATTTTGTAATGAAATCGCAACTCCATTCAATTAATGCATCCTTTTTTTATCTTCAGTTATATACCCTCAGCGATTATGGTGGTGCTTTTCTTGACGAACAACTACGACAATTATGCTCACGAATTGAATGACGCTAAAATTTTTATTCACATTCAATTGATTGGATTAAACCACTTACTCGAGGTTCTATAAAGTTTTGTCCAGTCTATCAGGGCATTCTAGCTTATCTAAGAGAATGGTCATCTCATGCACAATTATTATTAAGCAAACTAATCATTGATGCCGCCGAGAGAAGGGAATTGTTTACGTGACATTGCGTGGGGACTATCCTTGAGACTTGTCAGTGTTCATTCCATTGCTACTTTATAACAAACGAACCAACCAATTTAGCTCACTCCTCAATCCCAACTTGTGGTTCTTGTTCAAACTCTTTAATTTCTGGTGCTCTGCCATTCTGCTTACACCAGTCTTTGTCGGCACCAGTTACAGAATTTTTTCCTTTGGCACATAGCGCGTTCCATTAGGGAATGAATCCTTTGCTGTGATTTTATTATCATGAGATCTTAGTACTTTAATAAATCTTATCAGTATAAAATGTTTTTATTATTATAGTTGGAGAGTTTTGAAAGAATAAGTAAGATTATTAGATTATGTCGCTCGGTTATTATAGAATTCTGAAGGATACTTTATTATTAATTAAAATTGATTGAAAATTATAAAATTATAAGTTTGACTCATTAAGATGTAAAACTTATTACTGTGTTCTTTTTTTAATAAATTTCAGTTAATAATAAAAAGTGTCGCTAACATTTCTATTATATATATTGAACACATCTCAAAATTGCAGAAAATAAGAAGAGCTTCTAGTATTTGTACCCGATGGATTATGATGCTTAATTTACATGCTACAATCATATAGCTTAAAATCTAAGGTTTTACATTTTCCTAATTCAAATCCAAAATGCTGTGTCATTTGCATGCTACTTGGCACATACTTTGGTGAAATCTAATAATTTATGGAAAAGGCGTGCGTGCTAGTAAATACATTCTTTAAATTTAATGCTTTGAATAAAGATATGTGCCCTCGTTCCAACCCCCTCCTCCCATTGGCCATTGCAATTTCTTCTCTTTTCAGTGGTGGTCATAGCTTGAAATTTGGCATCATTATGTATTAGAGATGACATCAATGCATGATGATCTTGCAAGGCAAAGTGTTTTTGGAATAATATTGGCTATAAAGATAATGGGAATGAGATTTCATTTCTTCCCGCTACAGATTAAGTTTCGGTTGCAAAAATAAGCTTCTGGATAAGTTATTGCATTTTTTCACGGGCTAGATCTGTACAGGCGAAATTGCTTTCACCTACTATTAGGCCTGGCTTCTCTTATTTCCCTGGCAATGTCACATTCAGAATGGAATTGGGAGGACCTCAATTTGTGTAAAAAAAGTATATGTGTTCATCTTTTTTCAAAAATAATTATTTTATACTTGCAAGTAGGCCATCTTCTGTGCGTTTACAAGACTTATTTACTTAATCATCACCTATAAAAAAATTGGTTAGTTTAGTTAATTAACATTAAATTTCTTAAATTTTTTTTTTCAAAATTATCCTCAAATATGTACTAGTCATATTATCGAAAAAATTTCTTGTAACTAGTCATCTTACTCTTCTTAATTACTCTTTACCACTATGTATTAGTCATATTATCCCATCCTTATAAAAGGGAATACATTTATTGTAAAGTGATTAAAGGTATATTCATGAATAAATAATTAATACGAAAAACAATTAAAAAAATCTTATAAAACGGGACAAAAGTTTTTCAAAAAAGAATGTCAGGATCAAGATAATACTTTGAACATGCTAAGGCATAATGAATAATTTTTTTAGTAAAGTGGTGAAAGGAGAGCATATCCTGTTAATTGATTCAGAAGTGAATGCAACCGGTAGTACAATTTCTAAGTTCAATATATGTTGATAAATTGAAGGCCACAGATTTCACTGGACATGAGAGTAAATAATGTATAGGCATACTGATCTGTACTGAAATTTACTAATGTTATACATATGTACACAGATACAGAGTTCAATGTCACAGATCCATTGGTAATGTCATAATGACAAATAGGGGAGGGCCTAATTGATTGAATTTGGATGGTAATGGAGAATTTTAATAAAAGCGATATTGACTCTACAGAAAAAAGGTATTGAATTTTAATAAAGAAGTATACAATTTTTAATAAATTATATTTAGTTTCCTTATATTTTAAAAAAAATTATTCTTGATACTCATGCTTTTCAATATTTCTCTTAATATTTTTTAAAATTAAGGTGAAGTTAACGTGATCTATCTTACTATTATAAATCCTCTTTTTATGTCTCCTTTCATTTTCCCCCCTCCTAAACTAGCACTTTTTTGGTAATTTAACAAGATGAACATCATGTTCAATAGAATTAATTAGGTTTATAACTGATGGAGACATTGGAAGATAAGGGGATTTGGATTTGTCAACTTAACCAATAATGAGGCTGCAAGTTTGGTGCTCTCTTACTCTCTATTAGTGTAAATTTACTATGCTAGTGCTTTGAAAATAAAACACGGTTGAAATTGATAAAATATAAGCAATGCACATAAAACTATACATAAATGTAAAATACCTTTACCTTAGACCTATTAGCCTTTTTGCAATTCCAAGTGTATACAATAGCTAGTGTATGATTTCTTTCTTTTGTAGCAATGTAGACGCGACTTTGGATTGAAAATTTTGAGATATGAGCAGTTGCTGAAAGCCTGTTGGAGCAAAAGAATGGCTTATCTCAAAGGAATTTTACTGAGCTAAGGTAAGAAAACAGCTAAATTATATATGTTAATAATGATTTTATTAAATTTGTAAGTTTATTCTCCATATAAATAACTAAGTAACACTCAAATAAAATATGATAATATAACATGAAATTTTAACAAAAAAACAAAATTTATATTCATGTAAATTCAGTCCAAGATTCGGTCATTCACGTTAAGAAAAATAGACCTGATACAACTCTAAAATTCACCCAATTTTGTTTATTATGATGTCCAGTGCTCTTAATTCTGAAGTTTTATATCAAAACACAATCCATTGAACGTTAAGAAAGAAAAACACTTGTATACATTATTTATAGATAGGTCGCTCTAAGTGATAAGGATATTGTTTAGTTTATTTTTGTTTTACTTATTACATGCAGAAGACATTTTTGCATTAGTATACATTTGATTCCGGTCAATCTTTCAACAGTTTCCAAATATTCTGATTCCATTGATCACGGGGACATACATGATTTAGAAGCAAATTTTTCTACAAACCTAATTTTACAATAAAAACATTCACACGTACATCACATCACTTAAAAATTAATTTCATTCAAAATTAATTTTACCAATAACAATCTAAACACACATTAAGTATGTGTTTAGTTTTTCGTTACAAAGCTGTAAATGTACTGTCATCCGATCTAATTATACATACAACATATTTTTTGGTATAAATTATAAATACAGCACATTGGCACAGAGCTTTAAACAAACTTGACAACAGGATTAACAGCCACTTATCACGTGTGATTCTATTGACTTACCTGAAACTTCTAAATTATTAAAAGTGAAATAAGTAAGGCTTGGATACAAAATAACTGAATATATTGTTTAATACAAATAAGTATTTACATGAAATAATGCTTAGATACAGAGAAGTTTTACAGTGAACTTCACTATTGGATTGGATACCAGATATGATCATATCACACGGCTACGTTTTGCTTCAGCAGAAGCAACTTCCAAATCCCCTATGAAAAAAAGGATTTTGTCCAAAATTCCACGGCACGATCTCTCCTCAGCTAGAGAACTTTCTCTGGGGAAGTCAATTTCTGATGAATCCAAAGTATGGCAGCTGTGACCAGTTACTTTTTCCTTGTTTTTTCTTGAACCGAGATGTCGCTGTATCTCTCCTTGGTGAACAAGATAGTAGTCACTGCCTTCTCTAATAATCTTCAAACCCCTATTTTGTGAAAGATAATAAAAATGTAATTCCCTTCATATCAGAGTCCTATAGTTGTTGAAACAGACTATATTGCTTATTGTAGAGTGCCAACTGAATGTCAGACTTATTTTCTAATTCCAAATCAGTTTTGAGACAGTAATTGTTTTGTTCAACAATAATGGTTCATGTTAGAGCTAACATCAATGTTGTAGCTGCAGTCATTAGCAATATTTTCGAAACTAACAAGAATTGAACTAGTCAAGGTATTGGTCTAATATGTAATATTTAATTGTTTGACCACGATTGAACCGGTATCAATAAAAAATAATTAAATAACACAAACACTATCAAAGAAACAAAGGTTAATAGCAGTTCAGTTCATGTTATCTGAAGACAAAGAATGCATTTAGGTGATTATGCAAGGAGAAAGCAAAAGCTCCTCTGACTATCATGGTCATAGCATTGACAAGAAGAAACATTAGTGAAGTCTGTGAGCATGTGCATGCTCTTAAGACTCAGTAGAGTTGAACAACTTACACTCCAATTCGATCACAACGATCTTGCACCTCAAATACATCTTTCCATGATTTTGAACCAATAGGAGCATAAAAAGCAGCATGATCTCCTCCCCATCTCTCCTTAAAAAGGTTAGACCATAGGGCATTGTCTGAGGCCACAACCTTCCACTTCCTACACACTGCACAAGTGCAACAAATTGTCAAATTCATGCCTTATCAAAACAAGGCAATAAAATTTTGAATCTAAACATTTTAAATTAGAACTTGTCAAGTTATATTATTTTTTCGGTGCGGTTTATTCACCATTGCAATTCTCGTTTGCTAAATTACCAAATCCCTGATTCTAACTCATGCTTGTACTAGCAGTCATTATTATGTCCAACGGTTGAGCAAAGACAAAAGAAAAACTGACATATTGTTGGGAATAAAATTCCAAAAATTGCAAGCAATAAAATGTCAAAAGGGTACAAAGTAAACTGTTGAGGTAAATATAACTTTTTCTCATTCAAGATGATTAACTATTTTTATATATTTCTGAAAGACAAAATAAAGGAAACTATGGGCCACAAATATTTCGCAACTTGCATCTCAGTCTAACTATTAGTGTATGTTTAATTTGCAGTTGAATTTAACGCCAACCAACTTTCAACCAAAAGCTAGAACTTGAAGCTTTTGAAATATTGCATTGGAATGCGCAATTTCTGCTTTCAACTTGTTTTGAATGCTAAACCAAACAGACACTAAATGATTTCATGCTTGGAATTCTTAGTCATCATCCATTAATTTATTATGAGAATTTAACAACGTTAAAAGCTACGAACATTACCACTAGCAACTATTAAGAAGCCTCAGACATTATCCCCAAAAGCTTTTCTCAGGAGCCTAATCTTAAATTTTTTTTACTAGATTCAAGTGCATTTGTGGAAGAAGTGGTTGATATCAAATGTCTGACAAAACTTAAAAACAGATTATCTTTTCATCACTGATAAAAACACAGTTATTGTATCTTATAAATTGAATATTAAAAACCAAACGAAATATCAATCAATTCCATGTGGAAAATTTAGGCAAGCTCTAAATGTGAACAAGGGGTCCCATGTTTAATGTGTTGTGTTACTTGAAAAACATGTTGGCTGTTACAAACCAGAAGAGCTACAACATGATGGCCTAACGAACACGCTGTATCTGATTGTTTCAAAGAAAAATACTGGCAACATAATCTTTAACACACTCTTTTGAACATACTCTTTGAAATTGGTTGGAATCCAATGAAAATCATATATTCTTCTGGATCTCATTTATTTTTTAATGATTATCTTATCTTATTTTATAGATTTTAATAAATTCTAACTAATCATTGAATTGGAGTCAAAGGATGTCTTACAGAGATGTCATTGTTCCTTCTCTTATTTCAACTGGGAGACCTTTACAAGATAACTAAGATAAAATTATTTGATCCAGTGTATTTATTCTCTTCCATCAGTTTGTTTCTGATTGCAAAAATGTCTCAATTTAAACATCAAATGAAAGAAAGAGACAGTGATTGACATGATTTGGGAAAGAACTGAACAAATAAATAAACCGAATTTAGAGGATCATATCTAATCATGACTTCAATTTCAGATCCAATTCAGACAGAAAGGGAGCATAATAGATTATCCAATCCAGTAATTAAGAATTGAATCAAATTAAAGAAAGCAAAATCAGATCTAATATGAATTAATATTTCAGCTGATAGAACACACCACTGATTTGGAGTTTAGAAATCAATTGCAACGCTAATTGAATTGAAAAAAAACAAAATGTTTCTAAACAGAAAAGAATGTATAAATGAAGAGAGAGTGCGTTGCTGACCTTGTTGAGCTACAGCGAGATGCTGGTGGTCTAAGAAACAGAATATGTTCATACAGATTTCCAAAGGTAACTTATCCATTTTCAAGATTTCACAATCTTAACTTTGGACAATTCATGCAACAACAACAATAACAACAATCACACGTTTTGTTTCCACTTTTCACTTTCAGTCAGAGAGAGAGAGAGAGAGAGAGAGAGAGAGAGAGAGGAAAAGGTAACTGTGTCCTCGGATTCTGTTCTGTGATGACAGTATTAACTAATGCTATATTTTTATTTATACAATTTATCACTCATTTTATCTATCGCTAGTTGCTTCTAGGAATAGAAGAAGGAACAACTACCCTATGATAATACTATTATATTACACATTCGCGCGTACTTGGGTACTCCCTCTATCTATCACCCGTTCGTGGAATGTCATCCTATATTTTTACAAGTATTTTATGCTGCACCCATATCTTTAAAGAATAAATGACAAATTTGACATTAAACTAATATTATGTATGATAAATATTTTGTTGATAATATTTTTTTTATAGCACCAGTCATTCAACTCATTTATAAGTTTATTTATATTAATATTGGTCGTTTTTTAAGAGAAATATTGGTCTTTAAATTTATGTAAAAGAGAAAATTATAAAAAAGATGACGCATCATCTCACTGATTAGTATACCAAAGTTCAAATTTTCAGTGTTTAAATTGAAATCAAATTTAAATTAAATTAGAAACTAAATTGAAATCAAGATTGAAATAAAATTAAATAATCAATATAAAAAGACATGTCACGTAATGAGGAAGAATATCTTTTAAAAATGTACGTGGTTAAAAAAATATATAAACCTTGATTTTTATTTTTATTTTTTGTTTTTACAAAATAAGTTTAATCTAAAAGCAAAACTGGCGGTCAAAGATATATCGACGTACTATTGTACAAAATTTATCTTCACTTTAAATATTATAAATAATAGTGAGATCCAAAATTCTTATAAGATTAACCTTTTATATATATATATATATATATATATATATATATATATAAGGCATATATATATAACGAGTTAAATAATTTACATTTTCAAGTTATTATGTCACGATATTTAGTTATGTTTTAAGTATACATAAGAGCATATATAACTGAAATAAAGAATATTTTGTGGAACAATGATCAAAATAAAAAATAATACACATTTGACTAGGAAAGAAAAACTGATATAGTTTGCCATTAATTTTATTTAAGAAAATCTTGCCTCGCGTTAAAAAATGCCAGATAGCTGAAGGGAATAACACTTGTTCCCTCATTTAATTGCCACCTCAATATTATGCTTCTGCGCTCTTTAGATTCTACTACTAGTACTAGTACTAGATTCTAAAATTCAATAGTTCAATAACTAGTTTTGTTATATGAAAGTATCTATGTAAATAAAAATTCAATAGTTCAAATACTTTTAGGTAGTTGCCAAATTAATAGCGAGAATTAAATGAAAGTTAAATCAATTGAATTTTCACCTATTTTTAGTTGAGTGGACAAGTACACAAGTCTCGGCCAGCTGGGAAGACATTTAGTTATTAACCAACACACAAGTCACCTGTTATTCGTTGATTACACAAGTCTCAAAACTAGCTCAGCATACACATGTACATATATGAATGAATTTTTAAATATCTAACTATCCTTTCTTTTGACCAGGCAATTCATCTCTATCCACAAGAAAATATCTATGTAAATAGAAATCAACAAAACCCTTGGATTCTAATTGATACAGATGCTACCCTAAGACAAACAATGTGCTGAAATGGTTTGAAGGGGTAGCGGGGGTAATCAAATTGAAATATTATGAACTAACACTTGAAGAAAGCAATGGTAATATGGATTGAATCAAACTGCTCAGTTTGCTTCTCAACCTGCCAACAGTATTCTTCAATGTTTTACATGTCTTCTCAACAGGGAAGTCATTGATCTGTAACACGTGCAGCTGCATTTCCAGATACCTATTAAGACTGGCTCCGGCAATGTTAACGAAACTGAGTGATTTATTACTGTGCATAAATTTTGTGACAAGAAATCCAGCTAGAACATGTTGATCAGCCTTCACAAGTTCTGATATGAAATAAGGGAAAAGGATCCTTGTGAAAAGAAGCAACTGACTCTCATGATCTTCATTGATGTTAATTCCTCTACCTGACACCAGAGCTTGTTGGTATTGGTGGGATAAGTTTCCAACCAAATAGCAAATGTAAGAGAATGTAGTACCATAGGTAGAGGCAGTTATAATAGAAGAGAGAATTCCAGAAGATAAAATGAGCATTAACAACTCATAGTCCTTGCTTCTTGTCTGTGGGATGCCTTGTCTTGTGCTATCCTCAACTGCATCCAGGCACTGCAACTGCAATGTTTTGTAAGGCAGCAATAATGCCACCTTAAAAGCCAGAAAGCAATCAATGCCAAGTGCCATCTTGATTAAGCTGCAGGCATCATCTTCATCAAGCAACATCACATTAGGTTTTAATGATGATTGATCAATCAGTCTCTGCACATCAGTAAACCTTGATAGGCTTATGAATTTTCTGAAAATTTCTGCCCAACACACATGTAAAGGGTGAACAGAAACAGAGTCTTCTATTTTCTCTTTCTCAGGATTGTCTACTTCCTCGAGACTTTCCCATCCCTCGTCCCAATCATCATTGTTCCAGTCATTTCCTCCATCAGATACTTCAGCAGTGGCTTCTCCATCTTTCCCTGCTGTGAAAAGTCCATCCCACTCTTCTAAAATAGCCAGCAGAGCATCAAAGTGGAGATCTTCACTAGCTTCTCCACACAACCTCAAAAAGCAAGACACAGCCGTGTCTGCGTTCAACAGATCATCAGGGGTAATTTCTATGCTAGGAGAGATTGAAGCCACAAGCTGAGATGATTTAAGAGCAACTAAAGTATTTGTAAACCTACTAGGAGTGTCTTTGTGATCTGGCAACTGCCTGTCAACATCAGTCTCACTCTTTCTACTAGCATAAATCAATTCATTCCATTCTTCCCATGGTTGAACATTGGCTAGTATTTCAGTAGAGAAACCCTTAATATTTTTACCAGAGATAAATTGCATAAGCTCTAGCACAAAAACTCTGATAGAACTTGGCAACTCTAAATTGTCAGAGAACTGGGCCATTCTTTCCCAAATTACATGTCTAACACATTGCATTACTTTTAAGTCACCTTCTAGCTTGCTCAAAGAAGACAATATATGATACAGGTCCTGGCTCTCTAGGGTTCCATCAATCAATTCTGACAAAACAGCTTCTAGAATATCTAAATAGAAATGAGATAGATCCTGAGAACATGTACCACAGTCAGAAACAGAACCAGTTTCTGATGAAGTGACTGAAAAAACCTCTGCAACAGCACCAAACCCACAACCAGAAAAAATCATAGCTCTGCAGAAATTATAAATTTCTTCAGAAGAATTACCATTTAAGCCACAATTGACATAGCCATATACGCTGCCCCAGCCCTGACAAGGGGAGATGTTATCTTCCATCACCAATTTCATAAAAACCTTCAGACAACTCATTAAACATTGTGGATTGAAGCAACTAGTTTCTCCTGAATTTTCCTCCAATGCAATTTCCTTCATATCATCCGCCAATCTCATCCAAAAGTTCAGAAGCACAATAAGGCATTCTTGCCATGTTGAATTGTCAGGTACGAGTCCATATGAACTGTAGATAGGCATGATTACAGCGAAGTACTGCTTCATGATCCCCATAGCATCAGACTGACTCAAAAGCCTAATATACATTCGGCATAAATCATAGCTCTGTTCAAGGTTATTTATAAAGCCTTGAAGGTATTCAGGAGTTCTAATACTAGACTCCGTGGTAACTTTAGTCTCCAAAGCCCTCAGCAAACTTAGGATGTAATACTTGTAGACATCCTGCCATGACATGAAACCATCAGGTAATGAAGCACCATACATATTGACAAGAGCTTGTACCATTTTTGACAAAGCTGACAGATTACTTTCCTCAATACAAGCATAAACTTCATCATTAAAGGACTCAAAGTTCAAACCATGCAACCCAGCAATATTTTTGAAGTTCAGGGCATTGATAAAGGATACATTTTTGCATTCTTCCTCAATGACCTTGTAATATTGAGCTAAGCTTAGATTGGCATTTATATGACCAGCCTGCACCAATGTTGACAAACCTTTGGAACTTTCCAGTTGCAAGTAGCACTCCGATAACAAGCCATACACATAAGCAAGGCGAAGTTTATTGCACCCATCAATTGCGGGGTATACAGTTGTTGAGATGGTTTCAATGGTTTTCTCACTATTACCAATTATTTCTCCTTTATAACCTGCAACTTCAGCTGTAATATTATCATTGGTCCAAACATCAGAAACAAGGATGGCGCTCAGGTAACGCAAAAGCACCTGCACAATACAAAGTAATGACATCTCATCAATAGATTATGTTAAAGAACTAGTTGACCTAAATGCTCAAGGAGTTAAAGAAAGAATGAAAACAGCTTCTATAATTCATCACTGCTTCAAGTGAAACCACTGCTGGACAAATATACAACTTCATACCTACTTTATATTGAAAACTAATGCTAATTAACAGTTGAATTTACTAAGAGACTAGTGCAGAATTTACATCATCATCAATGAGCCCAGGAACAAAAAACACATTCTTTGTAAGCAAAACATTTTTCTCTAAGGTTTATGTTTCAATGCATTCTTGCAAATCCACATACCTCGGTGCAGTTCAAGTCATACGTGTCAGCCAATTTTAAAATGTCCTTCAAAATGTGCTTTTTTTCTAACTTTACTGACTCAATGAGAGAGATAACAACATTCTCAATATAGATAGAGTCCCTGGACATAAAGCGCTCTGTTTCAACCCCAGGAATTATTTTCTCTAGAGCTCTAGAATCCTCAGTGAGACGTTTTTGCTCCTCTAACTTCAGTTTCCATTCTCTCCAAAATGATGACTGTACATTGCCAAGTTTATCTATATCATCTGAATAAAAAATAGAAGAGTGTCTTAGTCAGTCGTGGACACCAAATAAAAAAGAAACGGTGGAAGAAAGAAGACCACAATCAATACAAGCATGATTGACAAGACAACAAATAACAATTTAAATAGAAAAAGCATGCAGAAAGTAAAAAAAAAAAAATATGCAATCTAGGAATTAACTACTTGATAAGCACATAAACATGTGCGTGTGGAGAAAATCTCTTTCTGATTTCATGGCTAGGTTTTGATGAAGACAAAAGGACATCAACAAAAAGAAAGAAAAAGTGAAGAAAATCAAAGAACCAAGGTTTTATCAAGAATAACTTAAATTTACAAAGGTTCAAGTATTCACCTAGAAGAGGTAAGTGCTCTCTATGATATGATAGCTTAAGGCTCTTAAGTTTACAAATAAGTTAAGTAAAATATGGTTCAAGGATTAAAACAAGTAAAAATACATTTTTGTTAACTTAGAAACAGTTTTCAAGAGTCAGTAATGGATTACGAAAAGTCGAGTCGATTACATCATAATCGATTACTGAAAGTCGATGTCGATTACGCCAGAATCGATTACAGAAAGTCTGTAATCAATTACGAAGTTCACAGATTTTCAGATTTTCAAAAACAGCTTACATGATTCAAAATTTGAATTATGGGCAACGTTTACTTGTTGTAATCGATTACGACAGTTGTGTAATCGATTACAAGTTTGAAATTTTGAAAATTTGTAACAGCTCTTTTTCTTAAAACATTTAAACAAGTTTTCAGATTTAGAAAAGGAGAGACACACAAGAGACTTGATTTTCATAATCTTATTCATCCTTGAAACAAACTTTCAATGTCTTTCATATTCTATAAGTAAGAAAAGCTTTTGAGCCTTAATTGTCATGTCATGTGAAAGCCTTTCTTGTAGGATTCAACCTACCATTGAAACAACCGTTGTACTCTGTTCTCCAATATTGAACATTTGTTGTTGTGAATTCACCGTAGTGTTCGGTGAAAGATTGTTGTTCACCGTAGTGTTCGGTGAAAGGGTATTTGATTACCGTAGTGTTCGGTAAGGGATTGTAATCAAGAAAAGGGGTTCTTTTCTTGGAGTGGTGTGTAAAGATCTCGGGGTGAGATTGTAACTCTACACTGTTTGATTGTGAAGAGAAATCTCTGACGGTGGTCGGAGGACTGGACATAGCCTTCGGTGGTGGAAGGTGAACCAGTATAAAAATCTCTATGTGGTTCTCTCTATCCCTTCACTTTTATATTTCCATTGCATTATTATTTTTATTATTCTGGTTTAAATTTGGGAAGAACTTTTAATTAAAGGAAATACCAAATTAGTTGGAAAAAGCGTGTGAACCTAATTCACCCCCCTCTTAGGTGACCATCTAGACTTACAGTGCGGACCCACCCTTAAAAGCTAGCTGTTAAGGGAGAAGAACCAAGCAACTAAAATACTCCATCATGCAGCCTATACTACTTGATGTGAGACTTTGGCACCCTATAATACCTAAATCCCTATCATAGCACTGCTCTTGAGAGCCAACGTCTATGAAGCTTTCACTCTATCAACACTCACCCAATGGTAGCCCTTTTCCTCTTGGTAACTTCACTCAGCTATCAATATTTGGTTTTCACCTTAGTCCAACCTATAGATGGCCATTTCCAGGACAAAGGCAACCACCTCAAATCCCAATTGATAAGTATCTAAATAATTGGGGAACCCACCCTTAAAATCTAGTTGCTGAGCTGAAAGAACCAAACCACTTAAATACTCCATCAAGCATCCCATACTACTTGATGTGGGACTTGGGCACCCCGTAATACCTAAGTCCCTATCACTACTAAATAAATATACAGTGAAAAGCAAATAACAGAAAAGCCAATTACCAGAACTGGGTGATGCATGCTTTTCCTTAAACCTCCTCTTCAATAGCTCCTTCCGTTGAGTAGGATCAGCCCCTACTCCAGAGTTGTGTAATAAGCTGTATGCCATCCCAACACTCATGATGCTACAAATTTCTTGGTAGTCTCTTCTTATTTTGAGCTGTTCTTCTATAATTTCTACCCCATTAAAGGCATCCACAAGATTCAGAAGATAGGAGCACCCCATTATATCTTCCTCTTCAGTTACTGGTGGTTCCATAATTGATTTAGCTAGAGAGGCAATCAGATTGTCTCTGGGAGCAAATCCATTTCTGGCCAACCAGGACAAAATGGTAACCACAGCCTGTGTTCTGATGTTTAGATACAGCTTTCTGGTAATAAATTTCTTATGATGTTCTCCTTTCCTACTTAATTCAAGCAACCAAGGGAGCTGTAAAGCAGCAAAAGACAGAACTTTCCCATTTTCAGTCAAGATTGAAGCCCAATCAGTTCGATCCCCAATAGACAAGGTTTTTGCAACAATTGAAAGTATGTCTCTAGTTTTCTCAAGATGAACATCCTGATTGTCTGTACTAACACTCTCAAACTCCTGAAAGCAACCATTTCTATCTAGTACATCTTGAAAACTTTGCTTTGTAAGTGAGTTTAGAGATGAGCCTTGCACTGAAAATTCGGAAGGATTTGTGCCTGTTGATATCATCAATGTGTCACACTGGCCTTGCATATCTAGATCTTTCCATGCATGGAGAAGCTCACCAATGGATTCATCATCACAGTGGCTTAAAGCAAACCCTAATAGCTGCTTTCGAGAGTCCACATCCATATTATCAAGAGCTGGACCTCTTGCAATTGCAGCACATAAATCCCATATGCAACCATGTCCTTTTCGAGCCAAACCAAGACAAAGATCAAATGCCAATTGTAGATCACCAGAAACTGCAGCTTCTCTAGCAATAGCCTCCTCAACCACTGATACGTCCTCAGCAGACCTCAAGCCAAGAAGTCTGGCAACCTCAATAAGCTCATCAACATGAAAATATGCTCCAGATTGAGTTGTGATTGCTATTTTTATAATTTCCATAGGATCTTTTATTTGCCTGAATTGCATGGGAAGAATATTCACCCCAAGGCTTGGAAGTTTAACTGTAAGTGCATCAATAATATCTGCCTCTGCTTTCACATTTCCACTACTTGGATACAAATTAAGACATTCCTTAGCCTTCCATATCTGAAACAAATTGTAGCAACATAATCAATTGATCAATACATGTAGTTAAGGGTAGGTTAGAATAAAACATAGCAACTTAAAGACTATCCAGAAGTAAAAATGTGCTTCTGAGGTGATTTAGATGACAATTGACAAGAGCCTAATATGTATTAAACTCTTTATGGTTTCAGTCACATCTTAAATCTTAAAGTAAAACTGTCAAATCCAAAAACAAAAAAGAAAATGTTGCATAATAGTTCTTATAGCTGAATTCATGTTTGTGTCAAAATGATTGATGCATTGTCATGAGAAAGGGTAACAATGAACCCAAACATTAGATGTTACATTTAATAAGTGGTTACAGAAAATCTTACTTCAGAACAAGAAAGACTTGAAGCTGAGAAAAAGTACTCCCTAGCTGCTTGAATGACAAGGTTTTCAGCCTTCTCTGACGTCAAAGCAACTGAACTTGTACCCTTCAAATAATTTCGTGCAAGAGAAAACTTCCCAGCTTTAAGAAGTCCTCTGCAAAATTCAGTCAAAATATACTCTGGTTCCAGAAAAGGAAATGCCTTTTCCCTCAAGTACTGCATATCACGCCATAAGCTGGCCCATTCACTATCTGACCGGCTAGGTTGACGGCGAATAAATTTAGAAAGAATAAGACGTATAATCTGTTTTACACCCTTTTCATCTGATTGAGCCTCTAAGAAGAAGTTTAATGGCTTTGGGACCTGTATAGATTTATAACATGACATAGTAAACACAACCTGGCGGGAGGGGAGGAGGTGAAAATTCTAAACAGAAATTATGAAATCCAAACTATGGCAACATACACATTGAAGTACAATTAATTTAATTTAATCATATAATAATTAATTGACTTGTGGCCCACTAGCATTGGATTCTTAATTGTTATCTGAAGAAATTACATTGCCTGTGCAAATGCCATTTTGGGACATACAAATTGAAACATGCCATTAGAGATCACCTTCATGAAAAACTAGAGGTTCACAAGTTTGGTTGCTCAAAGAGAACAAAGTACCAACCTGATAAAATGCCAAAAGCCTCCCTGCTTCGATGTGCGCTTCAGCAATTCTAAGTCTTCTCTCAAGGTCCTTAACTTGAGTTGAACCATCTATTCAATAATATATATTTTAATTTACTCATAAATAAATTGGAACTAATCGCAACTGAACTAACCAAATGAACCCCACACCAATTCACTCAACAAAACATGCAGGCACACATAGATATGCGGCGTGTCATTGGTAAGTTTTGGGATTCAAATGATATGCATACCCCAGCTCCACAATACAATTATATGACAATGAAATATACAAAAAAAGGGCATCAAAACAATTTTGAAAAGAAGGACTGCAAACAGAAATCTCATCGACACTGAATGACTTAAACAATATGACATTTTCAACACTGGAGTCAATACTCTAGTGAAACCCCCGGAAACATTGATGAGCAATAAACCACCCACAATGAAATTATTAAAACCACAACATCTCATAGTTAAGAAATTAGAATAGACATAAATCCAAACTCACCATGTAGTTGAGGAAGATTAGATAGTATGTCTGCCATAATGTTCCACCTATCTGTAACTGTGGACAAGTATATGCATTGCAAGGCACAATCAACAGCTTCAACCTCAGTTTTGAAATACTCGTTACTTTGGAAGTTTCTGCACCCTTCCTCAATTACCACCAAGCATATGTCCAATTTATTCTCCAGAGAAGTTTCCTTCAACCATCTGACTAAAAATGATTCCTCTATATTTTGATTGGTAAAATCAGAAAGAGTGACATCTCCAGTTAAGGATTCTGTGTGAAACTTCGCACTCATGAAAGAAATGGCTTTATTGTGCAATCTTCCAGTTACATTTTCCTCTTTGACTCCCTTAAGCATAAATTTAAACTTTTCATAGTCCGACAATTCTGACCACATGGCAAGACTCATGTTGAAGCTCATTTCACAATCATCAGCATTGGAATAAATAATTTGCGACAAGTATACGACATCCTGATGGAAATGCTTTAATTCAGACATGCCTTTGCGAAGAGCAAACTCAAGGAGGTTGAGGCAATTATCCAGCTGCCCACTAAACTCATCCATAGCTCTAGCTCTATTGGTATACCAATTTGTGATCTCATCAATTGATGGCCAAGAAAATCCAAGGAAATGCTTAACAAGAGGTTCAGTTTTGACTTGGATTTGAATGTCATGGTTTTTTACAGATGCCTTGATGAAGTGAACCATCTTCTCACATTCAACCCAATCATCTTGCCTCACAGCAACACCAGATGGAGGAGATCTACCGGGAAGAAGCTGCCCATACATTTGTACAGGAACAGTTTCTGGGATGGAAGCTAGAATTTCCAACATAGAGGGACACAAAGAATATGGATGGCGTTTGAAGAGCAAGTTTAATGCACCAATTTTTCCACTTTCAGCAAGTCCAACAGCAGCTTCATTAATAGGCATAATGCGGAATTTGCTATATTCCTGCACAGAAAACCTGCAGGAAACTGTGTCAATGAACTTTGAGTCAGTGGAAACCATTAGAATTATTGAATAATTACAAATAATCAATATCCTATCATTCTAAACTGTGTCAATAAACTGTTAGTAAGTCAGCGGAAACCGTCCGACTTAATGAACAATCACAAATAACCAATATCCTATCATTCTAAATCATTAACATGGTCATATCTTGGAATGTATGCCTCTTAGTTTTTTAATGAGCTATGGAGAAGGGTATTTGAAAAATTGTCAACAAAAGAAAATAAATAGACAAATAAAGTTTTAACTGTCACAATCAAAACCTTGAATTTTTTTTTTGTCTGCACACATGTCCGTACGTGCATGTACTATAAACAAACTGAGTATATAAGTGGTAGTGAGTTTAACCTAATGAAGCACTCATTCAATATTCCTCCCCCTTAAATTGGCAATAAAGAAAACCTAGGGAATCCAAAACTAATAAGGTTACTATTCTTGCCAGTGATGATATGGACCAAATTTACCCAAAAAATAGTATATTATAATGAAGAAATTATTGCTCAAGTACTGCATGGGAATATAAAGACAGATGCAAGCTATTTTGCTTGATCTGTGCTATGTGTAGACAGTGTGATTCTAGTTTTAAATTGCTTCCTTGTCTCTTATGTTGTTCTGATTTGGTTTCTAGTTGGAACTTTTCTTTGGAATTTTAAAATTTGCCTCAATGCTACATGGTTGTGTAGCCCCTTGGACCAAGGTTTTATTATCATGGTTAAAAAGTCTAGTGGCAATATGCAACCCATGCTGCAATTTGGTGCATGTGGTTGGATAATAACAATCATATCTTTTAGGAGGTCTCTACGGAACAAGATTTGAGATAGATTAGGCACTTGGCTTCCATTTGGTGAAAAATACACAGATTTTTTGAAAGGGTCTCCCAAACATATATGCTGAGGTATTGAGCAACTTCGCTAGATTGACTTTTTTTTATCTTGTGTTTTGCTCATTGTTAAAGAAGATTCCCAGTTCTCTATCCTTCAACTCATTCTAATTTCTTCTCTTCTTAGTCATATTTCTATTTAGTTTAAAATAATTGTAAAAGAAAATTATATGAAAAAGAACTTTAAATATAACAAAAACATAAAAGCATATAATTTATTTTATCAAAATAGATAGAAATCGGTAACTTCTAGGATACCTTCCCATGTTTATTCCAAGATATGTTTCCAGCCTGTCTCCGAATTGCAAGATTTGAAGTCTGGCCAATCGGATATCCCATACTTGACTAGAATTATCATCATCTACTTCTGAGAATCTATGATGGTCAGTAATGCGTAGACCATAAGCCAGCAAAGCCTTCACGGCATCTTCTGTTGGTCCAATTCTATCAACACATTCAGAAAGCACAAAATCTCTATCTTTAATTTTTGACAAAAAAATATTTATTTCATTTACTCCTTGGCTAGAATTCAACCACTGTGACTTCAGAACTTTGTCTTTATCCAATCCATGAGTATCAGCAAAATCCAGAGCAGACTGATATTTTTTCTTGCTAATCAGTATGCCATACATTTCAGGGACAGATTTCTCAGTAAATGAAACGAGGTGCCAGACCAATCTAGAAAGGTGAAATTGATTAAGCCTATCTTCAATTATCCACTCTGTCTGATGCAACTCTTCTGCCGATCCCAAATCAGAAGGATCATGTCTTTCTTTGGACGATAGACTCGCTAAAAGAAAAACGCAACCCTTATATTTTAGTGCTCTTTCCAGGACAGGTAAAAAATATCTAGGATCCTCTTCTGGAACTTTAGAACCATTGAGGATGTCAATCAACATAACCACACCATTCCTATCTACAATGGCAAGGATATGGTCACACCACCAAGTAAAATCCATTAAATCCACAAAAGATTTGTTCCCTCCATTTGATAAATTGTCAGACATTGGTGAATCATCTCTCTCTCCCAAGACAAACTGGGATAGTGTAAAGCCTTCTTTGTCTAGCTTAAAAATATGCAAGCATCCTGTCAAATCCAGAGTAGCAATGAATGTAGCTTGTGGTGAGATTAGCACCTTTGGATATGTCAGTTGACCTGCATAACCTTTTGGCTTTAAATATAATCCCTCAAACTGCAAAGAGAACAACTGCTCCAGTTCTGAACTTGAATTCTTGCGCCACATAGAAAGATGGCATGATCCTAAAGATATATATGTTACTAATTAGAAGAACTTTGGACAAATAATGTATGGCAGATAAATGACTAGTAACACTCTACACTCTATTCTCCATGTTCCAAGAATAATTTATTTGATAAAAGAAGAAATACCATTAAAGGATATAATGGTAGATGTACACAATCAGAGGACAAAATATATGTTTTGAATTTGAATCAAGATCACATAATGAAAGTTCCATAATGAATTAGTCATGTTCATGATCCCAGTAAGAAATATGGATTTCCATGTATATTTAAGACATGAAATCAGTGAATATGACCAACATAAAATATCATGGCTTGAAAGGATGCCCACATGAAATAATCTCTTATCAAAATTAAACAGCAACAACAACTAATGCTTTTCCCAATAGCTACTACAATCAAACAATGCCAAAACGTTCTACTGTGAATCATGTCAATATAGACCATTAACCGTTGATTCTAAATCCTTCTTGGTAATTTTGCCTGTAGTTTTGTTTCATCTCCCGCTGGTTCTAGTGGTAGGGCTACCCTCCACACAACCTACTCTCCTCACTAGGGTTTCTATAAGTCTTTCTCACATATTCCCAAGGCAAGATTTCACCAATTTTTCAACAATAGTTGTTACCTCAACTTTCTATCTAATACAGCCATTCCTAATCCTATCTTGTCTAGTATGTCCACTCTTCAAAACGCAACATTTTCGGCTTCTCAGTACTTGATATAAGATACATATATTACAGTTTAGAACCTTAATTAGGTAGTTTTGTTAAAGCATTAAATATGTAAAACATCATGAGTATTAAATGGTTCAAACCTACTAGCAGCTGAAAACCCAGCTATATTAGTTGTGGAATTACTATAATTATTTAAACTAACAACCAACTTCCTAAACTAAAAAGAAAGCAGAAAAATTCAGAATCAACACTTATGTAACATAGAAAATAACCAAAAAGATACATACCAGATTTTTTGTGAACCGCCACATAAAGGTTAAGTTCAAGATGGCTGTGAAAGCAGACAGCATCGTTGGAAATACGACTTGTGTGACTAGAAATGAAATTCGGAAAGGTATAGCCACTTTGTCCATGACTAATCTCAATTTGTTGAAGCCAGCCGTCTGATGTAACAACGGAGAACCTACACCTCAAACGGTACCAACATTTCAAACAAGTACTTCTCAACATTGTTTTGAAGAGTGGAAGATTTCCCAACAATAACAGCATGGCCATATTTTTTGAGACCAAGAACAAACTAATCACATTTTCCATTCCTTGAAACATACAGTGTATCATAATGAGAAAAAAGTAAAGAAACTTACCAGTAAGAATGGTGCGTATCCAAATTGATATCAGAAAACAAGGCAATGATTGGAGAAGAGACTTTCAATAGTTTCTTCGGAATTTCCGCAAGAAATTCGCCATTGAATTTAATAAAATAGAGTGTATCAGAGTCATCCACAACTCCAAGAACGTCCTCATCTTCAGACCAAGCTCCTACACTAAACGTACAAAAGGTTGAACCTAACGAACCAATCACTAGTCAGAATCAATCAAATTGCATTTCCACTTTATAACAGAAACAAAAATTAGATAACATAATAAATAAATCTCACTGGTGAAAATGCCACATGGATGCTGATAATCATCCTCTTTACTGAGAATCGTTAACCGATTTCCCGCGGCAACTGCGACGTGTTTGGCGGTGGCGGAAACAAACAGCGACACCAATTTTCTGAGTCTCTTCGGTTGATTATATCCGGTCCATTTCTCCTTGAGTTGACTCACGCCTTAAAAACACGATGCATGGAGAAAATTAGTTGGATCCAAAGAAAAGTTGATGAGGATTCAACGAAGTCAAAAACGTACCTCGAGAAGAGAGCAGGGAGAGCAAGGAACCCTTGGCGTTCTCGTTTTCCTGAAATCGAAGAATGGAGAAGGAAAGTTAGGGAATGAATTAAGAGTGTGAATCGCAAGAGAAGAAGAGAGTGCGACCTGTTGTTGGAGTTGGTTTTCGTTTTCGTTTTCGTTTTCGTTTTCGTTTTGATGGTGATTAGAAACGTGATGTTGTCGCGTCTCGTAGAGCGGCACCTCCATGTGGGAACCGTTACAGTATCTTCTTCAAAACCCCACACCTCAAAAACTGCACCGCATTCGAGTGCGTAGCGTAGCTACCTACACCCAACCTACACACAGATGGTTTCCGCTTTCGTTCATTCCCATTTCTCGATCATCACGGAATTACTTTTGTATTTTTTATTTTTTTGTAACATTCTCTATTGGGCCCTCCCTGTTTGCAGATCCGATCTTAAATTTCAGCCTGGTATTGAAAAACATACTGGAATATCCTTTTCACCACTTTGGTTATTTTCATACTCCCCAAACATTTCTAGACATCTTTAAATACCAAATATACCCTTTTCCTCCATCACTGGTGATGATGAGTCAAGTTGAGCAATGAGCAATGATCAAGAAGCTTTTGCCTCTAGCCCTCTTGTGGAGAATATAATTGGCAAGCAATTAGGTGTTGAAGGTAGTGATAAGGACTAATCCATAGAACAATTTAATAGAGGGTTATTTTTTTATTTGAAAATTATTTAAATTTAAATTTTTAATGATTATTAATTTTTAAAAAATCACCACATGTATGAAGGGTCTTGAAAATGGTTAAGGTCTTTCCTTGCTCCTCCTTGAATTAATCTTTAAATAGAGGTGAACTTCAATGATTGCTTGCATGTGTAGAGGTGAACTTTAATAGTTGCTTGCATATAGAGTCCCATTAAATTGTGTCAAGAGTCTTTCCTTAGAGTGAGTTAAGGAAGAGTGAGTTAAGAGGAAGAATGTGAATCTTATAAATAATTTAAAGTTGTTTTTTAATGTCAGATTTGATGTGATTTTATCTTAGACGTAAATATATAATGCTGAATCAAACATACTATGATTTGTTTGGCAATCCAATTTGCCTACAAGAAAAGAACAGAACATAGAGAGGCTAGAAAATTTTTTATGCTAATCCTCGACAGCGACACAAAATATTTAATGGTAGCTAAATAAACACATTTTAAAAGTTATTATTTTCTTTTAGGAAAGTGTAGAGTATGTTCAAATCCAGAGTCACTAGAGGATATTTACTTTTATTAAACTAAAACAACAATAGAAAACAAAAGGTCTGAGTGGGAAATTGAATTAAAAAGAAAGCAATTTAAAGAAATTAGATTCTTGAAATTCAATAATATGAAATTTTTATTCAAGATGTAATTTCTACTTTAGTTTTATTAAGATGATAATTTATTCAAAGATACATTTTCCCTTTTTATATAGATGAATTTAGTTATAAATACATAAAAAATAGAAAAGCGATTAAGAATAATTAGGCCTCCCAACTATGAAAAACCATACTTTGATTAACTTTATAATAAAAATAGATACTTAACTTCTCATGGAAGTCATGAAAACGCAAGAAGGGGAAAACAAAAAACTAGGGAGAATTCAATTCTAGCCATCACACAAAGTCAGTGGAGTATCAAAGATTCTTTGCAACGAGGGTTGATAACGTTTGTCTAAAATAAATAAATAAATTTAAATATCTTTAATTAAAACCCAAATTATAAAATAAAACTAAAGGAGTCCTAATAATTAAGACTCAAAGGAAAAAAAAAATATAAAATAATCTATCTAAACTATTCTCTTGGTGTTCTCTTGGTGGTTACAAAACATTTGAGACTAAGGCCCTTTACCATTCTACTAAAGGCTGATGGTTAAAGGATTTTGAGGTGTTTTAGTTCTTTTTTTTTTTCTTTGGTAATGTTTTGGTTGTTTAGGAGTAATATTAAAATTATTTTGATTATCTATGTTTATGTTGTTGAGCATTTTTTTTTATTTTAATTATTTCTAAAATTTGAATAGAATTTTAATTTAAATTTGCAGTATTTAATTTTTTTATGTGATTAGATTTCATGTATTGACCAAGGAATTAAGGAAACTACATGTTGGTGCTACTATGAATCATATACTAGATACATGTAGTAAACTAAGAATCAAGTAGTGAAACCGAGCCCCTAAGGTCGAAGGTCAAGAGTCGAACGTCTAACATATGAATAACATGAACCGACAATAATTAAAGCTGAGACATGTCTGCGGAGGTGTTGGATGAATCCAAGAAATTATGAAATTATGTGTTTTTCTGTTAATTCTTTTTATAAAAAATATTTGATAAATAAATGCAATATACAGATAATTATAATTAACATGAATAAAAAAATATAATATATATATATATTTTCTATGAGTTCATATATTGTAATGGTAAAGTTATTAAAATCAAGTCACAAAATTGCAATGATATTTGTAAGATATATCATATAGTGCAACTTAGGAATTTTATGATTTGACTCTATTATTATTATTATTATTATTATTATTATTATTATTATTATTATTATTATTATTATTATTTTCTATATGAATGCTTTGACTCTTTATTGCATCAGTTTTCGTGAGTCAACCAAAATGCTTCAATTTATATCTTAAAGATGATATATTATTAATCCGCCATATACAGTATTCATGTTTATATTTGTATATGTTCGAGTAAGTTTCTTCGAGTAAGCTTCTGTTTAAATTGATTACTTATTAGCGTGAATGCACTTATATTAACATATATTTTGTTGTTTGAAATTTATAGTTTGATAAACAATATAATTTCTTGAATTTGAGCAACATGTTAATTTAAAAATAATATTAAATATAAAAAATTAATTGCTAATATTAATTTCTTGAACTTCTTAACTAAATATTTTAGTTTAATCAAAATTAAAATTTTCCTTACTCAATCAATATGTATTTAATTACATTATAAAATCAAACTGAATCAATATAATTATTATAATATATACAATGTCAAGGTATTTGACTTGACATCAAATTAATTTTAATGAAAAATTCAATTACTGTCTTATTTATACTAACAATATATATATATATATATATATATATATATATATATATATATATTAACATTATATGTGTTGTCTATTAACTTTTTATCATATAATATTTATAATTATTTTATATATATTTACACAAAATAGAAAATAAATTAAATTATATTTAGAAAATAGTTAAGTTTAGCTTACTTTATAAAATTTATATATAAGAGAAACAGGTGTTTTATACATACCATGTATATTTCAATAATAAATGCATATTAACCAGCTATTACACAAGTTAAATGTTTTTCTGCATACTCTCTTTTATATGGAATGTTTATTTATGGTTTATTTTGAAGTATTTTTAAGAAAAAAAATATTAGTCTACTTTTCTTATCATTGTTGTTTTTTATCAATAAATTTAACTTATAAAAATAAAATATTATTGTCCCGTGCATTGCAGGATGTGATTTCTAGCTAATACATAATTGGAGGGCATCAGAAGTGAAAAAAAAATCATTACTTAACTTTAAACAATGATTTAAAATAATTAATTTTATATTTCATCTATAATTCTATGTTATTGTTATTTAATCTCACAAGAACAAGAATATATACAAGCACTAAGATATGATGCTGCTAATCACAACCTTTCTTTTTTGTTCTTTTCTTTTTTTTCGGGAGTGGAGGCTATAAGCAGAAATTACTTATTACCATTTGTACAAAGGCAGAGAGAGATAACTTATAACAAGAGGAAGCAAAGTACGAATATAATCTGTATTTTAAAAAAATCAAAGAAGATAAGATACGAATATGCATTAATATTTGGTTGATTCAATTAGAATCTACAATGAAAATATAATAATTTTATTTTTCAATCATGAATTATTATTAACATCAATCAAGATTTAATTAATCATTTAATCTATATAGTTATATGTACTTTATTCTTGACAATGTTTTACGAAACTAATTTATGTTATACATTTATAATAATATTATACATTTATATTTATGTTAGATATACACATTTATTATGTTAGATGATATTATGCAATTTATCTTTTTATTTCTCTTTAGGGTAGTTTAGTTATTTTTTTATTAATATATATATTTTTATTGTTTTGTTGATTAGTAACAAATACACTGATGAAATCCTAGCATCTTATTCTTATATTTTTCCTTCCTTCTTCTCTTTTTTATATGATTGTTAAATTCTACATGGTATCATGAGCAGACGATCCAAGCTTCCGCGGATCCATTTGATTCGACGACAGTATTCGTTCTTCCGTTTGAGGTTCTCTACTAGGGTTTACAGAATTTGGGGTTTTACTCTATTTGTTTTGTGATTGTTTGCAATAGTCGGAGAAAAGGATGATTCCTTTTCTAGCTTGACAGTATTTGATCTTACTGAGCAATTTCAGAAGTCTTTCGTCACACAACCACATGTTATGTTTGTCCAAGAGGCACAGGGATTACCAGGCACTGGGATCTTCAATCCAGGAGGCTAATTGGGGCAGATTGTAGTAGGTAGGGAGACATTATATTCTGGATGAATTGAGACTTCTAGATGTTGCAGCTTCTAGTGTTGACCTGTCGCTCTTTCGTTTGAATTCCTTATCTTTTAATTTTGTTTAATGGCATTCTTTTATGATATTTCCGTCTAGGACATGTTTCTTCTTCCGTCTTTCCCTCATTTTTGATGATATACCTGACTGTTGTGGTTGCAAACTTGTTAAGTTTACTATTTTGCCTTCTCTTTTGGCCATTGTTTCTTTGACATGTTCACTTCCTTGCATTGTATCTTTTGTGAAGTCCTTCTTTACTTTCATAAGTATCCTTCTGGGTTCTCCATCTTCATCATTCTTTGTAAAATTATTAATCTCTCTATCTTTTCTTTTGGTCATCACCTTGACATCTTTGATTTCCTTCATTTTCTTTGTCTTTGCAAATTAATTTAATTGTCTACAATTGTTATGTCCCTACGTGTTAGATCAAGGATGATTAACGTCTTAAGATTTTGATTAATTACAAGACAGATGAAACCAAGCTACCCAAGACTTGTTAAGACGAAACCAGCACAGACGAAACGTGACCCTTCAAAGATGAAATTCTGCGTCTGTCCAAAAGCCAAGTCATCAGACGATACATGCACAGACGGAAGAAGGCTACTCAAGCTAAAGTTCTTCGTCTGTCTAAAGAGTGAAGTCTTAAGACGATAGGATGAGACGAAACAACAACAACTGAAGACTGAAGAAACATATCGTTTATCCAAAAGCTGAAGTCAAGTTGAGTCTTTCGCGCCAAGATTTCAAATCTGAAGAAGTACTCATGAGAAGCATCCAAGATCAGTATAGGGATTCGAGCTTACACACCAAAGTCAAAAAGGTCTTCACCTTTTGTCACATCTCTGTACAAGTCAGAAAAGTACTACGCACAACCTAGTCCGCTATATCCGCTGCGACTCTTCATCAATCAATCAAGTACAACTGACAAACTTTTAGAAAGCTCTCAAGAAGATTTCTCAACGACTCTCAACGACATTCAAATGAGTCTAACAGCTATTTGAAGAAGATGCCTATAAAAGGACTTCACAACATCCAGAATCAGTTGGCGAAAACGCTTCTCTTATCCCATCTTCTAAGAATTCGCTCAATTCTGTGCTAAGAACCTTATTGTAAAACCCTCTCTGCGAAGAGGAAGATCTTTGTTTTTCAAACATCTTTTCAAATCCACTTGTGTGGTACTTTAGTCTGAGGAGGCTGCGTCTCAAAGAATACCTTTTGTATTAGCCTGTGGAGGCTGGGTTCAAAGAATACCTTGGTTGTTTAGCCTGAGAAGGCTGGGAGCAAAGAATATCTTGTAATAGCCAGAAGTGGCTGTATACTTGTAAACCTTTTCACGGTTTGTAGTGAAAACTCAGTTGTTGCTGGGTAACTAGACGTAGTCTTGAATAGACGAACCAGTATAAAAATACTTGTGTTTATTTGTTTCGTCTGATTGACTAACTGGGAATAATCATCGTTCAACGTTTGTTTATTAAAATCAATCTTTCAATATAAACATTGTTTCGTCTGAATCTTTTGAAACCCACAGACGAAAGGGATAAATTTTTTTTAATTAACACAATTCAACCCCCCTTCTTATGTTTATCTTTTACAGTTTAGTATCAGAGCTCAACCTCTAAGGGTTGAGCGCTTAACAGCTGCTAGAGAAAAAGATCCAACATGGACTCACAAGGACCATCTTTCCTATCCGGAGGAGCTTCAATGAACAAACCTCCAGCTTTCTCTAGAGATGATTATCCATACTGGGCTGACAGGATGGAGATGTACATCAAGTCAACCCAATATAGATTATGGAATATAATCACCACAGGAGATATCCCCATTGCTAAGCCTGAAGGAGAATGGGGAAACGAAGAATACTCTATGATGGAGCTGAACAACAAAGCAAGATATGCTCTTATGTGTGTTCTCTCTAGAACTGAGTACAACAGATTCTGTGCCTACAAAACTACTAAAGAACTATGGGATGCTCTCAAAATCTCATATGAAGGCACTGAAGATGTCAGAATGAGGAAGGCCGCTACTCTTCAAAGAGAATATGAAATGTTCTCTATGAAGAAAGGAGAGTCAATCGATATGATGTTTGGAAGATTTCAAACAATATTGAATGAACTCACTGCTCTGGGAATCACTTTCACAAAGGCCCAGGATAACATGAAGATCTTGGACAGTCTCCCACCTCCTTGGGAAGCCATGTCCACAGCTATCTCGGTTGGAAGAGATATGAAGACATTAACTCTAGACGAGTTAATTGGAGCTCTAAGGGTACATGAGGTACTCTTATGTAAAAGGGAGAAGATCAAGGTTCAAGAACCTATAGCTCTTCCATCCGTCAATAACATCCCTAAAGAAGATTCTGTCAAGAAGGACAATAAAAAGAAAATAAAGATTTTGAAGGCTGATTCAACCGAATCAGAATCGTCTGATGGTTCGTCTGAAGACGAAGTCTCCCTCATGGCAAGACGATTCAAAAGAATGATGATGAAGAAAGGCAGAGGCCAACGCTTCTTCAAGAAAAAGGAGAAGAAGCTCCCTGAGAAGTCATCAACCAAAGAAGAAAGCATAGAGGTGGTGTGCTATGAATGCAGAAAACTGGGACATATGAGGTCAGAATGTCCCAGACTGAAAAAGAGGTGGAGCTCTAGAAAAGATAAAGGAAAGAAGAGCTTACTGACTTGGGAAGACCTTGACAGTGAAAGCTCAGAGGAATCCTCTGAAAGAGAAGAAAAACAAACATCTGCCTCATGGCTGGAGACCATATCTCAACAGAGGTAAATTACAATGAAACTTCCTCATCCTCTTCTTCTGAGTCTGAGTCAGAATCAGAAGAAATGTTATATGATACACTTCTAGCTCACTTTCACTTTATTGCTCAGCAATACAAAACTTGCAAAACCAAGCTGAGACAAGCCTTGGAAGAAAATGCAGTTTTGAAATCTGAAATCGAGTTACTAGACAAGAAAGTATCAAATGATGTTGCGTCTGAATCTGAAAAGGACATTTTCATTCTTGAAATCGAAAGATTAAAGAAATAAAATGAGTCCTTACTCAATGACTTAACCAAGTTTACAAAGGGATCCTCCATTCTTGAAAATATTTTAAAATATAGGAGATCACCTAATGATAAAAGTGGACTTGGTTATGTTAAGGAGACAGACGAAAAGAAAAACAAACCTGCTTCGTCTGCTCAAAAGAAGAGGAATCACAACAAGGTTCCTAATAACTACAAAAAGGCTACAAACAAAAAGAAGCCTTTTATAACTAACAAGAAAGGACCCAAAAAGATTTGGGTACCAAAGTCACTTATTATTCCTGTTGCAGATATCCTTAATGGGAAGAGACAAGACTTCAAGCTGACACCTGGACAGTGGTTGCTCACGACACATGACGGGAGACTTGTCTATGTTCCAAGACCTCAAACCAAGTAAAGGGTCTGTCTCCTACGGTTCTGGAAAAGGTAAAATTCTTGGCATTGGGACTGTTGGTAAGACACCCAATACACTTATCCAGAACGTATCATATGTTAAAGGCCTTAACTTCAATCTACTCAGTATAAGTCAATTTTGTGATAGTAGATATGAAGTAGCTTTTAACTCTGATGAGTGTATAGTCAGAAACAAAGATAAATTCATTCTTTTTATTGGGAAAAGAAAGAATAACCTTTATGGGGTTTGTCTTTCTAACCTGAGTGATCAGAATGTAACATGTTTGATTTCAGCAGACGATGAACGAGATATTTGACACAAAAAGCTTAGACATTTAAGTCTCAAGTATATTTCAAAAATTTCTAAAAAGGATCTCGTAAAAGACTTACCAAAAATATCTTGGAAAACCAATCGTCTGTGTGAATCTTGTCAGTTTGGGAAACAACTCAAAGCTTCTTTCAAATCAAAAAATGTTGTTTCCACGACAAGACCGCTAGAACTGTTACACATTGATCTCTTTGGAGGAAAGAGATATGGACTTGTCATTGTAGATGACTATACTAGATTCACATGGGTATACTTCCTAGCCCATAAACATGAGTCATTCAAGGTTTTTGAAATATTCTGTAAACGTGTTCAAAAAGAAAAAGGAATTTGTATTGCGGCCTCAGAGGAGTGATCATGGAACAAATTTGAAAATTCTGAGTTCAAAGCCTTTTGTTTTGAAAATGGTATATTTCACAATTTTTCGTCTCCAAGAACTCCTTAACAAAATGGAGTTGTGGAAAGGAAAAATCGTACTTTACAAGAAATGGCTAGAACTATGTTGCATGAAAGCTCTTTCCCTAAATATTATCAAGTGTATAAATACTTCCTGTTATATTCAAAACAGAATATTGATAAGACCAATATTGAATAAGACTCCATATGAACTATGGAAAGGAAGAAGACCCAACATTTCTTATTTCCATCCTTTTGGATGTGAATGCTTTATCTTAAACACCAAAGATCAACTTGGCCAGTTTGATTCAAAGGTGGTAAAAGGAATCTTTCTTGGATATTCCAACACATCTAAGGCCTATAGAGTTTTTAACTCTAAGACGCAAGTTGTAGAGGAATCAATTCATTTAAAGTTCCAAGATAACTCAAAGGCTGATAAAGAAATATTAGACTTAGAAAACTTGTTTGAAAATTTGCAGGTTAGCCCTTCTGGTCAAAATGATAAACAAGGGTCAGACGAAACAATAGCAGACGATAGAAGCACAGACGAACCTTCTTCGTCTGGTACTCATCAACAAAGAGATCAAGCCCCTGCAAGATCATGGAAGTTTGCATCTAACTATACTGAAGATCTCTTATCATTGGAGATAGAAATCAAGGTGTTCTAACTAGATCGAAGCTAAAGGAATTGTCTGGATATGCTCTTGTATCAAACATAGAGCCAAAGAATGTTGAAGATGCTCTTCAAGATAACGATTGGATCTTGGCTATGGAAGAAGAACTTAATCAGTTCACAAGGAATGATGTATGGACCCTAGTTGAAAGACCAAAGAACAAAAGCATCATTGGAACCAGATGGGTGTTCAGAAACAAGCTTGATGAAGCTGGAAAAGTGGTAAGAAACAAAGCAAGGTTAGTAGCACAAGGGTATAATCAACAAGAAGGTATTGATTTTACAGAAACTTTTGCACCTGTAGCTAAATTAGAAGCAATCCGAATATTACTTGCTTTTGCTGCTCACAAGAATATCGTCCTATATCAAATGGATGTAAAAAGTACTTTTCTAAATGGTTTTATTGAAGAAAAAGTGTATGTAAAACAACCTCCTGGTTTTGAAAGTTCATCTCAACCTGATCATATTTTCAAACTTAAGAAAGCACTGTATGGTCTTAAACAAGCTCCCAGAGCTTGGTATGATAGACTCAGTTCATTTCTTCTTAAAAATGGTTTCTCAAGAGGAAAGATTGATACAACTCTCTTCAAGAAAAGCGTTTCAAAAGACTTTATTATAGTCCAGATTTATGTAGATGATATAGTTTTTGGAGCTACTAATGATTCTCTATGCAAGGATTTTTCAAAGCTAATACAGGATGAGTTTGAAATGAGCATGATGGGAGAATTGAAGTTCTTTCTAGGACTTCAAATCAAGCAGACGAAAGAAGGAATCTACATCTATCAACAGAAATACACAAAGGAACTTATCAAGAAGTTCAAGATGGAGAATGCAAAGCCCATGAAGACCCCAATGCATTCGTCTGGAGCTAATCTCAACAAGGATGAGTCAAGTAAGTCTGTTGATCAGACGATATACAGAGGTATGATTGACTCACTCCTTTATTTAATCTAAGGAGACGACATTATGTTTAGTGTCATCATCTATGTGCTAGATTTCAATCTGACCCTAAAGAATCTCACTTACAAGCTGTAAAGAGAATTCTTAGATATCTTGTTGGAACAACTGATCTCTCTCTGTTTTATAAGAAAAATAATGATTTTAATTTGAGAGGCTTTTGTGATGCGGATTATGCTGGAGACAAAGTGGAGAGAAAAAGCACAAGTGGTGGATGCCAATTCCTTGGATCATCACTAATATCTTGGTCAAGCAAGAAACAGAACTCCATTGCACTCTCAACAACAAGCGAGAGTATATTCTTTACGGATTTGGATGTTGCTCACAATTACTGTGGATAAAACATCAACTTGAAGATTACTCTAGGTTTGAAAAATCATATACCAGTATTTTGTGATAATACAAGTGCAATTAATCTTAGCAAAAATCCTATTCAACATTCGAAAGCTAAACATATTGAAATCCGTTTTCATTTTATAAGAGACTATGTCCAAAAAGGTATTTTCAATATACAGTTTGTGAAAACTGATTTTCAATGGGCAGATATATTTACTAAAGCATTAGACGAAACACGTTTCAATTTCATTAAGGAAAATTTTGGAATTATTTCTTTAAATGATTGAAAAATTGTTCCGTCTGAGCTATTTGTTCGTCTGTACATTATTTCGTGTTAAGACGAAACATTGCGTCTGATCAAAGTTGAATAGTTACTGTGGTAAAAAATTCAATAGACGCAACTGTTACTGTTTAATAAGTTTATCTCAAGTGTGCAGGGATAAATTAAAAGAAGCAATAAATGTGTCTGTCATTTATTGCACTATTTTAGGACATCGATATGCATGCGTCGTGAATTGCAGAGGTCAAATCAATCATTGAAAAGGTAATGATGTGGACACGTCAAATCAGGGGCGGTTCTCGAAATCTCTTTCATCTGATGAATCACAACCGTTTTTATCTATGCCTATAAATACTCTTAAAAGTTCACTCTTTTACTCTTTATCGCAATTTGCAATCCTTTGAACTTTCCGAACCTAATACTCACTAAGTTCTTATTCTCTCTTTTTCAAATATCAACAATGGCCGCCAAGAACACCAAAGCTGCTGAAGTCACTTTCTTTGCTCAAGACTTGTTCTTGTCGAGCAAGTGGATCTCAAGAGAGACCATAGAAAGTGTATCTGACAGAGTCGCCAAGCTTCTAACTCACACTGTATGGATGAAGTTTGCTGCTATGAGAGGGGAATGGCTGATGGAGGCATACGCCGAATTCTGGAGCGACGCCAAGGAATTCGAAGATGGTATTGTTGGTACCATAGACAACAAGGAGTACATCATCACGGTCGACGCCATTGCTGAGGCCGGCAACTGTAAGGCCGAAGGGCGTTTCTATAGTCAAGATTGGATGAAGAACGAGTCTGAGGAGTATGTAGACAAGATCATTTATGGGAAGACTAATAACACTGAAGACCCCAAGTTCTTCAGATCAGGGAACCTCAGCCCCTCCGCAAGAATCATCCACAACTTGCTCTACAACATCTTCACTCCTCATACAGGCTCTCGCGACAACGTGAGTTCTCGAGACAGATTCTGTATTTTTTACTGTCTGAGGAAAGCAAGGATGAGCCTTCCGCACATTATCCTTGACCACTGGATAAGTGCGTTGAAGAACCGCAATATTCATAGGAAGAGCAGCATTCCTTACGCCACCCTCTTCACAAAGATCATCATCAACCAAGGGTTTGATACTGCGAGTGTAGCTTATCACCAAGAGGGAAAGGAAGTTAAAGCCAGCACCTTTGCGAAGATGCATCTGACGCCAGGCTTCCTCCTTCATTCACAAAAAGAGGATGTACCCCTCTCACCCATCACCAAAGACCCTCCACACAGAGCCCGCATCAAGCGTGCTAAGCCACAAACACAAGCCCAAACACCGTCCGAAACACAAACCAAAACACAAGCCGAAACACCATCCAAAACAGAACCCCAAACACAAGCCCAAACACTAAACCAACCCCAACCTCTTCCTCCCGTGATTATTTCTGAGGTTCCTTTTGAGGACGTTCTTGAAGAACCTCTCAAGAAGAAGAAAAGGACCATCAGAATTAATCACATTGGTGCCAAGCCAAAGGGTCAGACAATATCCCCTAGTGAAGATGAAGGGGTCAACTTATCGTCTGAACAAGTCCCGTCTGTGAAGATACTCACAGACGAAGAAAAGCAGAGAATAGCAGCAGAGGAAAAGGCAAGAGCTAGAAAGCTTGGTCTTGAAAAGGCTGCTAAAGGCAAGGAGAAGATGAAGCAAAAACTTATGTCTGTCGTAGTTGGTGAGACAGACGAAGAAAGACAACTGAAAGAGACGAAAAGGGTCTCCATATTGCTTCATCCTGAGAGAGAAAGGATCTTTCTCGATAGCGTTCATGGCATTGGATCGTCTGAGGCTGCATCTGCCCCAGCAACCTCAGAGGGCATGAACAGTGAAGAAACGACCCAGATCTAGAAAGATAATGCCCAGCTTGCGGAGGAGTTGGAAACTATGTTGAACGAAGAAGTCTCCACAATGGAGGTCTCTCCATCACTCCAAGACGAACATAGGGCTACCCCTATTGTTGCGTCTCCGCTGAACGCATCCCTTGCACAGACGTTACCTGCTGCGTCTGAGGAAGCATCCCACCACCAGACGAAGGAGATTCCGTCTGAAGACTTTGTACTTATTGAAGAAGTTGATTCTTCGTCTGATGAAGAACAACTCGAAATTATAAAGGTGGATGCTACATAGGGGAGATCACATGCTGAGGTGATCAATCCAGAAGACTTACCCCCAAAGCACAAGGTGGACTATTCGTTTCTAAACGAATTAGTCATGAGGAGCTTTGCTGAGAGCACCTGTGCTGAGAAACCGGTCAAACCTGACTGGATCATTGGAGAGAAGATTGAAGAATTCTCCACTGAAGCTGAATCGTCTGAGTCTGCAACAAAAGACATCTTAACAGATGATGAAGACTTGTATATAAGGGATACTCCTTACATAGAGTTGAAGAACCCATATCAGTACAGAGGGAAGAAGGGTTTCAACTAGGGAGATTTGTAAATCCCATTCTATACAATAAACCCTTGAAGCCGGTGAATTTCAATGAAGACACTATCTACACCCTAGAGGAGCAACGCAATTGGCTGAAGTGTCTGCCCTGGGACACACTGGCCAACCTAGACATCAAGGGTTTAGAAAACATTCAAGCATACAAGGATCATCTTGCTGCGTCTGTGATTGAAGGACCAACACTTGGCTATGAACTTCATATCCCACACAGAGAAAACATAAAGTGGAAGGTTCGGTATGAGGTAAATGTGCCTGTATTCCATCACTATAGATATGGAGACGCAAACTCTACCAACTATGAGCCGAAAGAGTGCACACATTGGCATCTCGACGCCATAGATTGCCATGATCCAATGCCCTTCACAATTCCACTCAATAAAACAGAGTATGTCGGTCTAGGACACTCTCTAGGAATTGTGCTCCCTTAGACGAGACCCCACTACTCTGGGATCAACCCTCACTACTCCATCCTCCTCAACGAATATGAAGACCCTGAAGAGTTCGCTCACGCCCTACCGGAAGACTACAACTTGACCTTCAAGTTGATAGCTGGTGCCTATAGAAGGGAAGCCAAGGAAAAAGAGGTTTCCTTTTATCATATTGACCGTCAAGCTAAGAAGGATAAGAGATACTGCCCCTTTATGGTGGGTTCACAGTTCTCTTCGCTGGTGTCAGATGAAACAAAGTACACAATCGTCTTAGACCGAAAACGACCATGCTTGGTCAAGTTTTTGGCTAAGGGTAAAGAGAAGAAAGTACCGTCTGTCTCCAGAACCTTCAGATATGCAAGGCACATCTCCAAACTTTTTTCGTCTGCTGCTTATGCGCACCTCAAGGCAATACAAACTCAAGCCTCAAGCCCTATCAATCCTAAGATACAACAGATGATAGAAGATCATGAAGCCACTTCATAGTTTTGCTCTGGAACCTCATTTGATGAGGATTCTACCATATGTGGCAGGGTGTTTCCTGGTGAAGCTTTTGCATATACACATCCTTCTGATGAACATCCAGATCTTGAAGTCTCTGTTCCAACAAAAATCTACACATGTCAATGGGAACGGAACTTCACGGCTTACCTCTATCTTCCACTGTTCACACTGCGTCTGAAGAAGACTCCCACAGTGCTCATCATTGATGACATTGTACCTATATTGGAAGAACCTCAAACACCACAAATACAAGTTGATGATGTGGTGGAGGTTGTTAAGGCAGTTGAGGTTGCTGAGGCTGATATTCAAGAAGCTGAGGAGTATAAGACTCTGAAGCGAAAGTATGATGCCTTGGAAGAGGATTGCGGGCACTTGACGACAAAGAACAGAGAACTTGAAGAAAATCAAGCTTCTCTATCATCTGAAGTGCAGCAGTTGAAGGACATTGTGATGACCCTGCTTAACAAGAAGCCAAAGCCTTCTTCGTGATCATGTTTTTGATGATTCACAGCCCAAGGGGGAGATAAAGAGAAAAAGAAGATAGCCCAAGGGAAAGAAGAAAGGTACAAGGGAAAAGCACTGTTTGAGGGGGAGTGAACAAGCTTCGTCTGAGGAACAAGCTTCGTCTGAGGGTGAACAAGCAAGGAGCATCGTCTGAAGGGGAGTTAAACAATAAGGGAGCCATGTATTATACTTGTATCAATGTATTTTATTTATTTATTCTTTTTAGTATAGAAAATACATTGTAATTCTTTATTGGTTTTCTGTCTATACCAATGTAATAATTTACAAAGATTACATCGCATTGATGTAACAATCCTTTATAAAGAGGTATTTTTCAGAAAACATCGTCTTGATGTCAATCTGACTTTTTGAGACTGTTTGTTCCTGTCTAACCATGTCTTGTGCAGATTTTCGTGGTATGGTCTGTAATCATCAAAAAGGGGGAGATTGTTAGATCAAGGATGATTAACGTCTCAAGATTTTGATTAATTACAAGACAGACGAAACCAAGCTACCCAAGACTTGCTAAGACGAAACCAGCACATACGAAACGTGACCCTTTAAAGATGAAATTCTGCGTCTGTCCAAAAGCCAATTCATCAGACGATACATGCACAGACGAAATAAGGCTACTCAAGCTAAAGCTCTTCATCTGTCCAAAGAGTGAAGTCTTAAGACGATAGGATGAGACAAAACAACAACAACTGAAGACTGAAGAAACATATCGTCTATCCAAAAGTTGAAGTCAAGTTGAGTCTTTCGCGCCAAGATTTCAAATCTGAAGAAGTACTCATGAGAAGCATCCAAGATCAGTATAGGGATTTGAGCTTACACACCAAAGTCAAAAAGATCTTCACCTTTTGTCACATCTCTGTACAAGTCAGAAAAAGTACTGCGCATAACCTAGTTCGCTATATCCGCTGCGACTCTTCATCAATCAATCAGGTACAACTAACAAACTTTTGGAAAGCTCTCAAGAAGATTTCTCAACGACTCTCAACGGCATTCAAATGAATCTAACGGCTATTTGAAGAAGATGCCTATAAAAGGACTTCACAACATCCAGAATCAGTTGGCGAAAACGCTTCTCTTATCCCATCTTCTGAGAATTCGCTCAATTCTGTGCTAAGAACCTTATTGTAAAACTCTCTCTGCGAAGAGGAAGATCTTTGTTTTTCAAACATCTTTTCAAATCCACTTGTGTGGTACTTTAGCCTGAGGAGGCTGCGTCTCAAAGAATACCTTTTGTATTAGCCTGTGGAGGCTGGGTTCAAAGAATACCTTGGTTGTTTAGCCTGAGAAGGCTGAGAGCAAAGAATATCTTGTAATAACCAAAAGTGGCTGGGTTCAAACAATACTTGTAAACCTTTTCACGATTTGTAGTGAAAACTCAGTTGTTGCTGGGTAACTGGACGTAGTCTTGAATAGACGAACCAGTATAAAAATACTTGTGTTTATTTGTTTCGTCTGATTGATTAACTGGGGATAATCATCGTTCAACGTTTGTTTATTAAAATCAATCTTTCAATATAAACATTGTTTCGTTTGAACCTTTTGAAACCCACAGACGAAAGGGATAAAATTTGTCTAATTAACACAATTCAACCCCCCTTCTTGTGTTTATCTTTTACACTACGCCTACCCAAGAACCTTCTGTGATAGATTGATTCTCCTCATCCTCTGTTATCCTCATCTTAATCTTTGTATGAGTCTTCTTCTTGTAAAGAGGTTGTTATGCAGTGCATGTTGTTAGTCAATTGTTACTCCTCCTACTACAGCTCATTGGACAGTTGTTCTTCGCATCCTTTGTTATTGGGTTTTGCATCTTTCTGGGGGATTGTTTCATCTCTTGTAAGAAGCAAGCTGTTGTTTATCGCTCTTTCACCGAATCTGAATATCGCGTCATGACATCCACTACTGCTGAAATAGTTTGGTTAGATAATATTATGCATTTATGATAATATTATGCATTTATGTTAGATATACGCATTTATGTGAAATGATATTATGCAATTTATCATTTTATTTCTCTCAAGAGTAGTTTAGTTATTTTCTTACTAGTATATATATTTGTATTATTTTGTTAATTAGTAACAAATACACTAATAAATCCTAACATCTTGTTCTTGTATTTTCCCTTCCTTTCTTCTTCATATGATGGTTAAATTCTACTATCTCAACCATAATCCATTGTATACACTAATTAACTTATTAATTTTGTTATGAAATTCATGTAAAATTTTATTTATTATTAGATTTCTTTATCAAATCAATTTATATAATTAGTATATAAACTTTAAATTTCTTAAAAAATTATTTATTTTAACTTTTGGCAAACATATTTAGTTCGTTCCGGTATTTGTTGTCACTGTCGATGTAAAGTGCGTATACAAGGGCTGAAATAAAATTAAAAGTACCTCTTTCATGTCAAAACTTTGGGTATTTAAAATCTTTATACATACCAAGAAATACTTACTTTATATTACTTTAGACTAAATTATAGTCATTTATTAAGAGGCAATTTTCTACACTTACTCTAATGTTTAACTACTTCAATTTAATTTTTAATTACACATGACATATAATTGAAAAAAGTGGATAAATGTATTTTCAAAATGTAAGAAAAACACTAAAATACCAAAGTCTTAAAATTGACGGAATATTTGTATAAAGAATAATTGTTAAGTGTAAAGACAAAAAGAAAAATTTATGTAATAGTAGAAACTAAATAAATAATTAAAATCTTACTTTAAAGATATATTTATAATAATTTATATTAATGTATAAATATTTGACATGAATAATTTATAAATATTAAACTTATATTTGCTATACAACTAAAATTATAGAATAATAATTTACAAATCAAGAAAAATAAAGTAATTTATACTATAACAATAATGCAATAAAAAGGATTGAAAATATATTATATATTATGAAAAGTGACGGGATAATATGAGCTAGAAATTTCAATACTAGTTCACGAGAAGTGGTTTGTGTTCCTTATACGAGGATTGAATTTTGACCTATTTATACATAGAATAAATTATGTTCAAAGAAAAAATATTCATATTATACATGTTTAAAATTTTTTATGAAATTATTTATTATTATGGTATACATTTTATTATTATTATTAAAAGTTAAAGATAATATTGATTCATTTTCATATTTAGTATTATTTTAATTATGAATGAAATTGAATTATTAGAAATATTAGAAATCTCACATTGCCTAAAGATAGAACAGAATATATATAAGTGAGGAGTAATTCTCACCATACAAGTCAGTTTGAGTTTGTAGAGTGAGTTAGACTCATCTATCATAGGATTGTTTGAATCCCATTATAGAGAATTGTTGCAGTGGGATAGATCATGTTGGAGATCCCATATATCCTAAAGATAAGATTTATTATATTTATTATAAAAAGAAGAAAATGAAAAGAATATCTTCCTGTATTAAACTAGTCTATTTAAGAAAGAACTTTTTATAAAGACTAATAAAAAGGATCATTATCATAGTGTTAGACAATATAGACTTAACATATTTTTAAGATATAACAAGTGTTATTTTAGATAATACAAGATTTTGCTACTCAAAATACAACAACTGTTTAACATTTAAAATTAATTATCATTTTAAGTTACAAACAAATTTTACTAAGCAAAGATTAATTTTCTTAACGAGAAGTAACTGGAAGTTGCGATAAGGTAAGAAATAACTGACAGTTAAAAAATAATATATGGATTCAGTATTTTCAGCAATTATAATGGTTACTTTATTTCTTTATGTTAAAAAAAATATTTTTTAATATGGTTAATAAGAACTAATTTCATATAACTTAAAAACAATTCAATAAATTCATGAATATTAAAAAAGTTTTGTAACGTGTAATCTTTTATAATATATAATCATAGGAGGTAAAAAAGAAAAAAACATGAGTAGGAAAGATCCAATTTTCTAATCCAAAGGCTATTGATTTTGTATCTACTAAGAGTCACGTATTCAAAGATATCACTGGCCGTTAGTCATTGCCTTAACGCAACTACCCGTTATTACTCATTTACTTGTCTTACTGAGTGGGTAACAAATATGATATGTTGAAAGGAGATTTATTTTGGCCATCTTTGGGCAGTGAGGTAGTTACAGTTTGGCTCACTTTTACAATTTGAAAAACTAGTTAAAAGATACATTACAACTATTGGAATAAGGGAATCGCCACTAAATAACCAATTTTGCACCATGAAGTGACTTTTACAGTAGTATCACGTGCTACAACACTAAAGAATTAGTCCTCCATTATGCAGAGTTGATAAACACAAAGAGGTTCCATAGTGGACCTAGTGAATCTTGATCATGATAAGTGTTCTAGATGCTAAACCATTATATGTTTTTCCCTTGTGGTCCTTGTATGTCTAAATAAGTCATATATACGATACTGACACAGTACCACAGTGCTTTAGTTAGTCCTATATAAAGGAGTTAGAGGTTGCTATTCTTTTCCTCAACATAGAAGCTATTCCTTAGCTAAGTGGCCTTATTATTATATACAAATTTAAGTGGCTTCTGCAAAAGTAGACATGGCGTGATATTGTTCCGGCTCATCTTAATTCAAGCATTATATCAATAACTTGAGACGAGCCGAATCAATATCACTCTTGTTTGCTTCATTGCACGTATCTTCTTTTTAACAATCCTTTGCTTGTGCCCTTTTCATTGTCAGTGATAGAAGTTCTATATATGAATCCCTCACATGACATATTCTAGTCTCAGATGGGGTTTTATTTTATAGGAAGAAATCCTACATTTTCTACTTAGCACTGAAGAAAAGAAGTCTCAGAAATTGATCTTGCAAAGTGGACTGAAATGGTATTGCTTCTGCTCATCTTTATCTATATGAATTCAATCACATGGCTTAATTAAGACGAGCCGAATCAATATAACTCATGTACACTTCACTGCATGTAAAGCTGTTAAGAAGTCAAACTATGCTGATTTCAGAATTAATCAAAGGATGAAAAGTTGAACTTTGTCATTGCTTTTATCAATGAAACATATTGCATAAGCTGAATTGTGCGTAGTTCTCTTATTTTTTGTTATATATATTCTTCACAGGAGACAATCATGTTCAAGTCAAGTAGGATCTTTAAGATTGACAAAACTCGAGACTAATGATCAAAATGAGAGGTAGTTATGTAGTTCTCTATTTTTTAATATTCTTGCAATTAAGGCCTAAGGGCTATCTCATTACTTTTGATTCCTTTAGCTAGCCTTAACTGTAGGAAGAGGCCACCACCTCAAGCTAGAAAGCATCAGCAGAAGTGTTGTTTTTGGAGAAAGATGAGCAGTGATGGACTTAGTTTGGCCCCGGAAGTTTATTGCATATGTCTCCCTTTTTTTCTTTTCTGAATCAAATTATCCTATGTCCTATGCTTTTTCTCCCTTGTAACTTCTCTTTTTGCATACTAAGAATGAGGGTGTTCAAATTTCTTAAGCTTTAGTTGTTACCTATGTAATACTAAATTAATAATTGCAGAAAACAAACTAAGGTTCGAGAGGCATGCAAGAACACAAGGGGATAATGCCTTATGTTCCCGGGCATGTTCATCAATGAGGACAAGGCCAGAATCTTCATCCTAGTACACACTAGTTGTTCTTTCATTCTGAATTTACCTAGTAGTGAGTTTGAATTTTCTTGTGGTATATATTCCCCAAAGCAGCTCAGTGCTAATGTACTTTGAAATATTAACCCAATGCAAGCCATATTAATAACTGGTTTCTCTTGAAACTATTTTTTATGGGATTATGAATAATTTCTGGAATCTTGACTTGTGTAGGGTAACAAGTATACTACTTTCCATTTGCTCTTGGAATGATCATTCTAATAGCAATAGATTATCCTTAACTTTACCTCGTACCTCAGAGACTTTTCCATACATTGTATCCAATCTTCAACCTTTGGACCAATTTAATTGGCAGCAACACTTTCAAAATCTTTTTATTTAGCTTGAAATTAAGGAATTTGAGTATTGGAAAAGCTAAAAACTCACATCTGAAAACCGCTTGCGGTGTGTGGGAAAGCCTTTTGAGACATAAGATAAAAATAAGCATAACCCAGAGGAGAAATATTAGTAACACAATTTTTTAATATTTTTTTAATCCACCCTCCTTAATTATTTTTAAATAATTATCTTAATTTAACAAATTCTGATTAATCATAGAACAAATAAGTGCTACAAAAACATGTTAAATTATTACAATTACAACTTGAAATTTTTCCAAATTCATCTAGGCCATTTGAATGAGTTTATGATAGAAAATGTATAAATACTAATCAAGCATCTATTCAAAAAAAAAAAAAAAAGTTGTTAGCAACTAAAAGAATTGTTCAACAGGTATCTATAGTTTGAAAGAGTCATAAGACTCCCTTGTCAAGTTCTTCACAACATACATGTAGTCTTCACTTTTCTCTACCAAATCCATTTAAACTATACCGTGATTCAAGGCATTCCACTTCTTTAAACCTTTTCACATCTTATTTTCAAATCATGTCAATTTGATGGGTCATTTAAGAATGCTAGGTTCCATGGATAGTACACAGCTTCAAATAAATTTATTCATAGTACTAGATTTTGGATCTGCAATAAAAAAAAGGGGGGAAGGACAAATTAGTTAGCTATATTACGATTTTTGACACTGACTAATACATTAAAACATCACTTGATTTCTTTAATAATACAGTAGCCGCCTAGGTTAAAAATTTATTAGTTCACATGTCTATATTCAAATCCCTCAATTTTTTTTTTCTATTGAACTTATTTATTCCAAATTAGATCTCTTTACTCTCTCTCTTTCCCGGTCAAAGAAATTTGTTCAAGTCGGCTATAGTTATTCCATTAAAATTTAATAAAACCAAGTTCTCTATAGATCGAGCACGTGGCGGTGCCATCATAATCGTCACTAGAATACTAAAGCTTTCTATATTCATAATAAAGCCAATCTTTCTTGTTTTTTTGCTGCATACATGTTTTCATAGGAATCATAGGATAAAATAACTTGAGATAAGTTCCTAGTATTCTGTTGTGTTGTCTCTACCTTCTTTCTTCCATCCAATTTTTACAGTCTTTTATATATCTTTTAGTTAACCAAATTGCTGTTTTTTTTTAAAAAAAAAATCTTTACTCATCAATTAAAGTTGAATCTTTTTGACTGAAGAATCTTTGTTTCAGCAACTGCCCAAACAACTAAAATTTACTTGGTAACGTAATCAATCATATAGAATATGGAGTGATTTATTTCATCAAAACCAGTTCCTCAAAAATCAAAACTTTCGTGGGTGAAATCCCTTCAATTAGTAGTGTTGTCAAGTGGACTATGAACCATACATTCTTAAACATACTGATTATAAATTATTAAAAAGTATAAAATCATGAGTAAAGATCGTAATTAAAGAAATTATACCCATAAAATTTATATTTTTTTTAATAAATTTTAACTAATAATAATAATAATCTATTTAAAAATAATATATTAAAAAATGAATTCTTAAACTTTCTCTATGGTTAGGAAGGATTATAATAAATCATTGATATTGACTTATTGAGTTTTTTGTAACTCTGATATCAATGCAGAGTATCTATCAGTTTATTGATGACTAATATTTATTGAGGAATTTGGTTGATCACTTTTAGAGGAATCTCCTCTCCTCACCACATTTTCGTTAACCAGGTACTTGAACTCAAAATTTTACTTAAAAGAGATTCGAATTTAATATTGCTCAGGTCAACTGTTCATTAACTAAGGTTAATAGGTTATTATGTTTTTAAGATATCTTCATTCATGCATTTGAAACATGTGATTCATGTAGATAATTTCAATCTTCAAATATAATCTAGATCATAATAGGATCTACAGTTGTCACTATATTTACACACAATTTTCCACAATTTTAATAACAAAGCAAAACTTTAATTAAAATTATTTAAAACCTTAAATATCACCTAACTCTAGTTATCTCAAGCATTTCTTACATTGTTTTAAAAAATAGATTGGACAAGGAATCATTCTATTGATTTAACTCAACAAAAGTTAGAGTGTCTGAAACTTAATAAATTTTATATTTTAAGTTGTTAAATTTTGTAGAATTTATAAAAACCATAATATTTTGCAAGACCCACAAATTATTTAATAAACTTTATTAATAATTTTATAATTTTTAATAATATTATTTAATAATAAAAAATATATTAATAGGAATGAGTCATATTAGCCCACTTAAAATTTGTATCCATACCATGGGGGTGAATATAATTGATGAGAATCGTAATATTCCAATCCAAGAGACTGATCTATCAAATCTCAATTGTCAAGATGAATGATTATAACTTTGTATTTTATTCTTTAATGTGTAATTTAGTACCCTAATTATTTTATGCAAACCAAATCCGATCCTTTGCATAAGCCAAACCCTTCATAATTTATCAATCATGTCTATCTAAGGAGCCATGGGATATGGCCTACCAAATAGACAACTAACAATTGAGACAAGTCAAGCAATAGTAAATTCATATGATGAATGAGATGCTTCACAAATTTTATTGATACAGAAATTTCTATAATTGGGAATCTTATTATACGCCTGAGTTTAAATAAGAGTAATTTTCACTCAACTCTTACTCAAATAATGGAACCCATAGGCATTGAATTCACCATAAAAAGGTGTTCAAAGGCATCATTAAAGTGATCTTGTTTAATTAATCTCTATTCCTTAGTCCGCATTCGTGCATAGAACGTACTACTATATTTAAAAAAACTACTATGAATATCAAGTGAATAAGACCCCAAAGGCAACACTTTCAAGTCCCAACTAACCAAAAATAATAAAATGATAATAAAGTAAACTAGCGGACAAATTATTGCTGAGGATGCAGTGAATTATACATGATTTCATGAAAAGAAAGATCAAACTAACAGGAGCTGTGATTGGAACGTTGGAATCATTTTATTATTAAGCATTTTAGTTAGTTTTAATTCAACTGGTTACGAATCAAGAAGTAGCTAATCTACTGTTCATTTACAGGGGCTAGAAGCTTATTTTAGGTTCAAAAGAAGGTGCATGCATGATCTAATGTTTGTGAAATATCTCATTTCATTTACGCAGACAAGTTGCTTCATTTTCATCTTTTATTTATAAACTACGTACCTAAAGCTCGGCTGGATTAATTGGATATTGTTATCATAGGAGTAAATTCACATGTTAATTAGAAAAACTATGTTGCTGTAGACATATGTCTCCGCTTAGACGAGTTTTATCATCAACTTATTTATATTTATTTTATATTTTTAGAATTTATGAGAATATTTGAGATAATTTTTTTAAAAAAAACTTTAAGATAATTTATAATTTATTTTGATAAACGGTAAAAGATAACTTATCCATGAAAATTTATTAAATAAAATCTTTAGTAAATTATTTATCTAAACAAAACAAGTTGTTGGTAACTGTATTATAATTGCCCTGGAGGACAAGCTGAGTGGCATTCCTTATTTTGGACAATGATGTCGCATCGCATATAGGAGACGCGAATCTCACGTCAACGCGAAATGCAAATAACTAATATAAATATTATAATATACGTGGTTAACATTATTTTAAGCAGCGAGAATAAAATAGTAAAAGAATAGATTTTACGTGTAATTATAAAATATCGGAGGAGTTAAATTGTGTATAAAAAAATTCAAATTCTTTTTTTTTTTTTTAGATAAATAGCTTTGTCTAGTAAGGTAGACGAAGTCATCATAAAATTTTTAAAATATTTTTTTTACAAACATTTTTGTAATAGAAAATAATTCCTTTGATAAATAATAAAAAAAAGACAAATATTTTTATCTTATTTTGATTCAGTTTAAGACTAATTTTGTCCCTCGATAGTTGCTAGAATTTTACTATATTATAGAATATACAGGTATTTTATTTTTAATTTTAATCTCTTTAAATTATTATAAATATTCTTTTACGTAACGTCTTCAGGTTAATAAAAGTATTTTTTATATATAATTTTTTTAAGTTATATCTCTATCAATAAAGATGAAAAAAAAAAGTTTAACTTTTACTTGTTTAACCTATCTCATGTAAAGATGAAAAAGAAAAGTTAAACTTTTCGCGTGTTTAACCTCTTCTTGATTAAGAATTTTATCATGAGAGTGAAAAAAAATACAAAAATAAAAATTAAAGATTGATTTTTCTAAAATTTTATTAAATTACGTATCTATTATTTTTATAATTAAAAGATAATCAAGATTATTTATTCACTAATTAATACTGATTAATAGAAGTTTAATCCTATTTTTCTCCGTATAAATAAATAAAGGATAAGTGTGATTTTCTGATACATACAAAATTACCACAAATATCACTTTTCACTTTAATATAGCATCATTAGTTTAGTTTTTTTTTTTCTCCTTCGCTTGAATAGTAATGCAAACAGTTATGAGCCGTCAATGGCTGCCGTCGACACACTTTTTCTCAGGCACGCCCACATCGTCAGATTCATCTCTTCTTGATAACCATTGCGCTGCCATCTGCCACCGCACGCAGCCACTCTTTGATGTGTGAATTCACGTCACTTCCAAATTTGTGCATGATGTCGTTTTTGGCGTCGTTCACCTCTTAACTTCCCTTTGACAACCCTCCGACGATTTTCCGACGACCCTTTCAGAGTTTCCCGCCTTTATTTGGCTACTTCTGTCGTTGCTTTTTGTGCTTCCTCCCCAACAGTACTTTTGTTGTGACCTTCACCAATGTCTGGCTAATTCCATGTGAAAAGCTAATCGGGATAGCCAATTACAACACTTGGGTTGCCACTGTCCAGTTATGGTTCTTTAGTCAGCGTTGTGTGACTCACCAAACCACTCAGGCACAAAATGTATCCACTACGGAATGACCCCTTTGGTAGCAGATTGACGCATCCTTGTGCAGCGTCCTTTGGTTCTCGCTTGCGTCCAATCTCTACCCATAGTTCCAAGCGTTTATGACCTGCTATGATGTGTGAACCAAGGGTAAGAAATTATATTCCAACAATGTTCATTACCTTTACAATGTTCTCACTAGTCTCGTGAACATCAAGTTGGAGAATCTGGACATGCAAACATATCTCAATAAGCTTGATCGTTTGATTGTAGAATATTTTGCTTTACTACCATTTACCACTGATGTAGAGACTTTTCAAAAACAACACAGACAATACTTCATGGTCTTTGCTCTTGCTAGGCTCACACCATAACTAGATGCATTACCTAGTCAAATACTCTCTGCAGGTTCCACTGTTTCTACCTACGACATGGTCTAGGAACACTTGTTGCGTCTTTCCATTCCACCCATTATTCCTGTACCTCTCATTCCTTCAACCCCACCTCCACTCTTCATAGACAGACACAGAATTTACCGGCAACATAACTCATTGATCCTGCTCCAAACATTAGTCCATCAATGCACTTGACCTTCCCATTGCACTGCGCCAAGGTATCCAATCCACTGTTATCCCAACCCTTTATATGCATTCACTTTTAATTATGCTTGTTCATCCCCTTTCTATTTCTCTTTTATATCTTCTTTGGATTATGTGTCTATCCCTAAGTCTATAGGTAAAGCCATAGCTGACCACAACTGGCAACAGACGATGTTAGAAGAAATGGTTGCCTTGGATGCTAACAACACATAGGACCTTTTTCCTTTACTTCACGAGAAAATTACTACTGGGTGTCATTGGGTATATACAATAAAGGTTGGATTATATTGCACTATTGATCGCTACAAAGCTCAACTGGTGCCTAAAGGCAACACTTGAATTTTTTGCCTTGATTACGGGGACACCTTTTCCCTTTAGCAAAAATCACTTATGTTCCCTTTTCTAGCTATGGCCGCCATTTGACCTTGGCCTCAACACCAGCTAGACATTAAAAATGTCTTCTTACATGCTGAGTTGCAAGAAGAGATGTCTTCTTACATGCTGAGTTGCAAGAAGAGATATACATGGATAAACCACCCAATTTTACCATCTCTTGTTCCTCTAACATTGTTTGTAGGCTTCCCTGTTCTCTTTATAGTTTGAAGTTGTCTCGTTGTGCCTGGTTTAGTTGTTTTAACTACTCAATACTTTTTCTTTAATCTTCATCTAATTTATGCATCTATCTCATTATTTATGTTAATGATATCGTTATCCTTGGCGATGACCATAATGGTATTCTCTTACTTAAATCTCATTTATATAGTTAATCTTAGATGAAAGATTTAGGTCCTCCCTAATACTTCCTAAGCATTAAGGTTGATTAATCTTTATATGACATTGTCCTTCCCTAGCGGAAATATATTCTAGACATTCCAACAGAGCTTTGATTAATCTTTATATGACATTGTTCTTCCTTAGCGGAAGTATATTCATTCTAACAGAGTTTGATTAATCTTTATATGACATTGTCCTTCCCTAGTGGAAATATACTCTAGACATTCTATAAGAGATAGGAATGCTTGACTGTTGTCGACCTTGTGACAATCCTATGAATCCTAATGTTAAACTCCTCCTGGCTCAAAGGGAGCCTTTGAAAAACCCAAAAAGATATAAAGTGGGTAGACCTAACTATCTCACTGTCTCCAGACCGGATATTATGTTTGTTGTTAGCATGGTAAGTCAATTTTTTAATGCTCTTAGTGATAGTCATTGGGATGTCATCACACTTGTCCTTTGCTACATCAAGAATGCTCCAAGTAAAGGATTATTATATGAAGACAAAGGTAATGCCTGAATTATTTGTTATTGTGATGCTGATAGGGAAAGATCATTGTTAGACAAAAGGTCTATTTATGGGTATTGCGTTCTTGCTTAAGGAAATATGATCTCATGGAGAGGCAATATAATTGTTAGGTCTAGTGTTGAGGCTAAATATCATGTTACAACATTAGCTACATGTAAGATTGAATGACTTAGACAACTTCTCTAACAACTCAAATTTGGAGCATTCAAGCCACCACTAATCTATGATATCAAGCTGCACTCTACACTGGTTCTTCCATGAACATATCAAACACATATAGATAGATTATCATTGTTTGAGAGAAAAAATACTTTTAAGAGAAATTATCACCGACTTTGTCATATTTAATGACAGATTAGTAGATATGTTCATTAAATCTCTTAAAGGTTCCCAAGTTAATCATATTTGTAACAAACTTAGTTGATATAGTTGAGAAAAAGTGGTAAGTTACATATATATATTTTTTTATTATCAGAAGATAATTAAATATTTCCTATCCCTTATTGATCCTTTGTAATTAAGATTGATCATGTTTTTTTATTATAAATAAAGGATACTTGTGTTCTTCTAAGATAAAAAAAATATAACAAACATTACTTTTCACTTTAATAGATTTTAATTTTTTATGGAGTCAAAAACTCTATTAATTCTTAAAATTTTTATTTTTATATAAATAAAGATCTTAACTAGTTATTAGACTCAACTTCTTAAAATCTTTCATTTACTAGAAACGTGCTTGAAAAACATTCTTTCGCATTTAATATTTATACATGAAATGTATTTTGAATAAGAATTTCTTTTTTCATTCTCTTTTATTTTGAACCTGTATATTTTTTTATACAAAAAATAAATATATACCTTATACTTTATTTCTACTCTTATCAAAACCTCCGTAAAAATAAAAAAGAAACTAATGTTAAATTCTTAACCTTATGAAATATTTATTAAAGTAAAAATAAAAAAGAAACTAATGTTAAATTCTTAACCTTATGAAATATTTATTAAAGTAAATATTCCATTTATTAAAATATTTAAATTAATATTTACTTTGTCTAATATGTATTATCTCTTCCTAATTATAAACTTGAGTATTTAAGTTTCATCTACTCAAAGTTTTGATTATTTATTTGTCACATTCGTTTCTTAATTCATTTAAGAATAATCATCAAATTTCACTCTTTAAAATAAATTACAATAATAAAAATGTGTAGTGTTAATATATCTTCAATCTTTTTTTACTCTACAGTAAACTCACATTTGTTTTAGAGGTTTTTATCCTTCATTTTCCTGAACCTCACCTTTATCCTAGCAAAACCCTAAAATTCCTTTTCCTCACTTTGTTGTTTCGTAAACTATTTTCCAATTAGATAATGACAACGAGGTCTATTCATATAAAATAACAGTTAACCCATTTTTAGGGGCAAAGCTAGAATACAGTGGAGGAGGGAGGAGCCGAGATTTTATTTTATTTTATTTTTTTTTTTTATTCTATTTTTTTATTTATTTAATTTCTTTGGAATGAGATACCGTTGGTGTAAAATTAAATTAAAATTATTTTAGTTTATTTAATTATAATATCTGGATAAGGTAATAAAAAAGATTAAAAATTGTTGTTATAATAAAAATTTATTAAATAAATAAATAATGACAGTTAAATTTTAAAATTAAAGATGAATATTAAAAATTTTAAAATTAAAAATAATTTATACGAGAGTTTAAAATTAAAAATAAATATTAAAAATTTTAAAATTAAAAATTATTTAAATAAGAGTATTAAATATGCATATTTTTAAAATTAAATATAAAATTATAAATTAAAAATAGAAAATCATTAAAAATTAATTTTTTTATTATCATTATTATCATTATTATATATATATATTATTTATTATTATAAATTATTATATATATATATATAAGTATTATTTAAAATAATTATTTTATGAATATTATAATTATAATTATTTATTTAAAATTATAAAATCAAAATTATTTATTTAAAATAATTATTATTTATATATAAATTATATATATGAAAAAAATAAAAAAAAAAACTTGGGAGAGACTTGGCCCTAAGGTGTAACGTGGCTCCACCGCTGGCCACTCTTGTTACAATGTTTTTAGATTACTGTGTTTCCAAACATAATCCACCTTCAAATGCATAAATTATTATATTACAAGAGACTATTTGTTTTTGCCAGACTTAACCCATGCTATTCTTTAATATCATTTATAATTAAAAAAACACAATTAATCAGAGTATGACTCGTGCATTGCATGATAAAATTAAATTAAATTAAAAAAATTAAAAGTATAAAATATCTGTATTATGTTTTAAACATGTTATATATATATATATATATATATTAAATTAAAGTGGAAAATATTATTATAAAAAGAATTGGATGAAAAATAAGATAAAGGAATAATTATAATGAGAAAATAATTCATTATGCGATAAAATGTAAGAGTATTAATAATTAGGATACAATTAATTAAATCTATCATTTGATTAAATATTCCATACCATGTTTTAATTAACATGGAAATTTCGAAACTAACCTTTAAACTTCTGTTATAAATGAAAATAGTCTGACTTCCACTTGTATCTATCATATCATAGACAATTTTTTTTTTTTTAACAATTTCCTATGTTGGATATTAAGTGTATAAGTTAAACAAATAAAACTATATTTTTTAATGGAAAAAATGTATCATACTCGAAACAAAAGTTATACAACACTAAATTTTTATGTAAATAAAAGTATTTTAGAGTGTATAATTGATTTTAAGCATTGATATTTAAATGGATATAAGGTTTGATGTACTTTTAGTATTCAAATTCTAATATATTTTTTTTTATTTCTTTTGTTCAGAGCTTCTTTTTTTTTTCTAATTTATCCAATAGAATAATTCAATATTAATTAAAATATTTTCAATTTAATATACTACTCTACACTTTCTTTCTCTCTATATATATATCCGTGTGAGAAAAGACAATTTTTTTTGGACTAAACTATAAATATTTTTATTTCAAAAATATTATAAAATTAATTTAATTTTTTAATATAGGTATTAATTAGAAACAGTTTAAATATTCAATTCAATTTTTATATGAAAATTAAAAAATTCAATGCACTGACCTATATTTCTTAATATGTATGAAATTATATAATTTTGCTTATATATATATATATAAATCCAGAAACAGAATATAATATAAGACCACTGATATATTCGAAATCAGCTATACTACATGTGTAATAAGTTGTACAGTATAAAATATAATAAATAATGTATAAAAGTGAGAAAAACATAATAAAAAGAGTGATGTTGGTACAGAACTACATATAGATTTCTGTTTCCCTTATTAGTTACTGCAGAGAGAAAAAAAGAAAGAGTGTTTTACCATTGCAATTGGCGCCACTTTGACGGAAGGCACTGTATCTGTAACGTGATCTCCACACTAGAACTCACTTAGGTCTCTGTAATGTGACATGGCAAATCCTCATAAGTTGGTCGTATAGTATAAAAGTATAACGGAAATTTTGAGTGTCCCGTCATAAATTGTAAGCACTAAGCAACAAGTCAACCTTACCGAGTCAAGACCCAAACACTAGACTAAACAAAATAAGTCACATAACTCTTCTATCTTTGTTCCTCTTTTCCTTTCTTTCTCTTCTCACAACGCGTTTCTTAGATCATTAATCAAATCAATCACCTCTTTTTAATTAACTCTTTCATCATTATTTTATTTCAACTAAATTTCGAGGGAATTCTGAGAAAACTCCAAGACTCAGGTTAATTCCTCTGTTCCTCTGTTATCTCAAGAAATCACTTGTAGCTTATACCATGTATATCATATTATATTCAAGTTACTGAATTGTTCAATTTCATAGTTTAGTCTTTGATTTTGTTGTTCCATGCCAAGAGGTGTTTCATGTCTGCATTTGAGGAAGGACCTTTTCTTTTATTCTTTCACTCCATGTTTATTAGCTTACATTTTCTGAGCATCAAAACAGAAAATATGTTACTCGCTTTTATGCTTATGGGGATGACCATTGACCAGTTATTATTATTCTAATATTCTTTGTTATGCTCAATGTTATTTTCTTGATTGACTTACTGTAATGAGTTCTGTTCATTCAGCTTACCCCGATTCAGACGTTTGTCTCAATTGAGCTTATCTTCTCAGCTTACCAATGTTTGTTTCACTCACAAAAGGGTCCAACAAGTTGTGAAATTGAGCTTTGGATCTGAATTTTTTTTATTAGATGAAAATTTGTGTGACTATGTTTATATTGTGATACACTGGTAAAATGAATTAGCCGCTATTTGTTAATTTCTTCGCCACTGTTCTTCTTCTGGTTAATGAGTATGGTTTGTGAATAAACCTGACGGAATGAAATGGCGAACGAATTATTAGACGGTGTCTCACATGGTTCTGAGTTATTTTCCCGAACCATTTTTACTGTAATTGACACTGTTAAAGCAGCAAATGAGGTTGTCATTCACAATGAAAATTTTAAGAGATTTTCTATTCACTTGGAGAATATCTCATTTGTATTGAAGTCTTTATCAAAGGAAGACATTCACAGGCATGAGAGCTTGGAAAATGCTATGAATGGTCTCAACCGAGAGGTTGAAGTTGCTAAGAAGCTGATTGTTGAGTGCAACAGTAGAAGTAAGGTTTATCTTTTAATCGATTCTAGAAAGATCGTTACACGCTTGAATTGTTGTTCCAAGGATATAGGCCGTGCAGTTAGCCTCATCTCTCAGGCCTCTTTAGACATTAGTTCTGGTTTAAATCAACAGATTAGTGAGTTATGTCAGAAAATGTTACATGCTGAGTATCAAACAGGTGCAACATTTGAGGAAATTTTAGAAAAAATTGAGGCAGCAATACAAGAGGGAAATGTTGATCGGTCGTGTGCGAATCAGTTGCTAACCTGTGTTGCAGAAGCCATAGGGGTCCCTATGGAACATGCTGCTTTGAAGAGAGAATTTGATGACCTGAAAAATGAAATGGAAAATGCCAAGTCAAGGGTAGATGTGGCAGAAGCTTTGCATATGGAGCAGATTATTGCAGTGCTTGGAAAGGCTGATTTTATAACTTCAGCACAAGAGAAGGAAACTAAGTACTTTGAAAAGAGAAACTCCTTGGGAGAGAGACCATTGATGGCTTTGCATTCTTTTTACTGTCCAATAACTTGTGATATTATGGTGGATCCTGTGGAGACTTCCACTGGAAGGACATTTGAGAGAAGTGCAATAGAGAAATGGCTTGCTGAAGGGAACACTAACTGTCCCTTGACAAGGTTGCCTCTGGATACTAAAATCCTGAGGCCAAATAAAATTCTTAAACTGTCTATTCAAGAGTGGAAGGACAGGAATACAATGATTACCATTTCTTCTATCAAATCCGAGCTTGTAACAAGTGATGAAGAGGGAGTGGTTCAGGCCTTGCAGAAATTACATGACCTGTGCTTAGAAAGAGAGATACATCGAGAATGGTTAAAAATGGAGAATTTTATTTCTGTTCTTATTGGACTTCTTAGTTCTAAAAATCGTGAAATAAGGAAGAGTGTACTACTCATCCTGTCCATGCTTGCAAGGGATAATGCAGAAAACAAGGTACCTCATTAAACCTTCTCATTATTAACTATACATATATTTAGATAGCTCCATGAAAACAGAAGTATCAATATTAGTTTTGCATAAAAAAGATGGTGTTACTTCTTTTTGGCAGGAAGATATTGCTAAAGTGGATAATGCACTTGGAACAATTGTTCGCTCACTTTCACGTCAAGTTGAGGAACGCAAGTTAGCATTGGAGTTGCTGCTGGAGTTATCTAAAAGTAAAATGGTGTGCAGTCGCATAGGAAACAGTCAAGGAAGCATACTTCTCCTGGTATCAATGTCAAACAGTGATGATGTTGTGGCAGCGAAAAATGCACATGAGCTGCTGGAGAACCTCTCTTTCCTTGATCGGAATGTTATAGAGATGGCAAAGGCAAATTATCTTAAGCCTTTACTGCTGAAACTTTCTACAGGTATTCCATAAATTAGATATGCCCTCTAAACTTTTAGTGGTTTATGTCTTGATCAGCATCCCTGCGGATTGGATAATGGGTAATTTTAGAACTTCAAAGTTTTGTGTTTACTGCTTTTGTTTATTTGAGACTGGCGAGGGGGAAGGGACTTCAATTTAGTTATTGGCATTGATCTCCACAAAGATCTATGAGGTAGGATATAAATACAACATATTCACATACTTAAGGAAAATTATGGTCAAATTTGAATAAACTCCTCACTTTTAGGAGAATTAAGGAAGTAAAATAAATCAAATTTCTTTAATTAGTTAAAATCAACTTATAGAACTTAACTTCTTTAGAAGCTCTCTTGTCTAACTTCCCTAAAAGTAAAAGTTGAAATGCATAACTTGGTTTTAACTTGAAGGAAAAGTTTGCTTTGTTTTACTTCTCTATTTTTTCTCGTGTTTGTGAAGAAGTTTATCCAAACTAAGCTTTTGTCTTTTGTAAGAAATATGAATACCATCTCTTTTATGGAATTATATATGCAATAATTGTTTGTGCTTACAGAAAAAACTCTTGGAAATTGAAATTAGTTACAAAAACAAAACAGAGAAGACTTCTATATTGTTTCTGGTTTTGCCTCCTTTCTTAAGGTGTATGAATTATCACCTATCTACTAAAAGAGAAATTAAATGTGTTGAGTGTAGAAATATGCATCTGTATATTGCACTTAAATGTACAAAACAATGAAGCGAAGCTCATGACTTAACAAATCCAATGAAGTGCAGGTGGAAATGCAATGAGTTTACTGTTCAACCTTCTTAATATAACACTGATACTGAATATCGAACTAGAAAACATGGACTTTGTTCCTAAAATGAACAAAATTTGAATTTTCAATTATTTCCTTGATATAGGACCTGAAAATGTGAGAATAGGCATGACTGAAACTTTGTCCGAAATTACGTTGACCGACCAGAACAAATTGTCCTTGGTCAAAGATGGGGCATTGCAACCTCTTTTTCAGCTGCTCTTAAATAATGATGTGGAAATCAAGATAGTGGCTGTCAAAGCTCTACTACAGCTCTCAAGCTTGCCAGAGAATGGCCTGCAGATGATTAAGGAAGGTGTAGCTCAACCACTGTTGGAACTGCTATACTGTCACAGTTTAGAGTCACCTACTCTGCTTGAACAGGTTGTTACCACAATAATGCACCTTGCCATATCAGCAACTCACCAACAAGCTGAAGCCGAACAGGTTTCATTTTTGGATTCTGAGGAAGATATATATAAATTTTTCTCTCTATGTTCTTTGATGGAACCTGAAATACAAAACAAGATTCTCAAAGCTTTCCAGGCATTGTGCCAATCTTTCTATGGCTTCCGCATCAGAAGGAGGTTGAGACAGGTATGCACTTTTCTTAAAGTTTCAAAATTTATAAAAGATATTGAAGAAACTAATAATGTTAGATGATAAGGATAATAGGGAGGAAGAGCAAGTGGAGGAAAATGAGAGGACAGTAAGAGAAGAAAAATTTTAGCCCTTTAGTACATAAAATCTTCCTTGTACTGCATTTTTCCACTAGTTAACTCTGATCATAGTTTCAATCATTTTACCTCAAATTTAACAACAATAATAATTGTATTTATATATATGTATGTATGTATGTATTAATAATTATCACCATCCATTCATTCAATGTATACAAGTGATTTCATAGTTATATTTGCTGCAGATATCAGCTGCTAAACTATTGGTCCAGTTCTTGGAGCTTAATGTAGAAACAGTGCGGGTCAATGCCTTGAAGCTTTTCTATTGCTTGACAGAAGACAGTGATTATGGACACATCTCATCACATATAACTGAAAGATTCATTAAAGTCTTGCTTACAATCATTGAGGCTTCTGATGACGCAGAAGAGATGGTGACTGCTATCGGTATCATCTCTAAACTACCACTGGAGTCTCACATGACACAGTGGCTTCTAGATTCTGGGGCACTTAAAACTATTTTGACTTGTCTCACCGACCAACACAAGCACGCCTCACAAAAAAAGCAAGTCATAGAGAATTCAGTTCAAGCTCTTCACCGTTTTACGGTCTCAACAAATGTGGAGTGGCAGAAGAGAGTGGCTTTAGAAGGCATATTCCCAGTGCTGGTGCAATTGCTGCTTTCTGGAACATCCTTTACTAAACAAAATGCAGCCATTTCAATCAAGCAGTTTTCAGAGAGTTCATATCGCTTGAGCGTGCCCATAAAGAAGCCGAGTATTTTCAAATGCTGCCTTGTGGCGCAAGAAACCGGTTGCCCTGCACACCGCGGCACCTGCTCAGTTGAGTCTTCATTCTGCATTCTGCAAGCCAATGCCTTGGAACCCCTCGTTCACATGCTTGCAGAACAAGATGTTGGAATGCGTGAAGCTTCCTTAGATGCGGTACTAACTTTGGTTGACAGTGAAGCACCACAGAGTGGAAGCAAGGTACTTGCAAATTCAAATGCTATTACACCAATGATAAACCTATTGAGTGTTCCGGGGTTGCAGGAAAAAATTCTAATAGCTTTAGAACTGATTTTTCAACTTGATGAAGTGAGAAATAAGTACAAAGCTGTGGCCACAATGCCGTTGGTAGAAATAACTCAGGGGAAAGATAGCCGTTTGAGAAGTCTTGCTGCCAAAGGCCTTGCTCAATTGGGTGTACTTGATATACAGTCTTCTTATTTTTGAGAACTGTCTCACAATTGTTTGGTTACTTCTGTAATTTAAGGTACAAAATTTAAAAACAGACATTTTTTTACACACAAAATTCCTGTTTTAAGGTTTATTTTTTCCCTTTCTCTCTACTGTATCCCTTATCCATACATAGTTATATTTTGTGAAGTCAGTGTTGTTCTGATATGTTGTGCGATCCGAGGCACATGAGAACTGAACTTGGTGATAAGAGTTATATCTGAAAGGCTTTCAGAGTTACATCATAGCATCACCATTCTTCTGAAAATATTGTATCTAGTGCATTAGTATATAAATACTCACATCACAATTGACACCATTTCCTAACTTTTGCTGCAACAGATGCATATGAAGAACCAATTTTGCATAAATTTCAATCAATAATCATATTACGTTACTATTGTAGTTTTTAGAATTTGAAATGATACTAATATGTCATTTATTGCTTAAAACATAGAGTATAAGACCCATTTTTTCCGTCAAAGTCGCTGGCATAATTTCATTGAATGAAACTGTAACACTTTGAAAATAATATCAATAAAAATAGAGTTTAATAAAAAAGCAAAAAATAGTGAAAAAAAGGGAATAGTTTTAAAACATAAAAATTCAAATCTCAACAATGAAAGATATATGATGAATAAAATAAAATAAAATCAAATTAATATTTGAGGAGATGATAAAAAATGTTTTAGATGATGAAAATATAAAAGCTTACTTGAAAAAAAAATAATAGGAAAGTGTAAAAGAAATTTAAACTTTAAGACAAAAGATAAACTAAAAATTAATGAATGACATACACCTGAAACAAATTAAAGAAAACAAAATTTATAAAAGATTTAACAAGGAAAAATGTATTTTAAAAAAAATCCAATAAGTTGAATAGTTATTAAAATTAATAATAAATGTAAATTATGAAATGAAATACTTTTTTTTTACACAAATATATCTACATTCCTTCCTTCTAGGTAGGAAAAAAATATCTTAAGACAACTTGAACTCTTTTTCCTTTTTTTTAAAAAAAAAAAAAAAACTCTTCACTTGTACGTTATAAATTTCACTCCACATTCTTTTTTTTCCAATACATTTCAGTCCAGAATGGCCCTTTTAAAATATATTTAAAGGATGGGGATTAATACATACAAAATCCCTATTTCATTGCAGAATATATTAAAAGGTGTGCAAAGTGAGATTTTGTGTGTGCTGAAAGAAAACAGCAAAAGAAAATAAAAGCAGTAACCAAGTATGTAGATACCCTAGGTCCTAGCCCATAAATTCTTGTAGTGGACCATAAAGCCCATTTCTTCACAATGTATTGGGCCTGGGCGACAATGGTCCAAATACAGAAACACCGGTGAGAGAAGCGCGGTTGCGTTTGCATCTCTCTCTCTCTCTCTACAATTTCCCTGTCACACACGCACAGAGATTCACTTCGAAGCTGAACGCTGCAGAAAATGTTCAAAAAGTACGTTCACTCGCTCTACAAACATATCTGAAAAATCATACTTCATAGATTCTGATATGATTCAAAACTTGCTTCTTTTATTTTCCTCTTATAATTTTTGAGGTTTTTGTAGCACTTGCACCATTGGTGGTGATGATGGTTCCAAAACCCTAAAACTTTTATTAATTTCGCATCGGAATCCCCAATGCTCTATTTTCCTTGCATAACTTTCCCCAAATTACTCGATAATTCCATGAACATACGTGTTGCGTCGTGCATGATCTCTATTTCATCGCCATGAATATGATCCTATTGCTTCCTCATACAATTGTTATTTATTGTGATGATTTTTCAATATTTATATTTAGATTTACATGTCAATTTTATTTTATGTTTTTCAGATTTTCAGGTGAAGATGTGTCTGCACAGAACCAAGTGAAGGCATCTGTTCAACGAAAAATACGACAAAGTATTGCAGAAGAGGTGATGTTACTTTTAGGGTTGAGCCTTTGTTGTAAATTTTAACCTTAAATAACAATGTTGTTCCTTGCTGTTTCTCATTGGTTTTTGTTGCCTGTGACACTAACCTCACTGACTCCACTGCAGTATCCGGGCCTTGAACCTGTGTTGGATGATATACTTCCCAAGAAATCACCTCTTATAGTGGCTAAATGGTTTGACTGTGGTTCTTTTTGCCCCACATTTTGCTGTGTCATATCTTTTATGGCTGCTAACTGGTTGCTTTTCCCCTTGTTCCTGTAGTCAGAACCATCTCAATCTGGTTCTGGTGAACAATGTGCCGTTGTTTTTCAGTGTTCGCGATGGACCATACATGCCCACCTTGCGACTTCTACATCAATGTAAAGTTTGTAGTTCTTGCATTTTTTAACTTGTCTAGTGAATTAATGAATTATAAATATTTTGCTGGTTTTTAAGGTGTATTTTGACTGCATGCTTTTTATAGTTCAATTATGTTTTAGTAAACAATTGTAGGATGCAGCTGACTTTGGGTTCAGCTCATATGATGAAAATGATATTTAAATACATTAGATGGAAAACTTATAGTAGTCTAAGTAAAAATTGTTTTGCAGATCCAAATATAATGAAGAAGTTACAAGTTGATCGTGGAGCAATAAGATTTGTCTTGGCTGGTGCAAACATAATGTGTCCTGGTCTTACATCTCCTGGGGGTGTTTTGGATGAGGATGTGGGGGTAGAATGTCCTGTGGTACTGCCATTATATACAGTACATTGATTATTCATTATAATGCACAAAGTAAGCATTTTCTATTGAATTATATTAACTCATGTATTGATGTGATCTCAGGCCATCATGGCTGAAGGAAAACAGCATGCTCTTGCTATTGGCTTTACAAAAATGTCAGCAAAAGACATGTAAGGAACTTGTCTTATCTCGTCTTTTGATAGGACAAGAATGTTGAGTGAACTAAATATGAATTCTTTAACTGATAAATGGAGACTCTGTGTGATATTCCCTCTTTTGTTGTTTATTTTAATCTCTGCCTAACATTCATGAACATGCAAGTAGGGGTGTGGTTGGGTCAGGCTGAGTTTACTAGAAAATGAGACCAAGCTGATTAAAAAGCCTTAGTTTGGATCAGTTTGGGCTTGGCAAATTTTAAAGGACTAACCAAATCAATCAAATTCAAGTTGGTTCATGTCTGGTCAAAGGGTTGGCATTATTTTATGAATAAATCTTGTAAAGATAAAAATTAAGAAGCAAACAAGATCTGCATATTGCATAATACAGGAAAGTCACCCTTCAGCACAATACCCAATCTTCTGCAGACCAACACAAACAAGAATCCCACATCACTGCTTCCCTTTTACGTCATTAACTGTGCCATGCAACCTAAACTTCTGAACCACTTGGGTCGGCCTAGTAGTTGGGAGGGGAGGGTTGGGTAATATGCAGGAGGTCCTAGGTTTGATTCTTGTTGCCATCATTGTACACCAAAAAAAACAAATACAACCTAAACTATTTATCTATTAGTTGGACTTGATTGCAGCCCAAACAGGTGCATATCAAGCTCCCCACAGTAGACCTAGCAACATCAAACTTGTAATCTTACAGAACAACGCGTTATCAATGTGAGGTATAATTGATGATTGCTACTTGAAGGGTGGCCTATGAGAGGTCACTTACGGGAAGGAAGGGAGGATAATATTGAGATTGGATTTTACCTTGGTTGAATTAGGAGTGAATTTCATTTGAGTGAGGCTTATATGGATATATATTGGGTTGTGCTTTATGAGTTTCAAGTTCATTAATTGACTTGACCTAAGTTGGGTCTATATCCTTGTTAACCTAATCAATCACCCAAACCAATCATTTCTTTAGTTTTGGTTTGGTTGGGTTGCTTGGTTCATGAGTCGATTGGAACTGCTTATACTATACATTTAAGAGAAAATTTGATATAAATAATTTATTTTACCATGTCTCGTTATCAGCCTCCCCTAATTCTTGTTCAGTTCCACCAATGTGCATTAATGTAATGGAAAGAGCATTAGCATGTCATTTGATGAAGTACTGAGCGAATGTCTTTCTACTGCTTACTTTAATTGATGACTATGGTATTAGTTTCATGTTACACAACTCTCCCAATAATGATATTGGGACGGAAAATTAAGAGATGAAGCTCATAGTGTGCAACTATGATAGAACTGGTATCGTAACAGTGAGAAAGAACAGTTTTTTTATTTAGTGAAACTAAGAAGAAACCCCCAGGAAGCAAGACACAATTTTCAGATATTTTGAGGGGTTTAGATTCACTCCTTACACTGCTTTCTTTATTACAAAAGTCCCCCTAAGCCATTTACTGTTGATCCTATTTATAGGCAGCTACTGGTCTACTGTTTATAATGGAAACCCACCCTCAATGGGCCTAATTAGCTGCAAGTCCATCCCCCTTCTTTTCAACATTAACCCACTTGTTCATGGGTCTGCCATCACACTGTTACCAGCTCGACTCAAAATTCAATGTTTGTACCTTTAAGGCTTGAAGCTGGAACATCACTGGACTGCCAATAATATAAATGTCACTTGCATCAATGCTGTAGCATTTGCTTTCTATTAATTAAAGAATAAAAACTCAAGGCTGATGCTGAAATAAAGAGAAGCTATGACTTGCTTGGTTTAACTTTCCTTGTTTGATTTTTGTACTCAAGAAGTTCAAATGTTTCCGTTATTTCAGAAAAGCAATCAATAAGGGAATTGGGGTTGACAACTTGCATTATCTCAATGATGGCCTTTGGAAGGTATGATTGACATATGGTTAATTCTTGTTCGTCTCGCAATCCACAAAAAAGTATATTAAGTGCTCATATTTCTGTTCTTTGATGTAGTACCTGCAATAAATACCATGTCTTGTTTTTCTCTTTTTCTTTTGTTGGTATGAACGACAAGACCTTTTGGCCTTGAACATTGAAACCCAATCCATGATTTCTAATATATTATCCTTACCTCTTTTCTGTACTACATTGTAGATGGAGCGACTTGATTGAAGATGTTACAAGAGCTTCAATGTTTATGAATGCTTGATGAATTCCTGTTTTCTGGACCTTGACCCAGACCTTCAGGATCATATGCAAGCTTGTTGATTTGTTTTGTTATGCCGTGTAAACAGTAAAGAAATGAATTTTGTTGCATAGAGTGCACTCTTGGTATATGTAGATTTCATGTAACATGGATTACACTCAAGGTGTTGGCAAATATGAAGTTTTATTCATTTTTGGACGCCAATTGAATGTTGGAACCATGCTCGGAAATTTATTTAAACTTGATGATGCTATTTGATCTTTGTTTCCTACCACATAATTGTCTGAAGACCCTCAATCCTTAAACTATCGCAACTGATCTAATCTAAAGTGGCTGTTAAAAAAAAATAGACTTTATTTGTTGCATTTATCTGGAGTCACTTTTCACTTTCTCATTTTCCTCTTGTTCATTTCCTCTTATTCATCATTTATTTTACATTTGTCTTATTATACTAAAATTTTTATACTCCTATTACTAGGTTTAAATTTAATTTTGGTTTCCCTAACTTATACAAATTTTTTATCCCTCTTTTTAAAAACCACTACCGGTGCTCCAAAAACGTTGTCATATTCACAAATGATCCTCGAGTTATATCGTCGTTTGATCTGTCCGTTAACTACTTACGTAGATGTCAACATGGAGTGAAAATTGCATGTCATCAAAGGTGGTCATTGCAACAGGTTAATGTCAATGATTAGCATGGCCTGGAATTATTGTTAGTGGCAATTTATCTCACTTCTCATGTAACAGACCTTGGTATTAGGGTTTGTGTCCTAACATAACGAAGGCACTGCAACCCGAATGTCATTGTACATCCCAGAATCTTGCACAACGATATGAAGATTGGCCACATTTTGATGAGCGGCGTGGTTTTATTCAATTGATTGTTAGGTCAAAACTCTGAAGGGTAGTAAAATGGCTTCAATTTAGAGGGCTACAACTACTGTCATTTTCTGTTTCCATGAGGGTTAAGGGTTTGGTGCACATTGGAAAGCTTATATTGATTTATTTTGTCTTCAGGATCACATTTGGATGATGTGTCTGTTTTCCTTTTTTGTACCAAATAGCAACGATTGCAAAGCATAACAACATAAAACTGGCAGCAATTACAATTGAACTGTCAATTAAATTCTAGAAGACACTTGAATGGCTTCCCTGCCTCCCCACGTTCTAGGGACCTATCCTTCCTTTATCAAATTACTATACAGATAGATGGCAAAGGGAAATTATCTGAAGACATAAGTTTTCCATAAATTTTAACCGATCAAACTTAAGGTAGCTCAACAATGAATACTAACAACATTCTCTAATGGGCTCCTTCCTATGTGCTCTTTATACTATTGGTTGAAATTTGTTATAAGGAACACATTCACTAATGATTTTGTAGTTTTTAATAAATTTGAACCAATAGAAAAGCACGTAAAGAGGAATGTATTAGAGAATGTATTGCCGACACTCCTCCTAGAATGATCAATAATGAACCGGGCAACCTGCAACTACAATGCCTTTTTCAGTATGACAAGTAGCCAAGGGACACCCTTCAGGATTATTTCCCCACCAGTTAAGCATAATGTTGTTATTGTTCAAAGCAAGAAACAGTAAGATTGTCATAAAGGCAGTTCCAGCATCAAGACCACCAGACAATACATAATTGCAGCGCTTCCACCATTCTTGCCTATATCTATATGCAACATACCCTGATAGAAAGCCAACTATAATCCAACTAGTGTAGTTAACAGCAGTTGCAGGTGGCATTATTGATGTAGCACCCAACATCACAGGCATGTGTATTAGAGTTATCCATCTTTGACTTGGAAATGCCTTGTGAGCAACCCAAACTAGCAAAGGAGCAATTGCTCCACCAAGGAAAAACAAATTCACTTTGGCATATTCACCAAGGTCTCCAAAGATCCTGCGTGGTCCAAGAAGACCCCATATAACTGATGCATCAAAGAACACATTGTCCATTGGACAAGTCCAAGGGCTGTCAGGAGGAAGCACGGTAGTATCACAAAGATTAGGGATCCTTTTCATCAACCACCATGCTGTTATTGTGTATATAAACACTGATAAGATTGTTCCTACCACCTGCATACAATGCAATATGCAGCCATATTTAGTTTCTTAACTAAGTTAACAACCATTTCGGTCCTTAAAAATATGAAAGTGAGACAATTTAATTATTAAAAGATAGAAAATAACATAATAGTTTCTACCATATTTATCACTTTAATCTCTAAAAGATATCTTTTGTCATTTGGATTTTTAAGTTTAACTATATGTTATCGTTTTATTAGCTAAATTAAATATTAGAATAAGAGTAAATAGTTAAGTTTAGGGACTAAAAAAATAAATAAATAAATTCAGGGACTCAAGTAACATTAAATTTTATGAACTATTTTGTTATTTTCATCTTTGAAAAGATGAATTGCTCGAACTGTCACATTTTTCATAGCTAAAATGGTAGTTCACTCCATTTAAGATCATAGAAGAGTCAAAACTTACTTGTGCCATGAACATTGTTCTTGGTGGAATCTTCATGTAGTGTCCAAGTTTGAAGTCTTGCAAAAAGGTTAGTGCTTGAACCATGCTGATGTAGCCATAAACCTTAAAGCACATGTTAGCCACAGGGTATTCCGGATACATGTAACCAATTATGTACTCTGTTATGATGTTTAAACCGGGTTGCTGTTAAGAAGAAAGAGAAGAGCTTTTAGAGAGTTATTATCCTTAGCACCAATGTGAAATTAGTAAGATCAGTAATTGAATTGTTGAAATACCTGATTTGTAGTAGCATTTATTATACCAATTGGAAGAGTGAAGAAAACAGAAATTGCACAAGCTAGCAATACACCCCACCATGGCAACTGGAGTGATTCTTTGTAGTGCTCACAAATGAATATAATAAGAGCTATGTTTGCTACTAGAATGATGTGAAACCACCACATGGGGACTGATTTGTACCTTCTCATAAGTCTTGTGTGTATGTCAATTCTTGTACTGTTTCCAAAGGCCCTTTTACTTTGAACCCATATTTCTCTGCATAGAGCATATGGTAAGTGTTTATGGAATTGAAGTTTTGTAAGACACAGCATATTTTCACATAAAAATTAGAGTAGGGTGGAGTCTGTGTAGACTTTCATATTAAGTAACAGTTGAATATTTTCATCTTCACTACAAGAAAAACTCAGTGAAGTAATTGATAATATGTCTAATATCAAACATTCAATTAAGCCTAATACCAAACATCCTAACACGTCATGTTGATGATAAAATCAGATGATCCATATAGCTACCTTCCATGAAAGAGCAGAACATGCACAACTGTAGCAGAAAGTGCTGCGAATCCGAGGCCATATGTCATTGCAAAGAATGTGCTGAGATGTACAGGTCCATTGGCTTTATAAGCATCCCGATCAAGATGGAACTCAGAGTTGACAATAGTTGAAATGTCATAGAGTGAACCATTTCCCATGAACAGCTTACTTGAAAATATTGGATAAGTCTTGGCATGGTAGGCATTAAGCCAGTAAGCAATTGGTGTCATCACATACATAACAAGAAAAAAACCCACAGCAATATTAGCAGTTGCAAACCATGGACTAGCTAGTGGACTTCCAAGGTAAGAAGAAATAGTAGACCAATCTATTCCAAATGCTGCAATTCCAAGACCCCTCAAACCAGAACCAAGTTGTTGAACTAAAATAGATTTCGGAGCAATCCAACACATCCAAGAGAAAGATGTTAACATTGAAAAGAGATAGCCAGGAAATACATAGTAAGCCAAGCCTGAGACTAATACAAGGAGGAAAAATTGAGTTCTTGTTGTGCCTCCTTTAGGCCTTTTACTTTTCTCATGTAGAGCACTGCATCAATGTACTACTTCATCAGCATAGTTGCATTCTTTAGAAACTACTACTGATTAACACATTAGTTAAAGGGAATTCACCTGAATAGTGACACCTGAACCAGATTAGAAGGCCACCACATTTCTCCTGGCTCAACCAGAAATTTCCGGAACAGTCCTGCCCAACCAAATCCCAGCAACTAAAATTGAATAACAAAGCAAAAGTTAAGACAGTATCACTTGGTATACCTCTGAAATGAGTTAACTACAAGAATCATTGCCATAAACAAAAAAACAAATAACAGTTTTTAGCTCATTAGCAATCTTTTACACAACTCAGGGAGTAAGTGCATGTTTGCTCTCATGTTGAGTCATTTAAAATCATGTTAAAATATCATCGGTCAACTTGATTTTAAGTAAATATTTAAATATTTGTATTGACATTAAATAAATAATGCAAAGAATAGAATTATACTGAATTGAAGCAATTTTAAGTAGTTTTTACTTTTTACATTGAATCAATAATATGATACTAAGGTTTACTACTAACTTGTTTTTAGAATAAAAACACAAATCGTTTCGCTTCAAAATTAATCCTAATTAGAATAAATTTTGCAAAACTACTTTCATTCAAAATCAACTCATCCAACCATATTAAAATTTCAAGAGCAATATTGAGTGTCCCTTAGCAAATAATACCTGGTCAAAGATGACACAGCAGGTTTGTTGGAACTGGACTGAATGTTGGTTAAAATTTCAAATATTTTTATCTAGTGAAAATATCAACAATCTTATAGCTAGATTAAAGTTATTATAAAAAGCAATATGATCAAATAAAACCAAACTACACCTTTAAAACTCTGTTAAGAATTTCAGTAAAAAGTAAATGATTTCTGATAAAGACTTTCTATTTTGATATTCCAAATTCCATAAGAAAAATGTAAGGATTCAAATCGCACAATATAGTTCCCCCTTTTCATCCTCTATCACACAGCAGGGCACCTAAGTGTCCACCACTCCACCTCCCTCAAACCAAAAATAAACTAAATAAGCTATATAGTAATAATTCTGAAATGAAATATAAGTATATTTTTCATATTGTTTCGTTATCTTATAAATGATTGATTATGTCTCATAATTTATTATTCAATTATTTAAAAAATAATTTTACACATGAATTGTTTTCAAACGTGCATACACACAACGAATATGATTTCTGTATATGCACGAGTTACAGTTAGACTAGTAAATTCCTTAGAACATTGACCTTGTAATCGACTGAAACACAAAGTATATACATATATATTTCTTGACAAAATTGTTTTGAATTTTCAAATTTTGTTCCCAGATTCTGAGTATATATGTTTTCATCTAGTCAATAAATATGAAAATGATTAGGCATGTGAGGATGTTTTCTATCCACAAGCAATTACAGGAAGAAAAAATAAGAAGAAATTAAATATATTTTTCTAAAAGTTAAAATTACCTTTTCAGTAGTTAGTTTGCAAAAAGTATTATATCTTTTAAAAATATTAAAAGAGAAAAGTTCTACAAATTAACTAATAAAAAATAATTTTACGTTTTATTTTTTATTTTTTATTCCCTTTTCCCAGACAGGATTTCACTGGACATACCCTCAAAACACAAAGTGAAGCAGTTAAAATGAGAAAGAGAAAGTGAGAATTAATGATTAAGGAAGAAAGAGAACCTGAGTGGTTAACATGACAAGTACGGCAGGAAGAAAATCAAGCTTTCTTTTATACATGAGCTTCACTGCACTCAAAATATGAGTAGCATACACAGTTCCAGCACCAGAATTGGCAAAGATGGTTATAAGAACATGTTCTTTGATATTGAAGGGTCCTCTATTTAGTGAGAACTCAAACCTTGTGTCCTTAAAGAACACACGTGTTGGCAAAGTCCTTGCCAAGAAGTGTCCAATAGGAACAACAGCTATCTGAGCTGAAATTGAAGTCACAATCAAAGGCTGTGTTCTGTACCAAAAGAACTGATTCACAAAGGACAATAACACACATGAAATAACACCTAGAACCCACATTCTGAACGTCAGAATTTGCATGTTAGGGTCATCAGTTTTAGGCACTGTTAGTTCCACTTGTTTCACTGGACACTCTTCCTTCTCTATCTTCTCATCTGAGCCACCCTCAACCTCAAAAGTTGAAGCCATAGTAAACACAGAGAGAAAGTGTGAAAATCAAATCTAGTTGATGAAAACAAGTGTATCTGTATCAGTATCTATAGTTATATGCTAGTACTAGACGGCGAGGAATCTTTGTATGCAGCAAAAGACAGTGCAATATTTCGGGTAAAAGGAATGACAATGATTCAACAAATAGAGTAACTATATTGGATACATCGTTCATGACAGTTGGACTTTAATTATAACGGACTGGTGCCATTATAATTATCAAAATACTATTACCCTGCAAGTAATTCCATTGACTTTTAATTTAATTAGGTAAAACAAATTCGTTGTTGAGAGAACATAAATATTCCTAGAAAATAGTGGTGATTGTGTATTTAATTTGTTTTAGAGATAATAGATTTGTCAGTTTTCATTTTTTTAATTAAAAAATAATATAAATATTATGAGACGTGAAAGATTATGATAAAATATTTTATAAAATTAAATATAAGATTGAGTTAGGTTTTAAATTTTAAATATGAATAATTATGAATTTTAATAGAGATAATAAATTTTAAAGATAAAGATAATGAATTTAAATATAGAAATGTAACGAATAATAATTTTGTATGTTTAAAAAAATAAAATTGTTTAATAAGAGTGAAGAAAAAGATAATTACAAATAGGAGAATCTCTTAATAAAAGATAATTAAAATAGGAGAATTCTCTTTATTTCTATGTTACTAAACATAAGTATTTAATTTAAAATAAATAAATTAAGAAAATGAATTTAGTTGTTTAGTTTCAATAATTTAAGAAAAGTTAATAAATAATTTTTTAAATTAAAATGGTTAAAATTATTTAATAAAAATTAGATAAAAAAAGATGAGCATTTGCTTTTAATAATTAAAGAGATACAAGAGAAAATAAATTTGCCGCTCGTAATGTTGTAATTCAGCTTCATCCAAAACTGCTAAAGGTACATGTGGACTTTATTGAAAAACTTAACTAATTATATATACACGAAAATTTGCATGAATATTTTTTATATTTTAGTTAAATTCTAAATTTTATTACTATTTTTTAAGCAGATCACATTATTTATCTTTTTTTTAATATTTTTATCTCTTTTTACCAAAATAATAAAAATTGGTGCATAAAATTAATATATAATAATACAAACACTGTTATCCTAATTTTTCAAAGTAAATTCCAAATAATTATATCAACGTTTATCTAAAGAATATTAATAATTTTTAAAAAATAATATGACTTGCATTTATGATGTTTAGGGTTAAGATATTGTTATATTAAATCAAGTCTTTATTTATACTTTTTTTAAGAATTAAAAAGGCCTAGAAAGTGTCAAATGCCATAAGGAATTTTAATAATTTAGAATAATTATTAAATTCATAAACTTTTCAATTTTCTTTCTATTCCGTTTTTTCCCTTTTGGTCCAACGAATGATTTATACTATTATATTAGTTTTCATTTGATTAAATATTTGGCGTTTACACAGTACTGTTTATTAGATGTTAGATAGCATGTATTAAAATTATTTGGAAGAGTTTGATCTTCTTATTAAAACATTACATATATAAATTTTATATAATTTAAATTTTTTAAATATATTTTCTAATATCTAATACTTATGTATATTTTAATATCATTTAAATAAAATAATTTAATAAAATATTAAATAATTTCAAAATTATATAAAATTATATATATATATATATATATATATATAATTCCATCAATAAAATATAAAGTTATGTTAAATTACTCAAATTTAATTTATAAAATAAATTTAGTTTATTATAAGATATAAGTAAACACGTAATGTATCCTCGACCATTCGTCAAGTTGAAAAAAAAAAAAAAATAATAAGAAACCTACCACTAGTCAAGTTGAAGATTAAGTTTGAGGTGTTGCTGCACATGAACAATTGAAGATGAAGATGAAGATGAAGATAGTGTTGATATACTCATTTTTACTGCCTGGTGTTGAACGTATCCTTTGTTACATTTATTCTCATTAATGGACCCATTTCCTTACAAATTCCAACCAACTTGAGTGCCTCATTTTCTTTTCTTTTCTTTTCTTTTCTTTTCTTAGCGATAAGTCTTTTTCCCCTTTCCAAGAGCTTTCTAGCGGTTCATACTTATTTAAGATTGCCAATTATCACACTCCTAATTACACTCTTTTCTTTTTCTGGTTCTCTATTCAACATGTATTTCACACACTGTTTCTACAATTCATCAAAACATTACCTTTCAATCATGTCAAAATATCACCATTTTCTTTATTTATATATTTTATTTTTTTATACACCCCTTTTTTTCTCTATTTAATTTGAATTTCTACAATTTCTTTAAAAAATATTAATAGCTAAAAATATATATAACAGTTTAAGTTATTTATTTTAAATTTAAAGTATGATTTTAAAATATTTGTTTATTAAAAAATTTAATTATAATAATTTATATATTTAAAGTATTTATTTATTATGCGTATTCATTATTTAAAAATTAAACATTATTCTACACAATATACAATTATATACAGACTAAACAAATTAATTTAATAATTAGAAAAAAAAACTCTTAATAATCTAAGTGGGAGAAAGTGAACAGAGTTCCATTGCCCAACTTGACAAAAGGAAACTAATAAAGTTAAAATCATCAGCTAGTGGGCTGACCCAGCAATCAGGGCAAGAAAAATGTTATATTAATCACATAATACTATTTTATAGTACTTTATTTTTATTTTATATTAAAATATATAAGAGTTAATTAAGTTTCTAATCTCAAATTTTTTATAAAATTTTATTTTTATTCTTTTATTTTAATTTTATAAAAAAATTGTTTTTACTTTATTAAATGATTAAATAAAAATTATTTTATAGGAGTTAAAATAAATTTTCTAACTAGGAAAGATCGTTGCAAAATGATTTTTATTTAACTAATTAATAAGAAGGACTAAAAATACTTATAGAAAATTTTATGAGGATTAAAATAAACATATTTAAAGATTTAAAAATAAAATTATATAAAAACCAGCTAAAAAAACTTAACAAATCCAAAATACAATTTTAATGATAGGTAGACTAAAAGTTAAAAGCAAAACAACAAAAAGAAATCAAATCAAATGACATAAGTATCAAACACGCCTGATGATGTGAAATCAATTATCAACCCCGGTTTCCACTGTTGAAGTAGACAACCACGTTGTAATTGAAATAGACAACTTTGACCTACGCAGTGTTATAAAAAACTTAAATCGACCATGTTATAGGGTTTCTTGATTAATTAGGTATAATTCACACCTTTTAACTTAATTTTAAGAGTTAATTAGATACGGTTTCATATTATTTTATAATGATATCAAGATTTTTTTTTGTTGAGTAAAAAAAAATCATTTACCTATACATCAAGTCAATAATATCAAATACAAGGAGAAATATTAAAAAAAAACATTAGTCAAAAAATTTCTATATATTTTAAGATTGAATTAAATTTAAACTTATTTTTTAAGGATATTTTATTTTTTCTTTTCAAAATTAATATTGTACTATCTGGACACTGTCAAGTCACATCGCATCATATCGCATCGCTAAGTAAGTCATTTCGAGCAGGATACGTAGATAGGTCTATACTTCTGTCGTCAGCACCATCAGAGGAGTAGAGTCAAGTTTCGTCGTCAGAGTAAAGATAAAGTGACTCATACTTGCTCGGCTTAGGTAAGGAGCATCATGACTACCCAAACTTCATCGCTTTCTCGGATCAAAGACTATACAAGCTAAGGTTGGGTTAAAGATTACTCAAACCTCAATCAAATCCTCAGAACAAAAATTGTCTGAGTTGAGGTTGGGTCAAAGACTACTCAAACCTCAATCAAATCATCGGATCAAAGATTATCCGAGTTAAGGTTGGGTCAAAGACTACTCATACTTTAATCAAATACTTGAATTAAAGATTACCCGAGTTAAGGTTGGGTCAAAGACTACCCAAACTTCAATCAAATCCTCGGATCAACAACTACCCAAACCCAAGATTGGACATAAAATTATCCAAATCTTTCTCTATCCATCCTCGAATCAAAGAGCACCCAAGTTCAAGACTGGCTATCGATCATTTATAAGCATTCGAAATCCTTAAAGGTACTTAACCGCTTATATCACTTATTTTAAATACGCATCCTAAAATATTGTCAGCCTCAAGCAAGGCCATGGTTGATAAGTTGTTGAATTGTTATGTTAAAATTCTTTTAAGTTCGGAACATTATGAACTATGCTAAGGCACGAGGCAGGGTGACATAATGAGACTAACGTCTCGGTTTCATGTCCATTTATAGAACCTTACATCTCGGCTCCCTATCGTTACGATAGAAGGCCTAAAAACGACATATACCTATTTCCATTCTTAAAAGAGGTATAAAGACAACCTATCTCTTTCTCTCCTTTTATCGAGGTCCAAAGATGACCCATTTTTCTTTCGTTGAGGTCCAAAATTGACTTCCCTCTTTATGAGAAGGCCCGGAGAGGACCCATTTTTGTCTAAGGACAACCTTCCTTTATGACCTCATGACCCTAAAACTAACTCGAAATTAGTCTATCGATATTTGCAACGTGACAACGTGACATAATCCTTGTCTTTGTTACAAAGAACCTTTTCTCGCAATAGTAAAGGTCCAAAAGTTGACCCCCTTAAGAAGATATCTAAAGCAAGACCTTTGGAATGGAATATCCCAAAGAGACCTCGGTTCAATGTTTTAAAATATCTAAAGATGATCTTCAATTATTTTGGAAGGTGTCAAAGCGACCTCTATTCAAAGTTTTAAACAATCCAAAGATGATCTTTGTTTATTTTGGAAGGTGTCAAAGCGACCTCGATTCAATGTTTTAAAAGATCCAAAGATGATCTTCATTTCTTTTGGAATGTCCCAAAGCGACCTTGGTTCAATGTTTTAAAAAGATCCAAAGATAATCTTCATTTATTTTAGAAGGTCGCAAAGCGACCTCGATTCAATGTTTTGAAAGATCCAAAGATGATCTTCGTTTATTTCAAAAGGTCCCAAAGTGACCTCAATTTAATATTTTAAAAGATCCAAAGATGATCTTCATTTTTTTTTTTGAAGGTCCCAAAGTGGCCTCAGTTCAATGTTTTAGAAAGATCCAAAAACGATCTTCGTTTATTTTCAAAGGTCCCAAAGAGACCTCGTTTCCATGTTTTAAAAGATCCAAAGATGATCTTCGTTTATTTTGGAAGGTCTTAAAGCAACCTCGGCTCAATGTTTTAAAAGATCCAAAGACGATCCAATTAAGTCATAATGACTTAAAATCTTAATTTTGATAATTACAAGACAGACGTATATATCAACTGTAACGCCCCGCCGTATTTCATTGCTAAAATATTTTCTTTTTATCCATTTATCATTATTATTTGAAAATGTTTCCCTTCATTTAGATTTCTTTGAATAAAATCTTAAAATAATTTCCTTGTAAAAAAAAAACGTCACCATAAAAAAAAACATCACATAGATTACATCATAACCATACATTAAAAGTTGTTTACAAAATGTCACATAGATACGTAATATTGTGACAATTATAAAATACACATTATTCATAAAAATCCTCATGTTGGCTATCCTTGACATCTCCACACATGATTACTGAATCTACCTGTCAATCTGCTCCTCCGAATAAAATTCAGGATCATCACAGGTGTCAAACCACAGACACAAACACGCAAGGGTAAGTTCCAATATCTTAATAAAAATACTTATCATGTAAAAATATTTATATAATACATATCATATAAAAATGTCAATATAATACATATCATATAAAAATACTAATATGATACATATCATAATCAAATCAATAAAGGATGAATTATGACTTAAATGAAATTTCTATATGATGCATGCTCCAACCTCAACTCCAAAAATATGCAATGTGGTACCATCTCAGATAATACGACATCATCATCGTAAAATTTACCGACCAGTTGGGATTCCACAGTGGTGCACAGAATCTCATAAATAAACATGTGATCATAATGAATTAAATGAATTCTCACTGTTGGAAATCCCCCAAGTCTGGCATCCCACCAAGACGCACGGATTAAGTTATTATCTGCACCTCTAACCGAGGCCACCTCTTTTGAGGCATGTATGCATGAATGAAATTTTACCTCCCTTTCTAGAATATCATTTATAATCATTCATATTTTGATGTACCATCAAATACCAAGAATACCAATAAACATCATGAAACCAAGAAATCAAGAAACACCAAGAAAACACCCATCAAAAGTAACGTATACATGAACAATAAAGTAGATCAAGGTATCATTGTGAATAGTAACGTATAAGTGAATAGTAACATTATCGTGAATAGTAACGTATAAGTGAATAGTAACGCATATCGTGAATAGTAACGTATAAGTGAACGATCTGTAGTATATCGTGAATAGTAACGTATAAGTGACCGTAGTCAAGTGAATAGTACACCAGGTAAGTTCCCGGAAAGAGAGGTGGGTCACTAATGGACACACTTAAGTACCAAGTCTTTCCTTAGCCAGAACTTTCCTAGACATGCACTTTCACACTACCACCCTTTTCTTAACAACAAGAATAATTCTGTTCTGATGTGGAAGATCGGACAAAACCGCAACCACAGAGCATTCTAAGAATTTTCTCAGCACCTTAGTATCAGATAAAATAAAGATAATAACAACAAAGAATAGTAAGATAAGGATAGCTTCCCTTACCAATTCTTCCTAGCTTCCTATCTTCCTCTACCTATTTACTTCTCTCTTGATTGAAGAGATTTCTTCCTAAGAGATTTTGAGAGAATGAAAGAATGTTCTTAGATTTGTGATTATAATTGAAACTCTAGGCCCTATTTATAGAATTTCAAAAGTTACTATTTGCACAGTAATTTTTACTATTTGCACAATGATTTGCTTATTTTAATGTAACTCGTGTAACCCGTGTTTTTATATTTTATTATTTTTTTTTTTTACTATTTGCACAGTAATTTACTATTTGCACAGTATTTTATTATTTACACAGTATTTTACTATTTACACAGTAATTTACTATTTGCACAGTATTTTACTATTTACTATTTACACAGTAATTTACTATTTACACAGTAATTTACTATTTACACAGTAATTTACTATTTACACAGTATTTTACTATTTACACAGTATTTTACTATTTGCACAGTAATTTACTATTCGCACATTTTTATAGAATTTTTAGTAAATGTTTTAACTACGAAATTATTTATGAAAATTAATTTTTGAGGATGTTACATCAACAGACACAGAGGGAAGAATAATCAGACAGATCATTATCAGCATAGACGAAAGATGCACCCTCAAACAGAAGATGCAATAGACGAAGGGTTCAAGTCATCATGCTTCAAAGCAACCTCACCAGATGAAGAACCTTCAAAGATCAAGACTGAGAGCTCTCCTCAACTTCAAATCATGTGCTCAAGAATGAAGATATGAAGACTGAAGTTGAACACGAAGAAAGAAGACAGACGAATGAATTCAACACATAACTCTTTTTATTTATTCATTTGTCTATCAGTTTAATGAAGTTTAGACGTTGAGTAACACGTGTCTTCGTTTCAAATCAACTTGTTACTCAGAAGCTTCTAAGGGTGGAAAGAGATTTCAAAATAAACCTCTGCAACATGAAAAACAGTGGCACGTTTCTGTGAAATCTATGAGCAAATAAGTCAAAGCTCGATCTCACACTGACATCCGTTGACTTTGCATTAAATATTCTGATTGCTCACTCTGTTAGATGTGGAAATGATCGAGGTCATACTTTGTCAAAATAAAACAATTAAAATCTAGTACTAGGAAGTAACTCCCATGTCATCTCTCAAAGGACCATCATTCGATTTCCATCAAATACAGAACAAAACCACAAAGGGGGTTTGAGTAATAGCAACAGATTAATGAAAACAAGAATTAACAACGATTAAAATGAGATTAACCTCTTGATTAGATTGCAGATTGCTTATCCTTGATTACAAGAACCTATGCTCAAATTATTGATGCTCTTAATCGAACCTAAATTTAATTAACTAAGCGCGAATCAACAATGGGTTTTTCTTATGGGAATTAAGCACTCACATACATCATTCACTCCAATTACAGCAAACTACACTTCACTCCATTAAGCATGAAACAAAAATATAATTTGTCATTAAACTGGAACATTAAGCATGCATGAACAACAATTGAAGTACATGATGAAGAGTGAACAACAACTGTAGCATAAACCATACATGACAGAACCTCAAAGCTCAATTGTAATCCTTAATCAAGAGGCTAAGCCTTAAAATTAGTCTTTCATTACCAAAATGAAATCAGAAACTAAACAAGAGTAACCTAAACTAGAAAACGAAATTAAACCCAAATTAAAACATAAACTGAAATCGAAATCAAATTGAAACAGTAAAGAGATTGAAATATAAACGAAGACTTACAAATGCTCCATGATCAGAAACTAATTGAATTGTAGAAGGCAAGTGCATAAATGGAAATGGAAATGGAATTGTGGAAGATGAAAAACGAAATTACAATTAAATTAAAATAAAGAAGAAGAAGATGAAATGTGATGTAGATGTATTAATCAATTCTGAATGTCAACAAGCAAAAGGAATACCAAAACCCTAGTACAAAAACTAGGAGAAGAACAAAAAGAAAAAACGTAAAAGAATTTCTAAGTGTGTAAGTGAATGCCCTCTGATTGCCCCATCTCATTTACAATTAGGCATCCCCCATGTGCAAGGCACATGCCACTTAAGTGCCCAAAAACCATGTACAGCAAAAATATAAACATTGGACTAATTGCATGAACTAAAAAGGCCCAAAACGCTGAAAATTCCTATCACTGGTTCCGTGCGTCAACTTCAAGGCCATATTCACCCATAAGCATTCTGAACTACCTCTTCATGTCCATGACTTTTGTAGCTCTGTCAATCTTCTTTAAGTCAAAAAAAACTGGAGCTCAAATGGAGATGTGTGGAGGAAGTTATGTCTATTTTAGTGAAACTGCTCAAATCTGGAAAAATGTAGCGAATTAGAACAAAATAAGCACTTAAAGCCCAAATGAGTTCAAACTCATAAATGCATTAAATCATGCTAATTGACCATTAATCATGTTGTATTAGGATATAATAAATGCAGAGGAAGTAATCAAAATAATAATCTATCAGGAAGTACCCAAGACAAATGACTAACGTTCCAATCTATAGTCTAACAGATACTTCATGGAGACGTCTATAAAAGGAATTCATCACAACGAGTTGAAGTTGGCGAACTACTTTGATTAAAATCATATTCAACTCTCGTTCAAACTCTCAAGTTAAAAGTTCACTCGTCCTGAACTTAGAATATATTTCTTTGTAAAAACTCTCTCTGCGTAGAGGATAAATTCTTTGTGCTTAATTGTTGTAAACCACTGTTGTGGTAATCTATAGTCTGAGGAGGCTAGTTGTTTAAAGAATAACTTGTGTTTAGTCGGAGGAGGCTGAGGTCCAAAACATACTTGTTTTAGCTTGAGGAGGCTAGGTGTTGAAAGAATACCTGATTTAGCCTGTGGAGGTTGTGTTCAAAGAATATTTGGGTTTAGCCTGTGTAGGCTGGGGTCAAAGAATACCAATTTAGCATGAGAAGACTGTGTTCAAAGAATATCTGTAATTTAGGCAAGAGTGGTTGGGTTCAAAGAATACTCTTAGTGGAACCTCAGCAAGTTGCTAGGTAACTGGACGTAGTCTTAAATAGACGAACCAGTATAAAAATGTTATTACTTTGATTATTTTTATCTTCTTACTAACTAGGGTTAATAACTTAACTGCATCTTTAATTAAAATCAATCTTTAAAAGAGAAGTTTAAGTTTGCGTCTGATCAAAGTCTTTCCAACACAAACGCAAAACGATCATTTGAAAAAAGTTTTAACTAATAAACACAATTCAACCCCCTCTTCTTGTGTATTTGTATTTTATAGATCCTCATTTATTTTGAAAGGTCTCAAAGCGACCTCAGTTCAATGTTTTAAAAGATTTAAAGACGATCTTTATCTTCATTTTAAAGATCTAAAAAAGTCTTGATTTTATAGATCCAAAGATGATTTATACCTTCTCCTAGAAAGGTTAGAAAAAGATCGTAACTCAATCTTTATTTGCAAAATTGACTGTAAAAGGCCCAAAGTGACCTCAGATGATTATAGCCAAGAATTCAAAGATAACAATTTGGCTTTCAACAAAAACAAATGAAAAACACAAATAGTTATAAACGATGCTGAAATATATATTAACATTTATCAAGAGAAAGAATATTAATAGAATGCAGTTGGTAATCATCAACTAACTAACTATTTACAATCTCACGGCTAAAAGAAAGATTGAGAAGAAAAAGAACTCCTCCATGAGCTCCAATACTAGACCTATATCTGACAATCTCTCTTGGCTAGAGGCTCGAGGTCAAATTAGCCTCAACCTAAACAGGATACAACTGTTAGTTCTCAGCCTCGAGGTCCACGAGATGGGAACAAAATTCGGTTGCATGAAGAATAAACTTCCCAGCTAGTGGAGCCCTTAAAAGAGCAGAGCATAGGTTCAGAGCCATAACCGCTAGTGTTAAGAACATCAGACAAAACCCTCATTTTGGCTTCTGCCTGTCGAAGCAGCCACTATTCAGACCAACATCATTTCCACTCCAGTCGGAGTATCTCAAAACTCCAACAAATGTCGTACTGAGGCAACGCAAGACCAAACATCCCCTTAAAATGAGTGCGGGAACCTTCGAAGAAAGAGATGTGCCTAGGTCTTATATAGAGAAATCCTTCCTCAGATATGGAGAGTTGAATGTTAGCCTCCAAACAAGAGGTATCAACCTCAATTGATAAGTGCTCCACACAAATGTTGTTATTCATAATGCGAAAAGAAAAGGAAGAAACAAGTCGTCATAAGAAAAGAAAATATGGGGAGAAGTTGAAAGGGTTGGTGGAAGAAGATGGCAGGGGAAGAGAACCATTTATAGACATCTAAGAGTCAAACGATCAGTATAGTCTAGAAAACATGAACATTCTTGAAATGTGCAACGCTCTAAATGCATAACGCACGAAAATCATGAAGGATAAGAAAAACGTCGCGCCCCAAATTCCCTAAATCATGTCATTAAAGTATCCCTTTAAATGTTGTGATGACTAGTGAGCAAAAGCAAAGAAATTTTCGTAAACACGAAGTATAACCCAACCTCGAAAAGTAAGACAGAGAAGGAAACACGCTCGGATTAACCATTATTCGAGCTTTTTCCCTATATCATCAAATTAATCACTATCTGAGGCTAAAGATGGGTCAAAGGCTACCCACTCCTCACCCAAGTTATCACCGAATTATCCAATATACGAATATACTCTTGGATCAAACACTGTTTGAGTTCGAGATGGATTCAAAGATTATTTTAATTTAGCTCGGCCACTTAACAAGAACCTATTGGAATTCAAACCAAAAGCAATTGGTCAAAAAATGTTGCTGCCAAAATTGTCAAATAGTACTGCTGCCCAATTTGTCAAAAATTGTTGCTGCCAAATCAAGTCAAGGAATACTGCAAAAAAGGTGTCAAGATTTGCTGCACCGAAAAATGAGAATTTGTCAAAAGTTACTGCTTGTGATTTCAACAAATGCTGCTGTCCATTTGCATAAGGCGGTGAGTGTTTGTTATAAATAGTAGTGTGGTGTGTTGCAGTATATACCTTGTGCAGCAGCACTTGAAGTAGGAGAAAGAAAGAGTGCAGAAGCACTTAAGAAAATAGAAGTGCAGTAGCACATAAAATTAGAGAGAGAAGTGCCGTAGCACTTAAAAAATTAGAACAGTGAGAGAAAAATATTTGTGAGAGTTGTTATTTTTTGTGTTGTAATAGTTTGCTCCTTGTATAATAAAATACTATCTTTGGTCCATTACGTTTCCAACAAGTGGTATCGAGTCTGCAAGGTTCGTGAAAAACATCACAATGTCAAATATGTTTCGATTCTGAGGTCCCTAAATTGACAAAGTCAAATTATGGGAATTGGAGCATCCGGATGAAAGTCTTACTCGTGCAATTGGTTGTTGGGATATGGTTGAAACCTAGGTTATGATGTCCCAACAGATATCAAATGAGGCGATCTTATCAAATGAAGAAAAAGAAGTATTACGGAAAAAGCGAGTAAGAGATAGCAAGGCATTGAATGCAATTCATCAAAGTGTTGATGAATCAACCTTTGAAAAAATTGCTGATGCCACAACATCAAAAGAGGCATGGGAGATTTTGCAAAAATCTCTTCAAGGAGCGGAAAAGGCTAGAAGGTTACGCTTGCAAACCCTTAGAGCTGAGTTTGAGACGTTAAAAATGAAAACGTCTGAAAGCATAGATGAATATGTCACTCGAGTAAAATCAGTGACAAACGAGATGAAGAGAAACAAAGAACCGCTTGATGATGTTCGAGTGATGGAAAAAATTTTGCGGTCACTGACACGCAAATTCAATTATGTGGTTGCCGCCATTGAAGAATCAAAGGATTTATCAGAAATCTCCTTTGATGAACTTGTGGGTTCTCTTCAAGCCCATGAGCAAAAGATGAAGCAATATGATGACTCTGAAAGTTTGGATAAAGTCTTACAAAGTAAGTTATCCTTAACTGAAGGCGGAACGAGCAGCAACTCAGGACAAAGCTTTAATAATCGTGGAGGATATCGTGGAGGATATAGAGGTGGAGACAGAGGTAGAAACAGAGGAGGTCGCGGACAACGTGGACGAGGATATCAATATGGAAGAGGACAACCAAACGAAGATCATCGTGGAGCAAATTATGGACGAAGAGCTCGAGGAAGAAACCGAGGCAGAGGTAGTCCTCAACAAGGGTTTAAATCTCGGGTGCGGTGCTATAATTGTGACAAATATGGTCACTACAAAGAATGAGTGTAGATCGACTCCTAAACAAGAAGAAAGAAGCCATGTAACAGCTGTTGAAGATGAAATTGGGGAATCTCATATATTCCTTACTTACAAAGGAGACCAAGGATCCAAGAAAAATATTTGGTACCTTGATAATTGTGCAAGTAATCACATGTGTGGTTAGAAAGAATTGTTCATGGAGATGGATCATTCTATTAATGGACGTGTAACTTTTAGAGATGATTCACATGCTGATGTCAAAGGCAAAGGCAAAGTTATGATTACTCTGAAGAATGGAGAAAAGAAGTACATAACTGATGTCTATTATGTACCAGCTTTGAAAAGCAACATCATCGGTCTTGGCCAACTCGAACCGAACTGGGATACGAGGTGGTCATAAAGGATTGTTCACTAACCTTGAAAAACAAAAACGGAGAGGTGGTTTCCAAGGTTAATATGACACGAAATCGTCTCTTCACAATTGACATCGAATTTGGAAAAGTGAAGTGCATGAAGACATCTATAAAAGATGACTCATGGCTTTGGCACTTGAGGTATGGGCATCTTGGATTCTCTTGCTTAAAGCTGCTGGCGAAAGAAAATATGGTGAATGGACTACCAAAGATAAATCCACCAGATCAATTGTGTGAAGCCTGCATCAAAGGAAAACAACACAGACAAAGCTTTGAAGTTGGAAAGTCTAGGAGAGCTAGAAGGCCGCTTGAGATTGTGCACTCGATTTAGGTTGGTCCGTTTGATATACCATCGCCGGGAGGAAATAGGTATTACCTAACTTTTATTGATGACTACAAAGAGAAAAGTTGGGTATACTTTCTTAAAGAAAAATCTGAAACTCTTGATAAATTCAAAGAGTTCAAGGCGATGGTGGAAAAACAAAGTGGGTATTATCTGAAGATACTCAGATCTGACAGAGGAGGAGAGTATACTTCAAACTTATTTGAAGAATTTGTTAAAGAGCATGGGATAATCCATCAGTTGACGGTTAGATACACTCCTCAACAAAATGGAGTCGCAGAAAGAAAGAATCGTACCATTCTCGACATGGCAAGGAGCATGGTGAAAGGTAAATATTTACCAAGAAATTTCTGGGCTGAAGCTGTTCAATGTGCAGTTTACCTGTTAAACCGTTGTCCAACAAAGAGTGTTCAGTATATGACACCAAATGAAGCATGGAGTGGTCAAAAGCCTGGGGTTGGACATCTCAAGATCTTTGGGTGTATTGCATATGCCCATGTCCATGAACAGCTGAGAAAGAAGCTTGATGACAGAGGTGAAAAATGTATCTTCATCGGCTATGATAAAAGAAGCAAAGCTTATAGACTGTATAATCCACTCACCAAGAAGGTCATCATCTCAAGAGATGTTGAATTTGATGAAGCTGATTATTGGAAATGGAATAAAGAAGAAAAGAAAATTGAAAAATTATTCTTCCGCGATGAGGAAGATGATGAAGTTGGCGTCCAGAATGAAGAAGGAAATGGACAAAGTCCTCCACAGAGTCCAGGAGCGACAACTCCTTCAACAATTGCATCACCAAGTAGCAACAGTTCAAGTGAAGCTCCCTCGAAAACACGAAGTCTTCGTGAAATTTATGAAGATACTGAACCAATTGAAACAACACTCGATTATTCCTTATTTTGTTTGATGGCTGAATGTGATCCAATCACTTATGAAGAAGCAAATAGAAATATGAAATGGAAAAGGGCGATGGATGAAGAGATTACAGCAATCAGAAGGAATGACACATGGGAACTAACAAATTTGCCAAAAGGACACAGTCATATTGGAGTCAAATGGGTGTACAAGACAAAGACCAACAAAGAAGGAAAGGTGGAAAAATATAAAGCGAGGCTTGTTGCCAAAGGCTACAAACAAAAATATGGAATTGATTATAATGAAGTGTTTGCTCCTGTTGCAAGAATTGACACTGTAAGGCTTCTCACGACACTCGCAGCACAAAATCGGTGGAAGCTTTATCAAATGGATGTGAAGTCAGCATTTCTGAATGGTTATCTAGAAGAAGAAATTTATATTGAGCAACCACCTGGATATATAAAGAATGGACAGGAAGACAAAGTCTATCGTCTGAAGAAAGCTTTATATGGATTAAAGCAAGCTCCACGAGCATGGAATACTCGTATTGATAACTATTTTCAAAAGAATGGATTTGTGAAAAGTCCATACGAGCATGCTTTATACACAAAGAAAAACAAAGTTGGTGACATCATGATTGTATGCCTATATGTGGATGATATGATTTTTTCAGGAAACAATCCAGGTATGTTCGATGACTTTAAGAAAGCTATGACTAAAGAATTTGAAATGACGGACATAGGTGAAATGTCATACTTTCTTGGAGTCGAAGTAAAACAAATGGAGGATGGCATATCTGTTTCTCAAAAGAAATATGCAGAGGAGATTCTCAAGAAATTCGAATGCAAGATTGTAAACCGATATCTACACCAAAGAACCAGGCATAAAGTTAAGTGTTAACTCCACAAGTAAGCCAAGAAATCCAACATTGTTCAAAAGCATTATTGGAAGTTTGAGGTACTTGACTATCTCTCAACCAGATATTATGTATGCAAATGGACTTGTCAATGAGATTCATGGAAAGGCCAAAGCAAGATCATTGGAGTCTTTTGAAAGAGAATATTAAGATACATCAAAGGTACTGTGAATCATGGTCTATTTTATACACACTTAGAAAAATCAAAGTTGATTGGTTACTCAGACAGTGATTATGGGGGAGACTTGGATGATCGAAAAAGTACATTCGGTTATCTATTTCATCTTGGCTCGGCAGCATTTTCGTGGTCATCAAAAAAGCAGCAAATTGTTGCTCTTTCAACTTGTGAAGCAGAATACATAGCAGCTGCAGCATGTACCTGTCAAGCAATTTGGTTGAAGAATATTTTGGAGGAATTATCTTTTACACAAGAAGATCCAATTACAATCTATGTTGACAACAAGTCTGCTATATCACTATCGAAGAATCCAATCACATAGCCGCGCAAAGAAACATATTGATACAAAATATCATTTTATTCGTGAGCAAATGAAGAACAAGATAGTGGAGTTAGTTTATTGTCACACAGATGATCAATTGGCAGATATCTTCACAAAACCATTGAGAGCAAAATTTCACATATTCAAAGAGAAGCTTGGAATGAGAAGTTTGGTTTGAGGGGGAGTATTGGAATTCAAACCAAAAGCAATTGGTCAAAAAATGCTGCTGCCAAAATTGTCAAATAGTACTGCTGCCCAATTTGTCAAAAATTGCTGCTGCCAAATCAAGTCAAGGAATACTGCAAAAAAGGTGTCAAGATTTACTGCACCGAAAAATGAGAATTTGTCAAAAGTTACTGCTTGTGATTTCAACAAATGCTGCTGTCCATTTGCATAAGGCGGTGAGTGTTTGTTATAAATAGTAGTGTGGTGTGTTGCAGTATATACCTTGTGCAGCAGCACTTGAAGTAGGAGAAAGAAAGAGTGCAGAAGCACTTAAGAAAATAGAAGTGCAGTAGCACATAAAATTAGAGAGAGAAGTGTCGTAGCACTTAAAAAATTAGAGCAATGAGAGAAAAATATTTGTGAGAGTTGTTATTTTTTGTGTTGTAATAATTTGCTCCTTGTATAATAAAATACTATCTTTGGTCCATTACTTTTCCAACAGAACCGAGAACGAGTCATACATCAATAGAGTTGTATAACTTAAGTTAACATCTCTCATAAATTTATTCTATTAAATTTGTAGAACTTATATACTACCTAAACATTATCAAATCACACACATTATATCACACCGCTGAGTAGACCGGGCAGCTCCATATCTCTCCTATCCACGCTCTAGAAGAGTAGATACTAACTTGCTTTAAAGTTACATTTCCCATTACCTATTAGAGAATAATATTTACATGATAATGTTCACAAGTAATCTTGGAGTCTTTATCTCACTGCCAGTGACCATACTGCTCACACCTGTTCTGCGCATGTCTTGAGAAGAACAAATATCTTATTCATTTTCAAATCTTCTATGACCTCATACATGATTTATAATTTGAGATAGAATATATAATACGACGAGACTTCCATAATTTTTCCCTAGAAATGGTATCTTCTTGGAACCATAAATTTTCAAACATATTTTTTATCATCAAAATAGACATATAATAATAGATACCAGGTAAAGTTGTGCGTTAACTCATACAAGAAGTCACGTAGAACAGGTTAAAACGTTGCACCAAATCACTTTCCGCACAACTATTACTTCCCAAGCATGAACGGCTAAGACAATAAGTCATCAATTACGCATAACAATATAGACGGTCGAATAAACAATGGTTATTATGGAAGAACAGTACTAATGAATCGAAAAACTTTAAAACAGTTGTATTAATATTCACAATCGAACAAATATCTGTCTCTACTACCTAGATTCTTCTTAATTCCTTAGCAAAACTCTTAAATTAATGGCATTTAATTTGCTTCGTGAGTGTAAACAACGTAAGAACCGTAATGTTTGTTTGGTGTGTATAAAGGACAATACATCCACATTATGTAATATAATTGGTAAATAACTAATCTTGTTTATTAAATATATGGAAATTAATATTTATTTCATATGAAAAACATCTATTAAAAAAATCAATTTCATAAATAAATCTTAAAATTTAAGAGATTAGTTTTAGCTCTAGAAAGAAGATTACTTCAAATTCCATGACATTGTGTTTGAATAGAGAATTTAAAAGTTTCTAGAAAATAAAAAACACATTTTAATAGCCTTGATTTAAATTCTTTTTATTTGGTAAACATTTTATTTAGATGAAATAATTCAATTTTTTGTATTTTAATTTATTTTTTTTATAAAGTAATTTACTTTTTAAGAAATTTAAAGTTTTATTTTAAATATTTATTAAAAAATTAAATTTTTAATATTAAATAAAATAAATATTAATCTGTTTTAAATATTTAAATATTCAAAATAATTTTAATGTTACATGATGAATTTTAATATTACAAAATATTTAATAATTAATTTTTTGATATTGAATAATTAAAAATATAATAAATACTTAATTGTAATTTGATTGAAAAAATTTGAATTATGTAATCTTGCAGTAATTTTAAAAATGTATTAGAAATAAATAATTATGTAAGTTATAGTTATTTATAAGAATTTAATGAACTTTAAAAATGACAGTTTGAATGCTTTATTAAATATTAAAAGGTATAAAAAGATAAAATATTGAAAGAGGAAATAATGAAAAAAAAAATTAACTGTTAAAAAATTATACTTATTTAACCACTTAACAAAAATTTAATAAAATAAATTAAAAACAATGACAACATTTATGAAAAGTTAAATTAAAAAAATATAAATTATCATTTGGCCACTTTTTGCTGTAAAAATAATTGTCTTAGCTATATAAAAATAAAATGTACTTATTTCATCACTTAACAATAAAGTTAATAAGATAAATTTAAAACAACAAAAATATTTTAAAAAAATAATTAACCTATTTCATTTTTTTAAATAAAATTAAATTAATTCATGTATTTTTAAATAAACAATACATCAGGTCATTAAATATATATTAATTTCAATAATATAAAAAAAATAATTAAACTAAATTTTAGTTTTTTGAAATAATTTTTATTTTTAATTTTAATTTTTATTATAAGTTTAATTAAATAAATATTAAAATAATTCTTTTATGTATCATTAAAAATATAAAAATAATATAAATGTGAAAAATTTTAATATTTAAATAAATTATAAGTTTAATATTATTTAAAAAACCTTTAAAATAGTATAATATAATTTAATTATTTAAATTTAATTTACTTATATATTTATAAGTAACAAGAACGGAGAGGAAGAATGTGAGGACCCTCGGAGGAACTAAGAAATTGAAATACTTACAATTTAGATAAAAAATTTAAATCTTTAATTTTAAATAATTAAATTTTTTTTTAAAATAATATAATTTTAAATTCTCCTACATAATTTATTTAAACAAGTCAATTAATAAAATAGTAATTTAATTTCTTATAACAAATGAATTATTTTATAAGATTAATTCATATAAACAGATGATAAAAGAAAATAAAGACAATACAATCAAATTTAAAATTTCATGTCTAAATTCTCAACAATTAGGTCGGCCTAGATTTGAAACACTATGTTTTAAATTTTTATTTTATTTTTTTACCCACGATATGTTTAAATCAAGTAATGAATTTCCTTATTTATTTGCTTGTTAAATATATATATATATATATATATATATATATATATATATATATATATATATATATATATTGTGAATGGTTTATTTATAATGTGTACAGTTTATATGGATTTGTGTGGGAGTAAAATCCGAATATGTGATTTAGCATTTCTTTTTTTTGTTAGTTTCTAAGATTGTGGATCTGTCTGTCTGTAATACGATTATATTGTTCTACTTTAATTGGATTGAATGTTAGAGATGCATAGAGTGGACGAGGCCGTGATGTTCATAAACATGCTTTGATTTAACATATGAAATTGTATTTTTGAGAATTATATTTTTAGAAATATTTTGTGGACATATCAGTAAAGGGTGAACTATATAAGATTAGACATATATAAATATGTAATATTCCTAATGCTGATGAAATTATTTTACACAACTTAGAACAAACACAGCCTTCATATTCCTCATGAGTCACATGGGATGCAAATTAGTTCCATTGATAAGACTTGAGGGGCCACACACGTGTTGGTTTCAGTTTTCTCTTTTTCCATTTGATTATACTTTTTCTCCAGCTGCCGTTGTTGCCATTTTCTTCTACATATTCAAGTCTTTTACGATTGTTCAAAGTTCTACCACTAACTAACCTAAGTTTTTTTAGGTATGTAAGCAACGTTTGATACCCAAAAATCGAAACTCATATTAAACTTAACCTTATTCAATGTCTATTTTTATAATATACGTTCACATATAACTTTATGAAATATACGTTCACATGTCTAATATTTTGTGAAATGTACATTTTCATTTTAAATACTTGTACATAAGAAATTTCTATTTATTGCTTCGTCTTAGAGCTATAAAATATCAAAGACCATTCATGCACTCTAAATACATGAATACCTATAAAATATCAAGAGCAATCAAGCACACCAATTATCTAAATACTAATTGAGTAAGAATGAGGACTAAAATTTTAAACTGTATCTATTAGGAAAAATAAATAAATTTAAGAACAAATATTATAAAATCCTAGTCGAACTATATGCATTTAGGTCAATTTTTTTCTAGCTGATCACGTTGCTTAGATATTTGATATAAGAGAGTATAACTTAATTGGTAGATACATGAATTATTATAATTTAGTTAGTATCAAAATTTGACTCCTATTGGATATTGATGAGTAAGCTCAATATGATTTGAAAATCTTTTCTTGGGCTTCCCTTTTTTGTGCACATTATTTCATAATAAAGGCAAAGTTTTCTAAGGCAACTCCTCATCATATTACTATTAAAAGACAAGTTTTGCTAAAAAGAATAAAAATAAAAACTTGTCACATTTTGCAGTTGTACATCTTCCCATTTAAATAAATAAAAAAAATCATCAATTGATTAATTAATTTTAATTCTTATATATAGAGTTAGGAAAACTTAAAAATCTCTTTCACAGTTATTGAAATCAATTACACTTAAACCCACCCTGATGCCATCAAAACATCATCCATATTTGCAATTGCTGGAGGCCTGATAAGAACTCACTCATACAGGAATGGCAATGGAGATAGTTCAATAGAAAGAAAACCCATCCAATCATATAGACCACATGAAACATGATAAGTAATATTCTTCCTCTTTCTCTGCTTTTGCTAGGAAATATCTTGCGTGTTCTTAGTCCTGACTATGTATATATTCCATAATCAACCAACCAACCGCATGTTCTAATTATGTAAAATACGAACCCAATATCTTGTTGCTAACATTAAGAAAACGTACTTCATATTCCATACACGTTCCTCAACATGACAGATTTGCTATTTATTGCAAAATGCTAATTTCTGGTAAAATCTTGCAATTGGGAATCATTCCCTTGCCAAAACAATGCATTCCTTGTAAGTTGTAAGAGGGCACATGATTTGTATTCTCCATGGATGTAAGCAACTACGTGTATTTTGTTAATTTAAAATCCCACATTAGTAGGTGTAAAAAGAGAGAAGAGCAGAACATTTATATAAATAAGAGTTGTGTTTTATTCATTTGCGTCACACCTTATATCTATATAATGTTTATATTTGGATTATAGGTAGTGCACCGGTGTGTTTTTCACTATTAGATATTGAGTATAGTGTTTTTCAGATTTGTGAGTTCTCTTGTAAAAACTTTTACTGTACTCTTTTAGTGGATATTTTTCTGGATTAGGTCCCGTGTTTTTTGTCCCTTTTGACTCGTAGTGGATATTTTTCTAGATTAGGTCCTGTGATTTTTATCCCGAAGGTTTCCACGTTAAAATTGTTGGTGTTGTTCTTGCTGTACTTTATTTTCCTTGGTCTCTTGGAATCTTACACTGCCGTTTATTCTAATTCTCTTATCTTCTCCCAAGGAAGGAAAGGTTTTTATTTTACACGCAGATTTTCGAATTTTGTGTGTAATTTTTCGCTATGCCTTCCCAACAAAGCTATATACATTCCACAACCTCGTCAGTGACTTCTGTAGAAACATTGCACTATTCGGCCCGAGTAAACAAATGGCTTAGTATACCCAGTCAGTTGTTTTAGCATGGCAACCACGCATGAAAACTATTGTAACATTTGATTTCCTTTTTACCATTATTTATTCTTTATTTTAAAATTTTACTAAATATGTAAAAACAAAACTTAGTTATGTTTACTATTGTTTTCACAAGAGGCAAAGATCGTTTGTGATAATTATTTACTATTACATACCAATTGTATTTCTGGCAACACTCATCAACAATTCTTTTCCTTGTTCTTTAACTCTTAAAAAGTACATCTTCAACCTCGTTCATCTTTACTATGCAACAACCAAGTCATCGTCCAAGTGCCTTCTGCTTTAAATTTTGAATAACTGGTTGTGAATTGTGACCATGACTTCAACATTTCGATTAATATTTACAAAATATGAACCGTCCTCTAATTTGGTTTTTTAAAATTATAACATTTTTCATTTGTAGCATATATAAACTTTTATATCTAATACCTATACTTTTATAAAAGCAGTCATCCCCTTGTAGCACAAATATTATATAGCATTTTTAGGGCTGGTAACTGCGCGCCGCTATCCAGATTTAATGCCACCATCTAAAATATTCTAGTTACTCGTGGCTTATAGATATGAATGAAACAAAACAGATGCTCATAACGAGTACCAACCAAAACTGAGAAATACATAATCTCAAACCCTCTACTCCACACCCTTCCGCAGGGTGCTCACATGTATACATAATGTTCTGAAAACACTCAATTTCTCTGGTGAGATATACAAATGTATCATATCACATTCAAAATATCGGAAGGAAAAGAAAATACGAGGCGGCTCAAAATTTGTATCCAACAAAACCAAACCACGGGAGCTATTTTATTCAGTAAATGGGTTAGTCTCTATTCTATTTGTTTCCTTTAAAGAAGCACTAGCAAATGAGGCACATATGACAGGAATAAAGCCAATGGAACAACCAACACAACAACACAAGTCAGTCAAAATTCTAAATCCATCACTATTTTTTCTGAAGGGCACAACTAGGAAACCTTGGTGTTATTGATGGAAAAGCTTCAGGCAGGAATGAATATAACCAGTTGCTTTAGTCTGAAGTGTAAATAGGCGAAATTGACATTAGATAAGATTAATTGCTAATACCAGCAACAACAATCAAATTCAAAGAACCATGCTTTCACACATGGCACGGGCAGCATCCCTCGATATCTTATCATCCTCTTCAAATTGACAAGTATAACTTAGATGGCAATAACGGAATAAAATATGTAATAACTATCACCGTTCAGATCATATAATTATCATTGCTAATCACTATGATTAGCAGGTCTTGCTACTAGGGTCATAATTAAGATCGGGGCTAACTCTTAGTTACTTCTCTAATTCTTCATGTCCCACAAATGCAACCCACCAAATAATCATATATGCATAAATCCAACACTAACAACTCAACACAAATATACAAACCAAAGGCCATATGCTACTATAATATGAGAAGCATGCTTGAATAAATGATTATAATTTATTGTAAAATGAAAGTCATTAAATAGAAAAGGATTTTTTTTCTTGCTGAATAAAATAGAAAAGGATATATTATATTTATAATTAAAACTATATACTAAAAATATCATATTGAGCTGAAAAATATGTAACCAAGGCAAAATGCAGGTATGATGATTTTGGAATTTTGGGACAAAGCAAGAACGAATGCAACAATATCAATCTAGTATAATTAACAGTTAACAATATTTGATATCTAAAAGGCTAACTACAAACATGCATGGAAAACATGCTTATTATTCTCGGATATATTCAAAAAAGTAGTAAAACATCTTCAAAATCATAAGTTGTATGGAACAAGATAATTTGAAGCATTTTAAACTAAATAAATTAGACAATTTTCTCAAACATGCACAATCTGAATCTCTAGCGAGCACTCCCCACAAACGAATACCACAAAGTTCGACTTGATCCTAACGAAAGCAACTGTAATTCTCGACTGCAAGGCTTGTCCCTTGCCTCTCACAATCATAACCTCCCCACGTGAGTGAATCCTACATGGAATTGTCTTTTCACGATTCAGCACGATTAACTGTTTATATTGAAGCTTTTATCCAGCACCCAACGGCCATTAATAACAGTGTGAACGTATCAAATAATAGCACTAATCACCTGTAGATTGCATAATTCAACGCTTGCCACGATGCACGCCACCTGACCTTGCACCAGGATGGCGAGCGAATTGGAACCTTAAATTGACCGAGTTGCGGTCAAGCTCATCAAATTTGTAACCTGCAAAATTAACGTTCATTGTTTTACGCTGAACAACTAGCCACGTTCTGAACGGCGGATCAGGGTGTCAATGGGAAAATTATATAAGACGACGTGTTGTGAACTTACATCAGCTTAAAATATAATAAACCTGAAATGCATCTAAAAACTTTCAAAACCAATATCCAACATAGGTGATTATGCGTCCCTCATTCATTACCAAAAAGGTCAAGCTAGCTATTTAAAAGATGGAAGAGAAGGGTAAGTAACTTTCAACGAGTCTCCATTGTTGGACTGTTTCAGCCAATTGAGCAATAATACGTGAAATATTTGAAGCATATATCCTACTCTAATTTAAGTATTATCTATGCAGCAGGAACAAATAATAAATTGTGACATGCAACCCACGATCTTACAGTGATGGTAGATAGGAAGAGCAAATGAATATGACAATTCTCCAAAACCAAGAGTGCATCTTTGGTGAATCAGGCCCTTAGCCATCAACATTCCACACAACCAATGATTTTTTAAGCAACGCACATAACCCAGATGAGTTCCTCAAAAGCCAGGAAGAGAACAACCTCCATAATATGAAAATGCCAAAATGGATGGTATTCACAATCTAGCCTCCCCAATCTTTCAACCAGAAATAATAAAATATGGGTGTCAACCGTATCATGGAGCATGACAAAGAAGAGGAGGAACAGAATGGTTCATTATCATGAACATTAATTTCACATAAAGCAACCTGTTACCTTTCCAAGCTTGAGTATCATTTCCATCAGAGCCAAACCAGCTCCACCCCCACCCCCTTCCTCCAGAAAAAATTGGTGGTAGATAAGAAATATATTGCACAGGGTTAAATACAATGCTTCTTTTCAGTTATCTTGAACACCACCAAGTAGTACTTCAATATTCCCCACTCTTACAATGCTTACTTAATGTCCTTGCAATAAATCCTTTCTCTATGACCACTGAGCATGTTTCAGGCAGCACCCAACCTCGTCAGATTACCAGTTTTATCTATTAACCCAAAACAAATCCTCCATATATTATCTAGGAGCTGCTCCCACACTCAAGGTATTGACATGAGGATCACAGATCATAAAGAAGTCAAATACACAGATTGTTCATGCCAACTCAATGTTCATGACATTGCAAAAAAAATAGTTCTATAGCAATTTCTCTATATTCATCACACATTAGGGAATAAAGAAATGAAACACATGATTTGCCAAGACACGCATGAGGATGTCATTACAAGAACAAATGAAAAAGAGACCTTACCCTGCAATGCTTCCATGGCAGTTGCAGCATGAGCTGGACTCAAAAAATCGACAAAACAAAGTAGCAGTGGATCACCCCCTGGCTGCACAATATCCAAGTAAAAATTCGGTCAATGTAAACATAACATTTTTTTTTACTTCTTAATTAAACTTACTTGTCTCGATTCCTTGCTAACAAGTCTGACTTCTTTGTAGCCAACAAAAGGACGAAAAATATCTGTACCTCCGAGCTAAGGAGGAAGATTCAACAATTAAAAGGATTAAACTCCTCTAAAGTGAGATGTGCAAAGTGAGAAAGTGAGAGCCTATTTACCATTGATTTAATGTGGGTTATGTCTCATGATTTATTTCAAATCAACGGTAGATTTTTCCATTTACACATCTCAATTTGGAAGGGTTAAATTCCAGTGAGAAGCACTAAAATTAATGGGAACCAGATGAAAGGATACGAGCTACTTCTCGTCTTGAACAGTTGGAAGGCAAACCCTCCACAAACAGCGTACTGGTAGCTTCGGGTGGAAGAGAATGGTCAGCCCTCCCACTACTTAATCCCAGGATTTTGTCTTTTGCATTTGTTCCCCTATCTACTCCCCCAATATTTGCAACATGTGAATCGTCAATAGCACGACTGGGAATTCGCCCACCAATGGTTCTAGTAGACTGTCCCGAACCATAAGAAGAAACTTGCTGAAAAATGTACAAATGTTTATCCTTAAACATGTAGGCCTTTTTGAAAAACCAGATGTCTCTCGTGACCAAGTAAGATTGAATAAGATGTGCAACCCGGCAAAATAAATCATTCATCACATGCTCGGTATAACTGGATAGGATATCAGAACAAAACTATTCATCCTAAAAATGTATCTATGGGGGCAAAAACTTTCAATTTTAACTCTATTCCCTCCAAATCTCCCCATGAGAAATTTGAAGGTAAAACCGAATTTACTTGGTTTTTATAATCCATTAGTTTAAGCATTAAAAATCCGCCTGACCAGATCTCAATCATGTGTGTAAACAAAGACAAGTGAATACATCCCAGTTGCCTACAGCTTCAACATGCTAATTAGGGCCATAAAAGAACAACAAAAAGACAACTGTCCATTTAAGATTCAAAAAATAGCTAATACCGCACTACTACGAAGGTAACGCTCATAAGATGCATCAAGGGATTCGGTATCTCTAATTACTCGAAGCCCTCCTCTATCATCATCATGGGGAAAGTAACCCGGCAAGTCATGAACGCCAGAGACATCTTCAAAATTAAACAATACTTTAAATTAATGAGAAAGTAAAGATGGGAACAAAGAGCAGAGAATCATTTACATGATGATTATGAAACTGAGAAGATTAAAACAACATGATAGAGGAAAATTAGTATATCAAGAGATAAACTCAACTTTTAAGACTATATATATGAAACAGAGTGACTTCATAATTAAAATATATATATCTGAATTTTACCAAAAAACTTGGTTTAATAGTAAAACATGTAAACATAAATCTTAGCAATGGCATCACTTCAAAATCTTAGTTTAATTCAAAATTAATTTTGTCATCCAAACACACTTAGCCAAAATTCACAGGCTAAGTCACCAAAGACTGTGTAAAAGGACTGAAATTCAAAAGGGGGAAAACAATAATAGGATAAATTGATTGAACCCTTTTAAACAAGATTTGGTGAATTAGGTAATAAATTTAACCGGAGTGGTCTCGCTGGTCGATAAAGCACGAGTCCCGAAATAAAAAAGGAAGGAAATTGGACCCTCCCAAAATGATCAATTTGGTTTGAAATTAAAACCTAGTTCTAAGGAGAAAAAAGAATGAAGAGAATGGAAACCCTAAAATTGAAGGGTCAAGTGCATACCGTAGTCGGAACGAGAGCGCTTGCCGGCGATGGAAGACGGAGCTTGTCGGGATTCGGCGTATCTCCAATAAGCGTCGGACATTGAGGTCACTATTGATTGATTGATAAATTGATTGGTAAATGAAATTCAAATTGAAAAGTGGAAGAGAAAGAGTAGTTGTGGTCTTGCACAAAGCACTTAATTCTAAGAAACGACACAGCACAACACAAGTTCAAAGTCTCTCTGCAACTAATCGGGATTTTCAATTTTGTCTTGTCCCTGTGTAGGTAATAACCCCCTTCTCTTTTGTCTTTTAAATAATTTTAAAAAAAAAAATTAAGATTTTTGTTCTTATACTATTTTTTTTTTATTTCAAAAAGTTAGTCTAAAATATTCATTCAGAGTAGGACAAATTTCTAAGCCAAACAAAAACTTGCATTGATACACTTATTAAACATTCTTCCAAAAATTTTAAATAAATAAGGTATTGATATCAACAATAAACTCAATTCATTCTTCTTCTTTTCTTAGAGAGACTCAATTCATTCTTTAACTTGTTTTTTTTTTTCTAAATTTATTATTTAATTATTGCACAAAATATTTACATGATAAATATGTTTACTTAGAATATTTATTTTTGAGTTGTATAATAATAGTCTAAAAGCTAAATTGAAGAAAGTATTTTATGTTTTAAGATTCTCACAAAGTATTTTATGTTTTAAGATTCTCACAAAGAAAAGCCTTTAAAATAAATTAATTCAAACAAGCACCTGGTCTTATATTTTTAAAAACTTTACATTACTTTCAAGCATTCACTTATTATTTAATAAAAAAAATTAATTATAATTTACAACTTACAAGTAGTATAATTTATATTAAAATATTAACCATTGTGTTTAACCTACTGGTTGCGAAATTGAAATTAATCAATTATTACTGGACATTATATAAAATATACTCTTCCATAATTTTTAATAAAAGCTTATATCTTTTTTTTACTTTTTAATCAGTGTTATAAGACGATTTGTTAGTCGACATTAAAAAAAAAAAAAAAATACTATAATTGTGTACATAGTAATGGAGTATACACAGAGTATACCAAATTATGCTGATTCCTTACTTGCATTTCTTTCTTGGTGTGGGAGAGATGGCATTTGTAAATGCTGAGTGTACAATTCTTTGCTTAATGAAGGAGAATGAACTTTTCTTTAAAATTGTCCAAAATCAGTTGAAATAAGAACAAGAAAAAAAACAAACAATACAATCATTACAAATGCTATTTTGGAGGTTGGTCGAAAAATACATTGAAGGTTGAATAGTTAATTTTCATCATTTTCAAAATGTAAAATCCAAAAAAGTAATAATTTTTTTAAAAGTACAATTATTTTTAAGTCCTACAAATATATATTATTTTAATTCTTGAAAATATTCATTTACGATTATTTTAATCATGAACTTTAAAAGAAAGCACACTTCCATCCAATTCTTAAAAGTCATGAATAATATATATTCTTCAGTTGAAATATACATTTTATATTTTTTTTTATGTAAAGTTATGCATTTTATTTCTTTAATTATATAAGGCTTTAATTTTTTTCCTAAATATTTAATTAAATTTCTGTCAAATATTTTGTTAAAAAAATATTATACAAATATATTTTATATTAACAAATACTATAATGTTTTCTCTTTTTTACTAAAATATATGTTTATCTACCTTATTAAATATAATACATCGCATTTTACTCTATTTATAATTTTTAACTAAAAAATAATGCTATAACTAATATAATTTTTTAAATATTATTTTTTCTAATTTTAAATATTAAAATACATTTTTAAGATATAGAATTTAAATATTTTGTAATAGTATAATTTAAAATATAATATTTTTAAAATATTTTCTTATTTTAAAATAGAAATGCAATATTTAAATATCCATAACACGATAATAGTATAACGAAAAAAATGCTTCAGTTAAAAAAAATTAAATAAAGTAAAATATAATATATTTATTGGGAGAGAAATCATAAAACTTAATACTTATTAGAGAGGATAGTGTAAAAAATTATTTTTTAATATTTTCATAAAAAATTTAATGAAAAATTAAAAAAAAATATATCACACACTGAAATCTACCGAAATATACAAAATAAATTTTTTAGAATCAAGTGATAAAATTTTGTAATATTTGTAATTTTCAGAAAGGAAGTGTAACTTACTCAAACTTTAAAGATTTTTAGAAATCAAATTGATAACGGACTGAGATTTTTAAAATTAAAATAATAATAAATAATTATTTTATAATAAAATATAAATATTTGATGGATTAAAATAAAATATAAATTATATTTCTAAATTTATTATTTTCTATAGTAGAATAATAACTTTATCATGTACCACAGTTATTTACCACTACTTTAAGGACTAGATATGTTAAGATTCGTGTTCAATAGTTCTCGGATCAACTATTTATCGCTGAATATAATTTTTTTTAAGGTGATATATTTAAAATAATTATCACTTTTATATTTATATTTATATTTAGATTTATGTTATATAATTTTATTTTTTTAATCTTATAAAAATATTTTTTATATTTCTATATTTGAATTATTATTTTTTATTATTTTTAATTAAATTTAAAAATTATTTAATTTTGTATTTATTTAAAAAATATTTTTATTTTTCATAATTCAATTTATCATGATTCATTAACTATTTAAAAAAATTAAAATTAAAAAATTTAATATCTCTACCTGTTTTAGTCTAGTAGAAATATAAATATACAACATTTATATTTGCTAGTCATTACTATTATTATTATATCTTAATTAAGTTAAAATTAAATTTGAATAAATGAACCTATTAAATTTTTTGAATAATCTAAACATTTTAACATGTCCCGAAAACCACCTCGTGTGCAAGTAACCGCTCCAACTAAGAAAGTTTGTCATTTATATATTTAAAGATATTTAATTATTACAAATTTTTATTATAAAAATTTATAGATAAATTAAATGAGATGCCGTGTTATTATTATATAAATTAATTATTTTTATTGATAAATGTATACGATTTTTATATTTTTAACAAATTTAAAAATTATAATTAAAAAAGTCAAAACAATATAAAAAAAACCACATGATAATAAACACTTAATATTTATATTAAAAAAGTCATCTACCACATATTTTATATCATGTGCTAAGTTTTGTCCAATATCAAAAAAAAAAAAAAAGTTATGTTTTGAACGCTAAATTAGGTACTTGTGGACACCACCACTTATTATTTTTTCATTATGGTTTTTTCGTGTACGTAGCTTCATTTAATCCCTTCCTTTTGTTAAATAAATGCTTGATGTTCAAATCAGTGAAATGTAACAAGATTTAAAATGCATTTATTTGTTTATTTACTCTAGAGAAGTTCAATTAGAATAAACACATGCATTTTTATATGCGTATGCTATAATTCTTTTTGGAAATTATGGGTACGTTTTGGTTTTTGGTTTTGAAATAGAAAATATTAAAAAAATATATGTTTAATTATAATTTTTAAAATATTTTTCTTGAAACGAGGTGTAATTATGTAATATTTATAACTTTTAGAAAGGAAGTGTAATTCATTCAAACTTTGAAGATTTCCATAAATCAAATTGACAATGGACTGAGATTTTCAAAATTAAGATAATAAAATTATTTATTTTTATAAAAAATAAATTTTGTGATGAATTAAAATGAAATACAAATTATATTTATAATTTTTTTAAGGATTTATTATTTTCTAGATTGGAATAATAACATTTTCACATATCAAAGTTATTTACCACAGCTTTAAACCTAGATATTTTAAGATTCATGTTCAGTAGTTTTCACATCAACATGAATAGAAAACTTTTTTTTAAGGTAATATATTCAAAAATATTTTCACTGTTATATATATATAATAATAATAATTTTATCCTTTTAATTTTATGAAATTATTTGTTATGTTTCTATCATCATTTTTATTTTTATATTATTTTAATAAAGTTTAAAAATTAAATGATTTCATGCTTATTTTATGGGATATTTTGTATACAACTTTTTAGTTTATTTAAAAAATTAAAACTATTAAATTTATTATCTTTATATATTTTAGTCATGTGAAAATGCAAACTATTGTTATTAGAAGAATTGTCTTGTATTCTTAGGTTTAGTTAGAATGTTCAATCTAAACATAATAGATTTTTTAGATATTTAAAAAGTCAATTCGGGTAAGAGAATAAGTGAGTGTCTCTACACAAAAAGTGAATGATGTGTTTTAAATGAAAGAGTAACCAGAGATAAAATAGTATTATAATTGATTCTTTCATTTATGTCGTTGAGCTAATACAGCAAAATATTAACTCAAAATATATTGATATAGTTGAAAACTAATACTAATCAACAATTTTAAGATGATTTAGTTAGAAATTTGGATGATTTAACATAACCAATTAGTCATGTATCACATATCATCTGAACATGTCATTTGAAGAATGACGAAATCAAATCAACACAATTACAAAATGTGTCTAATAATTTCTTTTCTCATGACACACAGGACATAACATTTATATTTTTATAGTTATTATTATTATTATTATATTTTAATGAAATAAAAATTAAATTTCAATAAATAAATCTATTAATGTTTTTTGAATAATATAAAGATTTTAACATATCCCAAAAATCACCTAAAATAACGGCTACAACTCAGAAAAGGATATAATAGTTTTACATGCTATTAACACCAGTTTTTTTTTTTAAAAAAAATAAGGAGTATTTGAAGCTTATCCAAAAATTAATTGGCAGAATTGATTTAAAACTTGAAAAATAAAAATACGAAACAGTAAGTTTTGTCGTTTAAGGAATTTTATTTATACAATTATGCATGCTATATTATACGGAATAAAAGTGATAGATAAATTAAAAGTGATAGATAATGTAGTATATTATAATAGAGAGACTCAGAAATAAATAAATTAAAATAGTGTTTGGTTTTTGAAAACATTTTTATTTTTATTTTTTGAATTTTTTTTAATTTAATTCACATTTTTTATTATTTTCACTTTTCATTTCTAAATTTCGTTATAATAATAAAAATAATACATTTTTAAATTAAATATTTATTTATAAATATTTTTTTGAAAATATTTTTAAAATTATAAACAAATATATTTTTTGATTATTTCTTATTTTTAATAAAACTTAAAATAGAAAATGAGTAAAGAGTCTTAACGGGGTTTCACCGTTTAAGTGTGCGAAGCACCGATATTCCGCCGCTATTTAACACCGTTAAGTTTCTGTAATTAGAAACGGCCACTAGAAAACACGCACGTTGCTACATCCTAGTTCGCGCGTGTGGAAACAATGTGATGATTATTCATCACACCACCACCAAACTCCACCAAAAGCAAAGCAAAAAATGAAAATTTTTGATCACTCTTCCAAACCCCAAAAAAGTAAAAGAAATAATTAAACAACTAAAACAAGAGTGTATTATTACTTAGTTCCTTTTTTAACCACACTCATTCTCTCTAGGCAAGTGAATCATTTCCTATTCTAGAGTAATTTGCAATAAATAATTCCAAATTAATTTATTTTAATTGTTTGTTTATTATTAGGATTATGAGACTGTGGATAGTGTTGTTGGTTTTTTTACACATATAAGTGGGTTGATTCTGTCTTTATCTGATGACCATATATAATGTATTGTATTATTTTGAAGCCCCTAATTGGGAACATTCATTCAACTCTTTTGATCAAAAACCTACTTTTGCACGCTAACGCTATATTTTCTTCTTATCTTATTTTGCAGGCTTTCAGCTCATCATTCAGCTTGCTGTAGGTAAAAGAATTTTCAATTTCATCCTTTTTTTTATGCCCCTTTTGTCCATTTTGTTCATTTTTAACAAAAAATTTTGATCTTTTGCTATATTGGCTTATTGGGTAACTTGTATTTGGTTTATTTGGAACAGTGAGGTGTTTAATCTGAAAGTTTTTTAAGCAATTCATGGCGGAACTTATAGGGCCTCGCTTGTACAGTTGTTCTAATTGTAGAAACCATGTCTCATTCCATGATGATATCATTTCCAAGGCTTTTCAGGTAAACCATCTCTTTCTCTCTCTGTTTTTTACTTTTCTGGGTGTTTTGGTGACTAAACTTTTTTTATGAGAATGTTTCTTATTCTTACATTTCATGTGCACATGATGTGGTTTTTTATCATTGGCTTCTCTGTGGTTTTTGATGGTTTGTTTCCAATTGAAAAATATCCACCGGCAACTACCTTTTACCACTCACCTCCCAACTCTCAGAGGATAAGGTGGTTCCTGAATTTGATTATTTGTGGGGGCAACATTACTATTACAAGCTTACAATGTTTTGTTATGAAGAAGTGTATAGTGGAGAAATTCTAAGGTGATTTCAGAAGAGGAATGGAACTCGAGCTCATGTTTTGCGATTGAGGTGAAATACTGGAAGTCTGTGATTCAATCAACAATGAGTGAGGCTAGATTCACCAGAGAACATCTTGAGGAAATTGCTGATTGTTAGAAAATTCGCGTGGCATACATATCCAGGAACACTCAAGATTTCTGTTAACTATCCAAATTGTTTCTAATTTATAGTTCAGCCAATATAAAATGATATCTGTTTCGAATAATTCTTCGTGCTAAGAACTTCTATACCATTTAGCATTTCTGTTTTCTTATCACTAGAAGGGCTACTACGAATTCAGGTTGTTCAATTTGAAAAAGAAATAGGTTACTTGATTTTAATTTTGATCTCCAGTCCAAATTTGGATATTTCCTTATTCTGTTTTTCTCTGAACAAGAGACAAGATTTTCTCCGTATTATGTATTATTACTGATGAATTTCTAATGCGTCAAGGGTTGTTTATGTTTAATGTAATGAATGCATACATAGTAGAATAAACGAAACTCCCAACTTATAATGAGTACCGAGTTATACTGGATAATTTGGCATGCTTTGGCTAAGTGAGACTCATGGCAGTATGGGCAGTTTGGGTTGTGAATAAGTGATTCCTGAAGACAGGTTTACTATGAACCATTTGCACACACACCAAACAACAGTAGCTATAGATGTCTGTTGGAAGTGGCTGTCACAGTGATTTTCAATACATTCTTATGCACATATTCAGGATGCTTTTGGTTGAAAACAGCGTTATCAAATGTGGTGGGAAGACGGTGGCAGTGTTAAAGAGATGGTATATTGTTGAGGAAAGTAAGAGATTTAGATTTTCAACCTTTTATCTCTCTCTCTCTCTCTCTCTCTCTCTGTTTAAATGGTTTTAGCTACAGAGCAGCCAAATATCACAAAGAATGGCAGATTGTCAATATGTTAACTTTTCTTCATTTGTTATTACATGTTTCCTGGATGAAATATTCCCAAAGGGATCTCTGTTTTCTCATTTGGACTTCACAAATTCTCTAAGTAAACGCATTTGGTTGTTATTATTGGTATTTAAACTTGGATTTAAAAGTTTATGATTTAATCTCCTGCAGAAGCTTTCCCAGACCATTTTCTGATGTTATTGTCACAAATTTTATAACCAGGGAAGAAATGGCCGAGCCTTTCTGTTTTCCCATGCAATGAATGTTGCCACGGGGCCAAAAGAAGACAGGCATCTCTTGACTGGCCTCCACACTGTTGCTGATGTTTATTGTGGTGATTGCCGTGAAGTGTTGGGTTGGAAGTATGAAAGAGCATATGAAGTGTCTCAGAAGTACAAGGAAGGAAAGTTCATACTTGAAAAGTCAAAAATTGTTAAGGAGAACTGGTAGCATTTTCTCCTCTCCAATTTATTCATTTCACTCTTCATGTTGGTTGCTGCATGCTTTTGTGATGTCATCTTGTACAGGAAGTTCGTACCTTCAACCATTTGAAATTTGTCATTGTTTCCCCAACTTCATTATATTTCCTCATGTTACTACCAGATGTGAAATTGTATGAGAAACCGTTGATTCCTTGTTAATAACATTATGTATTCATTTTCTGGTCTGTGAATATCGTGGTTTAAATCTATGAAGAACAATATCAACATCATCCTACAAATTTCCTTTTGTGAAGATGAACTTTGCTGACATGTAAAGTTTTCTTCTGCTGCCTTCTTACTCTCGGGTTATGGCTTGATATATAAATGATTGGACTAAATGATTGTACAAATCACTAAGGTGAACTCCAATTCTGATTAGAGAACAACACTTACCGAACTTTTCCTTATCCATGCATTCAGCTCTCTTGACCGTTTGCAATGCTCCAATTTATGGGACAGTAACTTTGAGAGTCAGGTAATTTGAAAAGAAAATGTTAGCAATGCTTTCTTCATACTTTTTATGAGTGTTAGTGTGTTACCCAATAAAAAAAACCATCATGTATTGGAAGTCTTCTTTACTCCTATAGAATCTTATTTGAAGTCATATTAATGATGTTGTTTGATTGAATGACAGTTGTAAAATAGTTTTACACTCAGTGCATCACTGTTAAACACTACTTCTAATGCTTAAATTTATTGATACTCATGAAATTGAGTGTGATCCTTCGAGTAAAAAGTGAGTTCACGTCATTTTGTGGTAAATTTTAGTCAACAATAAAAGGTATGTTGTAAAGAGTGTTAGAGTTAGAGTTTGTCGCGTAAGTACAATTGAAAATGATGGTTGCCTCTACTACTTGGTGGAATTTAATAAAAACATTTTTGATTCAGTATTTGGCATTAGATGCTTTTCACAAACCATCATGATAAGCCTAAGGCCTGTATCATTCCGAAAATTTAATTGGGCTACGTAACTTGGTATTGGGCTACCTCTCCTTATTCTAAAGTTCTAGCACGGACAAAAAGTAATTGATAAACATACTACTTCACATATTCGTGTGTTTACTTTCTCTACTATTGGCTCTAAAATTCTGCCTTTGATTTTTAAGCCAGAGTGGTCCTATATCATACATGTTAGATCATAGTAGGGCATAAAAAATGTTTTTCTATCATGGTGGTGTTTGAAAAAACATTTCATTAGACGACTAGGAAGTAGGGGGGAAAAGAATACAAAAAGGAAAAGTGGAAAACAGAGTGTTGCTTTACTATCTATCATATATGATAGATCCTACTAGGGCTTAATTAACGTTGTATTATTAATAGACCTGCCGTATTTTTTATTTTTAAAAAAATTTGTGTTTGGTATCCTCATAATTTTTTAGTATTATTTTGAAAAGTTAGTGTTCAAGTGTAATAATTTTAATCAAAATTGAAATTAATTGAAATATATTGTCAAACATAATATTTCAGCACATAAAAATTAAACTCTTATTTGTAAAAATAGTATAATCTTAATATATATTTCTTAATCAAGTAGAAACATTTTAACCATACTATATTCTTCAAGTAATGGAATAATATTTTCTACATTGGTGATGGGAAATTGGGAATTGGTGTGATAATGATAACTTATTCAAGAATAAACTTATTAATTTCTTCACGAGGCTTTTCGCTCCCAACTCTAGTACTACTATCTCGCAACTTCTTCACAATCTACCTCTTCCCAGATTGGATGATGAAGGAACACAAATTTAGTAAACAAGAGTTTAAAAAATGTAAATTCAATTTTTATTAAGTTCTGTCATGTTCAACAGAAAAACTCACTAATAACCCATTTTAACTTTTATTTTTACCTATAATAAATCTTAAAAATTCCCATTTTCAAACTCCTATATATGAATTTAATTTCAATTACCAATCTATACCAGAATATATTTTATTGGAATTAAGTGTGTTTGCATCCCTCTAGTTTAGACTATATACATGATTTTATTTTAGTTTCAATTTTCTCTTTTAAACATGTATACATAAGTCTAATAACATGTAAACACCACTAAATATGTGGATCAGTAATATAAAATTACTTTAACTTAATTAGTTTCAATTTAAATTTTGAATATGCAACTACAGTTGAATACTTGAATAAAGAGTTTTATAGCTCTTACTAATCTATCTGTCTATGATGTGACCACCTTCTTAGGTAAAAGATAAAAGCAAACATTTTTTGTTTTTTTTTTATACTTTTATTTTTTAAAATTTATTTTCATTTTCAAATTTTAAAAATTAAAAAAAAAACATGTTTTAATTGCATTTTCATTATTTCTATTTTTCAATTTCTAAATTCCAAGTAGAAACAGTGAAAACGATTTCGTTTTCAAATTTAGCCCTTTATTTTGAAAATATTTTTAAAAAAGCATGTTTTAAAAATTATAATTAAACATATTTTCTTAATATTTTGTTTCAAAACCAAAATCAAAAGACCTCAACGTACCCATAATTAAACATATTTGCACGTGTTTATTTTAATTGATCTTCTCTAGAGTAAATAAACAAATAAATGCATTTAAAATCTTGTTACTTTCACTGATTTGAATATCAACAGATGAGAACATCAAACATTTATTCATTATTTATTTAACAAAAGGAAGGGATTAAATGAAGCTACGTACACGAAACCATAAAGAAAAAATAAATAAAAAGAGGCGTGTTGATAAGTACGTAATTTAGCGTACAGAACATAACCTCTTTTCTGTGGGATTCTCTTTTTGGGTGGAGATATAGGACACAACCTAGCACATGATATAGAATATAGAATAAATTATTTTTTAATATATAAATTAAGTGTTTATTATTATGTCGTTTCTTATAATATCATTTTGACTTTTTTAATTGTTGTTCTTAAAATTTTATAAAAATTTAAAATATAAAAATTATATATAATTATCAATAAGAATAGTTTAATTTATAGAACAATGGCACGGTTTCATTCACTTAATTTATCTATAAACTATGTTATAATAAACTTTATAATAATTAAATATCTTTAAATATATAAATTACATTTCAAATTTAAAATAAATAATATAAATTATAGTATAATATTATTTTTAACCATTGACATAGTATCACAAATTTATTCTTAATATAAAATATGGGAGAATAACAAAAAATATTTTAATATTTATCAAAAAATATGTCTAATATGCAAAATTTCTTATCTTTCATGATCTTGTCTCGAATCACAATATATAAAAAATACAATGTTATTTTGTCAATTAGTTGGTGAAATTTTAATACCAAATTTATATTATGACATCTACATATTATATCTTAATAATATAAAATATTAGAAATATGAAGAGAAGATGAAATTCATTGACTACGTCAAATGAAATGAGGAAAATTTTTTCTTTCTTTGATGATTAGGGTTTTCCAATCGACATTGTCACATAAAATTGTCTGATAGGAAAAAAATTTAGTTAGAGTAGAGACTTCAAACACCCAGTAAAATCACCCCATCATAGGTGCATTTAGATCCTTAGCTCAAACAATTAAAATTTTATTTAAAATACCATGAATTTTATTTAACATTTAAAAATTACTTGAGGAATGTTAGCAATAGATTTATAAAAAAAAATTACAAAATTAGAAGAGATGATCATCAAATAATAAATGGAACACACAAATACCTATTTTTTTAATAATTTTCAAATATAAATAAGAAGTATATAATATAATATACACAATATATTACTGTCATTTCTCTAATTAGATACGCTAATTCATGAATTTTCAATGTTAGAGCGTCTTCTTTACTGTGTTGAATATATTCTAATTTATTATATATAATTATGTTTAAATTGTTAATTTTTTAAAAGATGAGGTTATTATCTATTTAGTCTCAGAAGATTACCACTAAATATTAAATTTTTTTAATTTGATCGCTTAATACCACTTTAATTTTATCCTGCGTTCAATTACACATCATTCACAGTAAAATAAACTTCAATTTAATCTTGTACGAATGTCTACAATGTGTTATTCTCAATTTCATTCTCCATGTCATGTTTATAATATAATATCAATTTTAAATGAATCACTCACCACACATATAATGTTTTGATTGGTTCACATGTATACTTACACATTCTTCCTTAACGTCTAGGATTAATACAAGTGACGCATGTCACTTTTAAGAATAAATAAGAGTTCTCTCTCTATATATGTGTGTGAGAGATCAAAAGTGCTGTGTTTTCAGGCTTCAAATGAATTTGTTACATCCAGGTTTAAAGATTAAGAATGAAATCTTAGGCAAGGCCATAGCTAAGTGGGTCTGAACGTGGTTACTCCCACACAGCCAATAGAAATATACAACTAACTAATTATTACATGCCACATTCATATTTTTCATTCTTTAATTATGTTTTGATTTTTAATTTTTTTAAATAAAAATGCAAATAGCATAGCTAATTGATTATATATATCTTAAAGTATAATATTATCTTCAATTTTAACAATGAACGACTGACACCGTAGACGAGCATATATGCAGACATTAACAAGAAGAAAACATTAATGTATTCAGAATCCAAAAGCTAGTTTAGTGTTTATTCTATTTTTATTTTCATTTTTTAATTATATTACAGAACTTTCATTATATTATTTTTATTTTATTTCCTGTTTCAAAAAATTCTTACGTAAAATAGATAAAAACATTTTTTTTTGTTTTCCCTATTTTTTTATAAATTTTTTTTAAAATAAAATAGAAAAATAATGTGACAATTAAAAAATAAACGAGCCTTAAGATTTTCACAATTTAAAACATTTCAGTCCTCTTAACATATACACTTGCTTAAAATCAAGACACCAGCTAATTACAAGAAAGATTACATCCTTTATTTTTTAAAAAAGTTGGGTTAGTATATAAGGGGGAAACTATTAAGTAGTGAATACTAACTATATATTAGTGAGTATTACAGAAATGTCCAAAATTTGTTCATTGAGGCAGAGCCTAATCACAGGTCATAAACACGACGATTATAGCTATCTACTAGGCTATAATAAGGTAGCTACAATTGTTGATATATGTGAAGTGACATCGTGAATCGTCCCAACGTTATATACATCTTCACCAGCGTCTTTCATAGGGTAAATTCAGGTAACAAGGATGTAATAATTAATTATTATTTATATTTTACGACGTAGGGAATTAATTAATTCGATTTGCAACATAAGAAAATGATACGAAGAACCTAGGTAGCCCATTCTTCGTTGTGCCTTGACTTAAAATTGTTGCCTTATGTAGGCAAACAAATTGCTACGAGTTAATCCAAAAGGTGTACATTTCTTAACATTATTTCGTTAGAAAAATGAATGATCACCTGTTTGCACATATATGGTCCCGCAGCTACGTGAATAATTACCCTTTATGTCCTTAATGTTAGGACCTGTCTAGTACGTAGAAACCCTAATGTAAAAAGGTCATCATTGGAGAGAAGCCATAGCTAGGTTGAAAGAAACGTACCCCTCTATAGGTTTTGATATCCAATGCCTACATACATCAATGATTCAATTCTCTCCATATGATTTAGTCATAAGGAATGAGAATTTCCTTGGTAGATGCATAAGTCATGCTTTTACCAAACCCTAAAAATAGGAGACTCGTTCTTCTAGGATTTCAAGATATAAATAGTACCGACGCAAATCCAAATGAATGATAGTACATTCTATAGATACTATTACACACCCACCAAAAAGAAATTTGCATTGTTTAGTTCAATTGTTAGTGGATGTTTTGTTGGAGTGGATCATATATCACCGATCGAGTTTGGCATCATGAAAGAGATTCCCCATGACCATGATGCGTAGTTGTAACCCTTTATTTAAAATTTAATATATTCATCTACATTATCATACATATATATGCTTAACACGTTAGACCCGAGTAAAGGCACCATCAATTAATATTTTTTACTAATGGTATATTATTATTTTATTCTTATTCAATAAAGGTCTATTATCCATCTATAGTCGCAGTGGAGGATAATATTCTTGCACGGTTACCGAGAGGAATGTTTGTAGGACCCTCCACTGGAAAAGGAAGAGACCAGAGTCAAGCTCCAGCTTCTTTGGCTTTCAATATAAGAAAGGGAAAAAAGAAGCCCCATGTGGGAATATATATACAAAATGAAATAATAATGTTCACAAATTACCCTAAAGTGACTCAACGAAGCTTCAACAACAGTTTGGAACTGTTTGTTAGTGAGGCCATGGAAAACACGGCAACCAACTTTGAGTGAAAATTATAGGTTGCATTCCCCTTAAATCTCTAAAGAGAACAAAAAATCTAGCCAAGTTACTTTTATTGTGAGAGATCACGTTTCTTTTTTATATAAAAGAAAATCTTATTCAATAGTAAATTTACTATAAACTAGCATATACTTCAGTATAAAAAATTCTTCAGCTTTACAATACAACCTTCTCCTTACAAATATTTTTTTAAAAAAATTACTTTTGATCATTAAAATGCAATTTCAATCACTAAAACACAACTTTATGGTTATCAGAACAATAAGATTGATCTACGTATATTAAAAAAGAAACTTAATAACGAAGAAAGGAAAAAATTGTGAATTCAATTTTTTAATTAAAAAAATTAAGTATTCTCACTCTGTCGAGTAAGGAATATAATAAATACAAAGATTTTCTCTTAATAATTATCTCACAATTTCCAGCTTCTTACTTCTGAGAAGTGCAGTGATTGATAAGAATGCATAGAGAAGCGTTGAAGTGCAATTTGCAAAGGTTACGCGGTGTATTAGTATTATTAATAGAAAGAGGTGCAGTTAGCTGAGAAGTATTAATTCATGATGGTAATGTATTATTACTGAGTGGTGTGTTATAGATCGTATTTGGTATCATCGTGAAAACTGAGGGGTCGGAAGAATATGAAATACGGAGCGGTACATAGTGTTCAGATCTGACACTTCTGATCGGTTGGCAAGCAAAAAGAAAGAGAGTGATAAAACTTTTGCTGTAAAGGATTTGACAACCATCATTCCAACTCCCTTTATGTCTCAGGACCATATATTATGTCTCAGGACCATATAATATAAATAACCCTGTCTAAATTCATGTTTACATTTTACAATTAGAAATAACACTAAATAACTGTAATTATTTGGTCCAGGAGTGTTTGGTTAAGTTTTATGAATTTTTAAAATTTATTTTTCTTATATAATTTATATTTGATTGTGATATTTATTACAGTAAAGAATTTTTCATCATTTAAAATTTATTATACCAAAAATGTTAAAAGTTAGTTTTTACCTAAATCAATTCTACATTAGGGTAAGTAAAATTTTCATCATTTAGAATTCATTATATTGGATATAACGAAAAAAAAATTAATCAGAGTTCTATTCAAAATAATTCCATCAAAACTCCACCAAACCTAAAAGAATTGTTCTAATTATATCATTATATCTTAAGCAAACGGATATATAATCTTAATAATAATCGATATAAGTGAATAAGGGTAAGATTGATTAGACCTTAATTAACCCATATTTTTAAAATTTAACCTAAATCAATTATGCTTAAAAGGAGATTAAATTTAAATGTTGTGCATGACCGACCAAAGTCTCTTAGTACCTGACAGTAGTGTTGATGGGAATAATTTTTGTTGCTGTGGTAGTAGCAAACCGTGCGCGAAGATCTTGGTAATTAAAACCACAAGAGACGGGAAAAGCCAAAAATGAAAAATCACTAGTCTGCATTACATTATATTATATTATTTATGATAATATATGTAGGTTATGGAATTGAAGCTCATATGCTTAACCTAAATAAAATGAAAAGGTAGCTTCAAAATACAGCCACATTCTTGGGGACCAAAAGATAAAAATCAAAGTGGGGGACTAGCTAGAAAGGAAAGGAATGCCAAAAATTAAAATGGATTAAAAAGGTAGTAAAACAACAGAGCCATGTACCCTATTTTTGTTAGTGGTTCTGATCAATCACTCCAAACACAACCACACTCCCATTAAGTGAAAAAGAAAAAACTAAAACACCAATCCTTTTTTTCATTGACTAATATTATTATCTACCATGATCCTCCACCTAACATGCCATTCCAATAGCCATGAGTTGAATCACCTTGACTTCTATTCTTCTGGTGATGATGATCAAACTCAGAAGCCTGCTGCAGCTTCAAATCCTCCACAGGAAACAAGATCCTTGCACCACTAGGACCCTCTTGAATTCCCTGAAGATTTCCAAAACCATTTTCAAATGCTTCAAGGTTAAAGTTAAGGCCAGGTGGAGGCTTGAACTCTTGCAAGGGAAACCCACTTGAAGTATTAAACATTGGCATGAAGGAATTTAAGCCCCTTGAAGAAGCAATTCCACTTTTAAGAAGCTCCATGGCAGATAACTGATGACAAGATGTTGTTGATGAGGAAGTGGGGGGTTGATGAAGACCCCCTTTTTCTAATTCAGTGTTGTAAGGAACCTCAATGAACTTGGACACAGTGTTAAAGTCATCAGATGGTGGATATGCTAAGTTAAGATCTTGGCCTTGGTGGATCTTAGGGTCCTGAGAAGCAGTTTGAGGAAAATTTTGTGTCATTGTGAGATCTGGAAGCTTCTTTGTTGGTGCTGAAGCTGATGATGGTGTTGGTGTTGGTGGAATATTTGATCTCTTGTTCTTTCTAGAGCCACCACCTACGGGAACATTTCTTAAAGAACCACCTTCAGTCCAATACCTTCTACATGTTTTACAGAAGTACCTTGGCTGAGAGAGGCTATAGTTATTGTAGTAACAGAATTTTGTGTTGGTTGAATTGCACCTTGGACAGTTCAGAGCTTGATCCTTTTGTGGCCTTGCCCTTCTCTCCATCATAGGAGGAGGAGGAGGAGCCTTTGAACCTTCCATATGTTTAACCACTCCAATACCACCAGCCTGAAAAGAAATAAAAATTTCAAAACAATAAAAACAAAAAGACAGCAAAAGGCCATGATAACTGAATTCAAAAACTTAGGCTAAGAAAAAGAGAGTCCAAGAAGAAAACAAACAAAGAAGGTGGTTTTATTATTACACTTTGAGAGAGATTACAACAGCAGTGATACAAACAAATATGTTAACTTTTTCTTTGAGTTAAAGGCCCTTTAGCAGATGGTGGATTGAAAAGGGAAAAAATTTGGAAAAGGAAAGGAGCATAGTACTTTGAATAGCAGAAAAAAAAATAAATGAAGGAAAGATCTTAAAAAGACAGCAACAAAAATTGAATTTAGTGGAACATCAGGAAAAAGTTAAGGATAAAGTGAAACTTCCACCCTCAGAACTAACAATATAAGGAAAATAAAATAAAATTCCAAAGTGATGAAGTTAATAATCTTAAATTATGGTTGAAAATCAGAACCCTCATCAGGAGAGGTTTTCATGATTATATGGAAAGAAAAAACAGAAAAAGGTTCTGAGTACCTGTGCCCACTGAGCTGTGTCCATGGATTTAAGAAGAGAATGGGATAAAGGAAAAGCTACTAGGAGTCCTGAGAGAAAGAAAAGAACACCACTTTTCTAGAGAGTGTCAAAAGCGTGTAAAAGCTTTCAGAGTTGGGATGTAGTAGTGATGGTTCCATCCATGTGTTGCCCAACTAGCTAGCTATATTACACATTAAAGGGTATCATTGTCTTTTCAACTCCTTTTTCATTTTCATTTCATTTTATCTAACTTTCTTAATTATCTCCTACTACCCTTTTTATTATATAAATACATGTAGTAAATGTTTTTTCTTATTTACTATTTTTCATTTCATTTCATTTCATTTTAGTATTTTGTGTTTTTATATGATCATATTTAAAAATTTTATTATTTTATGCTAATAACCATTTATGTGTTTCTTAAATTATCCTTTTTTGTATTATATATACATGTTAAATTACTATAGAAATTAATTTTAAAATTTACGTATTTATTGAAGAATAAAATGAAATTTAAAGAACCAAAATATAATATTTTGAAATTTTAATGGATCAAATTAAAACTTATTTAGAAACTTAGAAGACTTTTAATTTAACAAAATTTATAATTTCTATTTGGAAGAATTAAAATAAAGTTAAACTATAAAAATAATTTTAAAAAAATATAATGTAATAAAAGAAAGAAATAGTGAAATATAGTTAATGGAAAGTATAATTTAAATTAGCCCATACAATCAGTCATAATATATTTTCTTGTGTGTCCATTTTAGACCCTTGTAAAGTGGTGAAAATATAATATTTTATTTAATTAATGAGTGTATGTGATGTATGATGACATGTACGGGGAATTTGTGTACAAGGCATGTAAGCTTAGTGATAAAGCATGTCACATAAGTCAACAATATTCTTCGTTGGTGTCTTTTTGTACAAGCACAGAATAATTAGTCGGTTCATATATACTTTTAACTTTAATGACCACACAACCAAGACTCCACTGATTCCACATCCTATCCCACATTGCATATTTTGTTGGATTTTTTTAACTTATAAATCAAATTTTTTTTTTTAATTTATTTAATTACTTTATATAATTCAAAAAATCAAACTATTACGAAATTTAATACTAATTTAGAATAGTTTCATGATTTCTGATTATGTTCAAAATGAACACTTGCTTTGCGTATTTATATATGAAATTTAACTATAAGTTTAGAAATATGAGTAAGAGTTAAAAAAAATTGAAAATTATATGAAAAAATTGCAAATTTTGAAAAAACAGTTAAAAATGTGAATTTTTAGCAATTAAGTAATGGAAAAAATATTTGAAAGGGAATTTTTTAAAAAAATTAAGATGTTTTTAAAGAACTAGCTTCTTGTAGTAAATATTTTTATACTTGTTAACTATTTTTAAAAACTATTTTTTTTAATATGTATATTTTATACCCACCAACTATTAATCAAATCCTTATTACATTAGAGAAAAATAACTACCAAACCTATAAGGCTATAACACTATGTCACTGTCACACATGTTGATAATCATTCAAACACTATGTACATGAAATCACATCTCAAAGTTGAAACACGTAAATTTTACCTTTTAATTTTAAAACTAAATAATCAATTTTAAAATAAAAATTATATATAAATTATACAATTGATCCATAAACATATAACATAATTATGTACATCTAGATTATAATTAAAATCACTTTAAATGAATAAATTTAATATTTTAATATAAAATATTAAAATTTAAATAATAAATTTTTATCTAAAAGCTGATTCAGATTATATTCAATTACAAATTAAATATATACTAATCAACATCTGAATGAACTAATGTTGAACAAGGTCATATTCATTTTAATAATAAGAACAGAAAAATAAATAAAAATGAAATATTTGAATTATAAATTTTATAATTGTGAGTGTTTTTTAAACGATTAAGGTGATTAAAATGAGTCCTTTGGGTTTTAAAGACGTAGGTGAGAGTGTTTTTTTATCGTGGGAAAGTTACTAATAATGTAGTAAAGGTAAATGTGGATGAGAGAGAGAGAAGAGGTAGGAGTGGGAAATGTGAACACACGTGGTGTAATATTTTGGTAAGAGGAGGGCTTAGTATTAATACGAGGACTGCACAAATGAGACAACACAAGCATCGTATCGCATCGAGGAAGATCAGTACGGATCGACGGCGGCGGCTCCAAGTCCAAGGAAGGAGGTAGTGCTGCTCCGGGAAGGAGGAAACCAGAGGACACGTGTCAAATATTGAAGGGCTTTACGTTTGTCTCTCTGGGGAATGTTAAAACTTCACGTCTTGCTAACTTTGGATATTGATAACTAAAAAGTTAAAAATATATATCTAATATTTAAATTATCCTTAGATATATTTTTTACTTCCTAAATTCTTTTCCTCTACTTTTAATTACGTTTTGTTTTTTTCTTTATTATTTAACTACTAAAATATATTTGTATTATAAAATATTATTTATATGTATTTTATACTATGTCTATTTTAATTTATTTGTAATTTATTTAGAATATTATAATTTGTGTATTTTTGTAATTTTTTTAATTCTTAATATTTTTTATTTTTATTACATTTTAATTTTTTTATTTAATTTCTTCGTTACCTTAGATATGATCTTATAATACCTAAGAAAAAATTAGTATAATTTTAATACGATGATGATAAAATTTATATCTTTACCTAAGTTTATTAATATTTTGTTAAAATATATTAATACAAAAACAAATTAAGTTTATGTAAAATAATAAATAAATAATGATAGTGGAATGTAAGTACAAATTAAGATTTACAATATAATTTAGTATTATCAATAAAGAGATATAGAGATGACTTTTTAATTTATTACACATTAAATACGAAATAAGATAAGTCTTTCTATTATATTAATTAAAATTTAATTTTATAATTATTTTTACATAAAAATTAACTATAAAAGTAAAACATGATAAATTGTGTGAATAAAAATAAATAAGTATAAATATTAGAAATCTAAAAGTAATAATTAATAAAAATATAGATAAAAATATCTAAAATAAATTATAAATAAAATCATAGATGGTAACTCGAATCACATATTATTATGTGAGTTTTTATTTTTAAAATATGTCTAAAATTAAAAGGTAAACATGATAAAAGCTATTAAGTAATAGCTATACAAAAATGTTGCCAACAAGAGTAAGTAAAATTACGTGATTACAACATATTAAAGTCTTTATATTATAAATAGAAAGGTCTTGAGTAATTTAATTTTAAATATTTTTAATTAATAAGTATTCAAAAGTATTGTTTCCCTAAATTTTAAGAAAAAATAAAAATTTAATAATTTGATCTATTAAAATTTTATTGTATGCAACTTTTATTAATTTTTATTCTGTAATATAATAAAAAAAGTTTAATTTTTATATTTTTAGTATAAACATATTTATATTATTGAAAATTTATAAATTATTATTAACATAATTTTTAAATATATTTATTATAATTTATATATTTTAATTTATGATCAAATGAATATATAAATTTTTTATATCATCAATATATAATTAATTTTCTTATAATTTAATCTTTAAATATTTAGACATTATTATTATTTAATTTGTTTATCAATACTTATTAATCTGAAAATTTGTGTCAATTATTTATATATATCATTAAGTAACACTTTAAATAATTAACTACAATACTATTTTTGTTAAAAAGTTTCATGCATATTTATTGATAGTTTTAATCATTTATATTGCATCTTCAAAGTTTGAAAAAAATAAATCAATGATCTTTCTAAATTGATAGTCAATTTTATATATTTATTATTAATGACATATGTGAACAGTTAATCTTACACATGAATAATATAGTTATTTCAAACTAAAGATGTAATAAATTAAATAATAATGTCATTAAAATACATAAAAACTAAATTATATAAAATAAAGATCCAAAGAATAAAATTTTCATAGAACTTTGAAGAACAAAAATTGTAGATTTATTCGGGTAACACGAGAGATGAATTGGCGATTGATCTGATAGCGAAACGTGTCACTGACATTAGAATGTGAATGCGCAATATCCGGGTTTTCAGTCACGTCATCCACTTGTGGTGTTTAGTCCACCGTCAGATTATATCCACTCCAGCAGACAGAATCTTCCCTCACCGTCCGATCAGTGGACAGGTGGTTCATACATCTTCCTCAATAATATATACCAAAGTCCAACACAATCATCCACAAACAAGCTTTTTCAATAATATTTTATTCTTTTGTAATGTTTTTACAAATTGTTTTAATTAATTCTAAAAAATATTAAATGTATTTAATATCGTACTTATGCTCAACATAAGAAAAAAAAATATTTGTAGGATGATTTAAACTTATTGTTTATAAATTTTTTCGTTCATTCTTGTTGTTTTAGCAATGTTATATTTTTGTATATATTCCTTTTTACAAATTTGTCTATTAAATTCATAATTTAATATATAAAAATTTATTAAAAGACTAATTACTCAAGTAATTAATTTAATTTTAATTTTTTTTTAATTTTCCATTTTAAAACCATTTTTTAATTTTTATACATACATTTATAATTCCATTTGAGAGTCAACAATTGGCAAAATTTCTGTAGAGATTTTAAGAACAAGGACCAAAACAAACAACTTTAAATATAGGAATGTCAAGATTGTAAAGCTATAATTACATGAATAATAAAACCAATCTTTACTTTATAATTTATAGTCGGCAAATGTTTTTCTTTTAGAATTTTGGACTTATTTTTAATTTGGTGACAATTTTAAAGAAATTAAATATAACAACATTATTGTAATATTGACAACAAAGATCAAAATAAAATAAAATTTAAATATATAAAGGCTAAAATGGATAACTTTTAAGCATAGGAATTAGAAGATAAAGTTTACGGATAGAAATCATATAGACCAAATAGTTATTAAACCTACACTAACTATTTACCAAAAATGACATCGACATTAATTAAAAATCATATTAAAAGAATACTTAAAATTTATTTGATTTGACGGAGGAAAATGGAAGGAAGAGATTTTTAAATCAATTTACTTATTTGTATTTATTAATAAATCATATTATAATTTATTTGAAGTATAATAAAATAATTTAACCACGTTGTTTATTGACGTACGGTACGTTGATTATTTCGAAAAAAATTAAAATATTCCTCCCTCCTTCTCTTCTCCAGCCAAATATGGTGTTAGAGTTATAATGAAGAGTGACAGAAAAAAATTCTCAAAATATATATGCTTTTATTTCTTTTACATCACGTTGATTATTAACGTAGGGTACCTTTTTCTATCTCTTTTTTTTCCTCTAGTCTCTTACAACTTAAAATAGTTTGTAAGCTTATGATTGTTCAAGGTTTCAATTTATTTTAAATGAAAAATTTTAAATGATATTCAACCTTTCAATTTATGAACAGATCTGTGAATAAAACATCTCCAAAATTCACAAAGAAAAAGGAAGCCACTTAAACATAAACCGCAGCCGGAATAATTAAAAGTGAGGATTGAGGCGGATAAAACTCAAATTTTAAATTTATAATTATTTATTACATTATTTTCATAAAGAATAATGTTTATTTTTCATAAAGGGAATTTGAAATATCACTAATTATTGGATCAACCCTGATAAGAAGAGAATAAACTTAAAAAAAAACAATTTATAAAAAGCCTAAAGCAAGTTTTATTAATTATCTAGAACATTGTACCAATAAATTGAATATCAGTTAATATTCTCGGTAGCAAAACATGGGTCATCTTCTCAAATCAAATTAAACTATACGTTCTGAAAATTTAATGATGAAGTTATAAAAATCTTAATTTAAGTTTGATTTATGTATTGATTTCCACAAGTATTCTCCTCTGGTGATAATTATGTTCATAGTTGTACCCAAATACGATGAAAAATGAATGGGAAATTTTATTCATAAATAATAAAATAGATAATACAATAACAACTTGAATAACATGTTACCAACTTATTATTAATGAAAAAATTAATTATCTATTCCAATATAAGGTAATGTGTGAGAATATAGTAAAATCTCCCTTAATTTAAACACATTCTTTTACGTTCTTAACTTCGAGTGCTCTCAAAGTTGAGCCCAAATGATTGAAGAATTAATTAAGTTAATCGGCTATGCAAAAACGTTAGCAGTAAAATAACTGACACACAAATTTTATGTAGTGTTAATTAACGGTGACACAGAATGTTTCTATAGCCAAAACTAGTATGGCAAGAAGCTCTGCTTGAATTGTATATTATTCAAAAACTAGTTAGGTCTTAAAATTCACTACGCCAACTAACAGTTGAATCACGTACGGAACAATCAACCAAAACCAGCAAAAGATCCACGAACGAAACGGATCGATCTAGCTTATTTCCAAAAGTATATGTATATGTGAGATTCGGACATGTATCCTTTCAAAAGCAACAACAAACGACAAAAATTATGAATATCGGACAAAGCACATAGCTTCTATAATTCGTTTAGCATATATGGAAACCCATGCACCACGGAATCTAAGTTAAATCGACTCTAGTGTATTAGCCTTAGCTCTGCTTGAGCACTTATATTTTCCGTCATAGCATTATTCATATTATACTAACAATATTTCCCGCCATTTATGTATATAATTCACGTAAAAATATGATACAATACACCAAACTTTTGCTAATTAATATAATTATGTGTTAAAATATTAGTTATTTAGATCATCCCTTCTCCATATGTTTTCTGGATCCTTCCTGAATTTAGAAACCCAATCTACACAAAAGATAAAAAAAAAAAAAAAGTCAAATATAAAAAACAAAGAACACGATCAATAGGGAAAGATATGGTAATGAGATCAATATTGAGAAAGCAAAGATTAAAAATAATAGTTGCTTTGTTTGTTGGAGAATATTGGAGGACTTAATCTTAATTAATATATAAGAAGAATTAACCCTAGGGGTTAAATCAATCTATCAGGCCTAACCCCCATAATTACGTAGCTATGCTAAACAAGTAGATAGGTAAGTTATTATCATATTGTCCAATGTAAAAGAAGTTAGGCAAGTTGACGTGATGAATTAACCTCTTTTACCCATTTTTATCTTTATTTTTAAGTTAACCCAAGAGTTTATTTCACTTATTTGTTTCTGAAGAGGATAAACACATGTTGTCAAAAATTGGAGGCTGACGATTAACTTGTATTTCAATTTTTCATACTTAAACAAATAATAATTAAGTATCAAATTGATCGACATTAGAGATTCAATTTTTATTTTATTTTTATGTTTAATTCTTTATTTAGTCCCATGATTTATTTATTTATTTAAGACTTCAAATTAAGGTTACGGGTAGCAATAGTATGGGATTTTATAGATGCTTATTTTTTCTATCGATTGTCCCAATTTCGGTCTGGCTAGTATTACTACGGAAATTTTAAAAATAGGCAAGTTTTTTCTTCATTCATTTTATTTTATTTAGGGTTTATATAAACAGTCTTGGAATAAAAAAAAAAATTGAACAATAAAGTGGACAATGCAGAAACTAATAGAGCTAATATAAATATGGGTAAGCACTGGCATTACCAAATACCGAAACGGTTCAAATCGCATTTTGAATATTTTTATTTTAAAATTAATTTAATACATTATTTTAAATAGATGAAAGATTTTATATATACATATAAATTATTTGTTTAGAGTAAAATGTGAGGATATTTTAGTAAAGAAATATATAATACAGATTTCTTAACATGTATCTCGAGGAAATACAATAACAAAATCTTATAACTGTTGTTGCTTTGAATTTACAGAAGATATTTTTTTTAGCTAGTTCCATCAAATTTGTTGCTTGACTAGACTAAAATAGTTTGAGTTAGATTGCTTAGAATTTAGATAATTTTTATATTAAATTCAAATGGAAATAACTGATTGACAATGGATTAGTTTGAGGTGGGTATAATAAATTAAAATTTATTTTATTTTTTAATAAAAAAATTAATTTTTTTAAAAATATATATATATATTTCTTTCTTATTGTTCATATATGACATTTTGATTAAACTTTTGAATAATTATTTTGTATTTATAAATTACAACCCGCACATATTATCTCATATGCTATCGATCACTTTTTCTTTATAATATTTATCAATGTTTTAGTACCATTAATTAATATAAATAAATAAAATTATATATATAATTTAATATTTCTAATATATTATTATTGTGAATTGTAATAAAAAAACAATATTCTTAAGATAAAGACACGAGAGGTAAAGAATGATTACACTTAACATGTAATTTCAAAAGAAAAGAAGTAAAAAAAATTCTACATAGAAAAAGAAAACAGTGCGAGACCAAGGTTTGATTTGTTTATTTTCATATATATTTTTTCTAAATCCTACTCGTGACATATTTATGTGTTCTTTTAAAGAAAATAATAAAAACATAAAAAAAAATACATTAAGATTTAAAATTTCACATGCAGATTGAATTAATTTTACAACTTGATACTAAAACTCAATATCCAAGTTATAAAATTGCAAGTTTGATTGAGTCAAAAGATTTACTCAAATAATTTAAAAACTCAACTCAAAACATCTAGATCATGTGTATATATAATACTAAATTGAAAGGTGCAAATTTTCTTTCCCAAATCCAATTTCAATTATACATGGGTTTCCATGGAATTAGGATTCTTTTGGTTAGATTTGGAGTCAAAAGAAAGATTCATGTTTGAAATCGGCAATTTCCTTATGAAATTGGGCAGGGTCCCTTTCATTTTTGGTGCGGTTCTATTTAATAAGTCATTTTCTGCTACGAAGAAGAAACAACCTCATGCACACTCTTATGATCAGGATGAAATTTCACTCTCAAAAGGTGCACAAGAATTTTACAATGGGTAAAGCTCAATCACTAAGTCATTCCATTTACGGATCATAACTACCTATCAAAACTGGTCCATTATGTGGAACCCACTATGCAGAGATTAACATGCCGAATCAAACTCAATAAAGTATCATACCCTTCTTCAAAATCATTGGGACACAAAAGTTATGAAAAATCTACCGTGTCTTATCTATCTAGCTTTATTTAGCAGCTTCTTTGCTTAACCACTCCTTCTTTCACATGTATACTACTTTTCCTAACAACCAATCTTTCAACAATTTTTTTAATTGCAGCACCAATTATGTCTCAGCTTTGTGCATTAGGGAGACCAAAACTAATTTCTTTTCTTTTCTTTAATACACAGAAAGGGTTGCGCCTAAAGTGTCCACACAAAAGAGTCACACCAAAAGAACCACAAAGGAAAAAAAAATTAAAAAAAAAGTTATTTATTGGCATATGTAATTTGGTCTCAAACTCAATCTAAAGGTGAATGAGAAAAATGAAAATTTAAGGTGTGCTTGCATGAAACATTTCCATCATTTAGTAACCCCTTTTAAAGTCAAGCTGGTAATTAACTCTAAACATTCTTTAATTTTCGTATGAGAACATATCTCTGGATTATGAGATTCTTAAATTTAACAACTAGTTTTTATTCAATTTTTTAAACTATAATATTTATATGAATTGTGTATTACCAAATAAATAACTAACCAGTTAAAATTTAAACCCTAAACCACTTGATTAAACCACATAAATCGTTAAACTTATGCTAATTCTTATATATTATTTTATCATAAGAACAATTGATGTGATAATTATTACATATATGAATTGTTGTTTTGCTTATATAAGCAACCATTTCAACAATTCTAAATAATTGAAAAATAATTAAAGGATTCATAGCATTAGAGAGAAATTAAACTTACGTATTGAAGTTTTTAAATCTCACTTATCATCGTAAAACCTACCAATAGTAACACAATAAAAAATAATAATATGATTCAACATTATAACTCCACCATAATTATAGCAGTAGTGAACATTCTCCTAATATAATTCCACAATCAAAGCCTTTTACCCGGTTGTTTTGTCTTCTTATTCCGTACAATAAATTCCACTGTTCATATTGGGGCACAACTCAACATGTAGTCATTGCAATGTCTAAGAAAATGAAAAAGAAAGATGAAAAATATGTGCTAAACCATCGTACTCCCTCCTTTTATTTACTTTAGGTATAGTTTATTGTTATTCCATTTTCTTGGAAGGGTATGGTGGAGCCAAATTAAAGCTAGGTAATTGTTGGTATAGTTTTGAATCAGTGAGAAGAATATTCAATTCAAAAGGAGCTAAAGCACACTAAAAAAAATTGCATTGTACCTCTCTTCATTCAGCCACATGAAGCTCACAAATTAATTAATTAATTAAGTCTAAGTGGCATTAATTCATCTTCCATCAACTGAGTTTTCAAGGAATTAATACATTAATAGTTTATAAGACCATTTAGGCCAAGTCAGCACAATTGCATTGAAATGAATAGATTTTCTAGAATAACACAAATATTCAAAAAAAGTACAAAGACTTGAGAGAACGCATGCGACCTATGTAGCATTTTTTAGGATTAATTTCCAGCTTTGGCATACAGCTTTAGTCCATTGAAACCAAATTAAAAGGTCCACTCAGTATAATACACTATAACAAGAGTGGGGTCACAAACTGTGTATGATCGCCAACTTAATGTATAGAATAATATTAAAGGTACATTATATGATTAGATAATTGCATATTGAAATAAATAATTTGAAACGAAAACGACATTTTTCTACTATGGAGAACTATGCAATGTCACCGTCACTTGAGTGTACATACTACATACATTGTGGGAAGTTCAAAATAGTCACTCAACTTGTGTAGTGCATTATGGTATTGGGTTTCCTGTGTATATGACAACATAGGACGTGCATGAGTCAGAGATATCATACATCAAACCATTATGTTACTCTTTAAAAATGTTAAAAAAAAAAGTAAATAGTTTTAAAAAGTGTAATATATTTATAATTTTAATTCCTAATTTTTGTTTCTAAATTTTATCATTTATTAATATGTACCTAATTTAGAAATCAATAGATACTTTTCATAAATTATTTTACTGTTGTTCATCCTCCACTAACTAAATTTCCCTTTTTGAATTACTAAAATTATGATTTATTCTGGATATCAAGTTGGGTTCAACGTCACACACCCTTCCATTGATATACAATGCATAATAATTACTCACTTGAACAACTTTTCTTAAAAATTATTAAACAGTTCTGGCTTTTTGTCAGACTTTTCATTAATATGCATTGTTATTATTGTTGAGTTCTGTTGGGTCGTTATTTATAAAACAAGTACTGTTGGTTGGCATAATACTTTCACTTGCATAAATTTTTTTTCTTTTAAAAAATTACTTTGTTTCATTTGAAAATTTTCCCAGTGTGTTGTTTTTTTTTTCTTTGCCCGAATAAAATCACTCAATTTATTTTTACTTTCCTTTCCTGTTTTTTGAAGCTAGCTTTACCTCCTTTTTCTATCAATAGGTGAGAGAAATTATAATATATATATATATATATATATATATATATATAATATTATATTCAATGTGTATGTTCGTTTCCTTAATATATATTTAACATTATCTCTTTATTGTCAACCATTTTAAAGTACTTCTTTAAATCCATATACACCTTTAAAGTGGTCTTTTAATAAGATCAATAAAGTGAACTTTTAAAGGCAAGACCAGTAACATTAATTTTCACTGTAACTAAGTAAGTTTGATTTAGTTGCACCGGCAACGAAAGAATTTATATGATCTGTGTACATTTTTAAAGAATCATTAAATGTTTAGTTGTCTCAATTTCAGAACAATAAAGAAAACGGAGTCAATAAATGTTTACTAAGAAAAATAAATTAGTCACTATCTTGTATTGAGTGCATGATCAGGCAGGCAATCCTCACAGTGAAATTTCGAAGGGTAGAATTGGATAATTTCGGGTAGAGATGAATAAACTTCATAACTTATTCAACAGACGATTGAGTCGCATTGAAGAATAAATTTACAATAGATGTAAATTAAGAAGAATTTTTCAGCATATATGCCAATGTTAACTTCGAGTACTGGGCCCATACATAGAATCTATGGGTTTTTTTCTTTCTGAATCCAAATTTGTTATTTTTTTTTTTTGCCTGCACCTTATTTTGAATTCAGTGTCTCATTTTGCTTTTTATTAAAATATTGTATTTACTCATTCTTTTCATTTTTACTCTCGTCTTAAATACAAATTTAAATTTTTTCAAGAAACTTACCAATCTGGAACTTTTTGAATTTTATAAGTCTGTAATATAAATTCTAAAAACTTTTAGATTTTTCTCATTAAAATTTTAAATTTCCATAATTTTTAGATTTTACAAATTCGAAACCTTCCAACGCTCACATGTATAAAACCTTCAGGAATTCACGAATATAAAAATTTTTGGATTTTACAAATCTATAATACTAATTTTAAAAAAATTTAAATTTGTCTGTTCTGAATTTCACTAAACTAGAACCTTCCAAAATTCGCAGATTCCCAGGTTATTTTGAAAAACATAAATTTACTTCTTGGGAAGGACTAATCAAGAACAAAAAAATGTCTTACAGTTTGACACACTTCTGAAATGCTAAAATCCGGAAACAATAAAATAAAATCTTACTTCTCATGGTAAGGACATTTTTGCCATTTCCATAATAGTTAATGTGCATGAAGAAAAAGGTCGGTGCAGAAAGGAAAACCTTATAACCCAAAACTTTGTCGTATATTAAGTTTTGGCCCAACTTGACCCGAGACAAAAATATAAACACAATTTTGATGTAAATTTGGAATTTAAAGAATAATATTAGAAAATGTATAATTAGAGGTTATTTTTCTGTTGCCATCAGTTTCAAAATCAGGGGATGTTTTTCTGGTTATGGCACATCAAAATAAACCGTAATATTAAGTAAATTATATTTCATTTTGGGGGTATTGCTCATACATAATAAGTAAATTATATTTCATTTTGGGGGTATTGCTCATACATAATAAGTAAAATACCTTCTTTTAATTAAATTTTATTTTCATTATCTAGGGTGGAAAAGTTATTTCTTCTTAAGAATATCGAAAATGATTTTCTAACACATTTACAACTTCTATTTCTACTCTTCTTTTTTACTCAAATTATTTTATACTGTAAGAAAATAAAAAATAATAATTTTTAAACAAAATTGATTTAAAATTTAATCAAAAAATTCATAACTATAATATTCCTGAAAATATAATTTATGAAAAATGCTATATCATACTCGTTTTCCCTACATTTTGATGCATAATTTAAGCTTTACAAGAGTCAATTGGGTATTAGAACCAATCCACAAATTGGCCCAACAAATGAAGTCTTAATTAAACGACGGCCTAACAACTTACTATTATCCAAAAGCAAATATTTAATATTAGTTATGTAAATTTATTTTCCCCAATATTACATCATCGGATCCGTGGCGCAATGGTAGCGCGTCTGACTCCAGATCAGAAGGTTGCGTGTTCGATTCACGTCGGGTTCAAACCTCGATCCGAGTATTTTCTTTTTTGGGGTTTCAAACTACCCATTCTTCAATCAATTTCCTTAACATATTAAGGATCATGCTGTGGATCTTTTTCATTTTAAAAGTTGAAAAAACACATTCCATCGATGCCTTTACATTGATTCTGTTTTTCTCCTCTAGCTACTTTAATATGGAGTGAACTTGGTAAAATAAGACTGGAATATGTTGATGCATACGGTAGAAGTGGCACAGTCCAGTCCAAGAGAGGCCCATACATATTATATGCACATAGCATTTTGGCTTAGTTTTGTCTTTACAATTTGTGACAGATTTTGTACGTGCTCTTTTCTTTTGGTAAATGATTAGTACTGTAATAGAAGAATAAATTGTGGGATGTTTACAATAAACACTTTTAGTTTAATACTTGAGGATCCATGACTTATTAGATAGATTGATAAGCATGGCAGGTCTTTTAATGTTTAATGAATCATGGACCATCTGATTAAGGACTTTTCAAAATATGTGAACCTTTGGGCATTAGATCCAATCACATTCAATCAAGATTTTTTTGGAAACTTATCAGTATCTTAAATATCATAAATACACAGATGATTGAATTAAGAAAAATTTATTTAACCAATTCCTTCTACAACGATAATTAAATTATTCATTTTTATATATAAATTTACATTTTTAAAAATTAAAAATAATTTTTATTATCTAATATGAGAACTCTTGTCTTTTACTTTTTTAAAAGGTGTGAAATTTTATATAAATTAATTAATAACAAAATTAATATTAATTTTAAAAAAATAATTTTTTTCTTATTTTCTTCTCCTTTTAACTCGTTACAAAGAAAAAAAAATCAGGCCCAAAAGTCATTCAGTTAAAATTTATCGAAAGATGCAATATTTAACATAAGTTACAGTTAGGTAATTTCTTTTAATTTATTTTCCTATTAATAAAATATTAAACACGAAAATAAAAGAAGAAGCATGAGTTGCTCTTGTTTTTATCTTGTTTATCTAAAGTGGCAAGTAAATTGGAAGCAGTTGAAAAGTATATGGCATGAAGAAGGTATGTAAAACGAAGTGATGCTTTTTGCCTTATATGGTTGGCTATAAATATAGAGGTAAAGAAACTCTTTTTCACACACTTGTAAATACACAAATGATGGGAGGGAGAAAAACAAAGAGTAGGGGCAAACACATGACAAGTTTAGTAAGAAAAGTGGAAAAACCATGCTTATTTAAAACAAGTGAGTGGGACGGTGGGTACCCATTAGAATTAACTCTATGCATAGGAATGTTACTGTCAAAGTCCCACAGCCACGCCCTTTGTCACTGCCCCACACACACTTAGCACCATACTCGCTTGTTTGGTGGAGACTTGTCTACACCACCAAACACACACATTTTCCCTTTCTTCTCTCTCTCTCTCTCACACATACACACATACACACTCACATATACACACACTTTTGACCAATATTTATCCAAAGCCGTGGTACTTTGGATTTGTGTCATTGTGAGCTCTATTATTTAGCATGCACATGTTTCAACTTATATCACCGTCTCCATGAAAGGAAAATAATATCCCACTTGTACGTTTTTCTATATTTCTCTAGACCTCCAAAATTTTTATTTACTTATTTATTTATTTTTTCTACTACAATTGCTTGAAACTTGAAAAGATAAACCCCTTGTGGCAATGGCATGCATGTACGCTACTTTCTTCTACCTCGTCTAGGCCTCGTGTGTTTTAGGAAATCCCCTAATGCCTATTGCCTAACACTACTATCGAAATAGATGTGAATCTTTTTGCAATCTTAACTGAGTCAACTTTGTAAGAGTCAATCGCACTCTTCACCCCCCAAAAATATTCCATTACCATTTCATTCTTGATGTTCAATGTATCATTTATTGGACTAAACAAATTAAATTTAAACCATTGATTTTCTTTCCATAAAAAGTGTGATAATTGTGGTTTCAAACTTTACCGGCTTCTTACTCTTCTGTGAAACTCATCCTATGGGCCTATATATACAACGGCTATGCCAGTTACAGCAGGCTTCCTCTACAATTAACAACTAGTTATTTATTGGACATTGATATTTGAAATAAAGTAATGTAGTGATGGTGATTGGAATCCAAATTGAATCTTCATACTCGGTATTGAATTTATAGGTCTTGAGACTAGTGTCTTGAAGAATATTTATTAGAGAACATTTAATACATTACATTAAATATTTTTTATTATTATCAATGGACAAATTAATTCGCACAATACAGTGTATTGATATCCAAATTTTAATTGAGAGTATCCATATTTTATTCTCCAGGAAAATGTTTCAAATAGTATTCCCTTCAAAAAGGGAATAGTTATGAAAAATAATATATATATATATATATATATATATATATTAATATAATAAATACTTTTTCAGCAATTATTTATTTAATGGTTTAAATATATTTTTTTTCTGCATGTATTTTTACATACTTCTTGGACCCTAACTGATATATATATATATATATATATATATATATATATAATACATTTATTTTTTCTTGTGCTTGTTTTTTTTTTTTTATCATCTATCATTGTTTAAAAAAATAAGAGAAATGTTTGGTAGTCAATTACAATATAAGTCAACCAAACAATTACTTCACAAAATGTAAAGAATAAAGAAAATATATATATATATATATATATATATATATATATATATATTTTGTGAGATAGTTGACCACCAAGTATTTTTTAAAAAATAATTATATAATAAATAGTAATATATATTCTCTCACCACATTTTCATTTAACTTTATTTGTAATTTATTTAAGATGTTATTTGTCCTTGAATTATTATTTTTTACTTTTATATCAAATTTTTATTTTCTTTTGTTTAGTTTTATTTTCTTGTTTACTGTATTTTTCTTTCACCCCTGATTAATCTCTTTATAGGATTGTGTATGATTATTTTTTAATGATAATCAATCCTTGTTGGAAAATAATTGTAAAATTTCCTTTCTATTAATTTGAGATGAAAACTCATATTTTTCATATTTAATATCATACAACAAAAAAAAAAAAAAAGCCAATGAACCAGACACGCGGGTCTTTGATCTTAGTATTATCAACACTAAAATCATGTAATAAACCCTACATTTATACTTGTATCTCACTTTAATCTTTACTTATATTTTTTTATAAACTTAATGTCCATTTGAATTAACATGTATAATAAAACATCTTTAATATCATATAAAAAATTAAAATTTCACAATTAATTTTCTATTATACATGAGTTAACTACTATTATAAAATTAAATAAGAACCGCAAATAAAATACAGTAAAAATATTGAAATTAAAAGCAAAAACAATGATATCACGGGAATTAACATATTTCTACCAAATAAGAGTGAATTCAAATAAGCATACAGTAAAATATGCATGACCATTTACCACGTAAATATTTTTTCAATAAAATCAAACTGATTAAAAATAAATGAACTAAAAAAGAATTAAGGTTCAAAAGAAAAATCATATAAACTAGAGGGGAAAAACATTTTTTTAAATTTCTCATTGACATTTATCATCAATTAATGGAAGCAATGCATTATGGTATAAAGCTTATGAATTAATTGGCTATGCTTAATCTTACGTGGATACGTGTGTTAAAGATATCTTCCGTAATAGATAACGAAAAATATAATCCATAGAATTTTCTATAATAAAAGATATGAACTATAAATATAAATTATTATGTAATATTTAAATGGTAAAGCTTAAAAAATGCACATAGTATTTCAAAGTAAATATGTGATGAGTTATTATGTTATTTAGTGTAGGCCCATTAGATGTCTATTTTGAATGTTAATTTTGATGGGCATGACAGCTTTCAATCGTTGATAATACATGAAGGAAGGAAGGCATCTGCTTGTCTTATTTGTCGTGAAGAATTTTAATGATCCACCATAAGATTTGAACCCCACAATATGCTTAAATACCACTCTCATTATAACTTCAAATGTTTCAACATCTTTATCACTTGATAAAGATTCTAATAAATTTATGTATATAGTTGAGATTAACTATTTTTCTTGATTTAAAACTTATCTAAGTGCACTTGTGGATTAAAAATTGGAGTGAAGGGTGAGTATTTTAAAAATACTTAAAAAAGAGCGAAAAAAACTTCGGATCGGGAATTGAACCCGACGTGAATCGAACACGCAACCTTCTGATCTGGAGTCAGACGCGCTACCATTGCGCCACGGATCCGTTTTTGTTATAATAATTCTTAGTTATATATAAATATAATTTAGTAAATATTATTTCTGCGACTTCAAACACCAATATCATTCATAATAATTAATGTTGTATTGATTTTAATGTATACAAATAAAATAATATGCTCATGCTATCAATCTTGTAAATGTACTCAAATTAAAACTAAACTAAATATAAATACACGACGAATTGATAATTTGTAATTTTATCTCTAAATGAATGCAATTAACTTAAATTTAGGAGGTAGTGATTAAATTTAATTCAAAAAATGATTTCATAACATATATATTTAGATTTATAAATTAATCATAACCTAGATAATAGCTAATATTCCATATCTTTAAAAAAGAAGAAGAAGAAGAAAAACAACCTTCCATATTGTTATTTTTAATCAACCCCAGTCTAAGTTGTTCCTTCTTTTTTTTTGTAATCGATTAATTAATTGTGATTTAATAAACAATAATCGATTAATTATTTCGTTTTTTAAAGGAATTATTTAGTAGTTACGCCCTAACGATTAAATAATATTATTACTGATATTATTGGATTCAATGATATAGAAGAACTTCAATGTATCATACACAACCACTTTTTTCTTTTTCAACATTAAAAGTTATTAGAGTTTGGTGATTGAATGATCTTGTTGATAAGTATGTAATAGCACAGGCTATTCAAATTTTATTTTATTTTATTTTATTGTTATTTTTCTTTTAAAATAATAAATTTACTTTAAATGCAATTAAGATAAGACTATCAAAATATTTTTTTCTTTATTGATTTTTTTCGTTTAATTTTTTAATAACAAGCAGCGAAGAGATTAGCTCTGTTGCTCGTATTCATATAATAAAAAAAAATTCCCTAGCTGAAATATTAGGTAAAAAAAACTAAACTTATAGATTATCAGATAAATATTTAAAATCTCAATTTTATGTAGCTCAAACAAATTAAATTTCAGGTAAAGTTATATACGTTTAAGAGATTTTATTTAAAAGTGAATCTGTGGTTAAATTTAATATAGAAAATTTAATCTAATATAAAAATTATATGATGTACTTATAATAAAACATTTAAAATAATTAACAACTTTATGTTTAATTTACTATAATGAGATATAAAACTAATTGCAATTAAAAATATTATACACATATTTTACTGTAGACAAAACAAATAAAAATAAATTAAACTAAAAAAATAAATTTCTTGATCTATTAAAAAATATTCCAACTAGAGTTAAAATATATCATTATTTCTTTTGTTTACGGGAGCGGTGACGTTTATCAAATGTGCACAAACAAAACTAAGGAAAAGTCATACATATGAAATATTTTATTAATAACTAAACTTTTTTAATCTAACTTTTGTATGATCACATTAATATAATATTTATTACGAATATACTTTTTTTCTCTTTCTCTTGGCATCTAAGTATTCTTATATTCTTTTTAGAAACTAAAATTGGACGGTCCTATTGGTGTCCATGTTCAGGACTCGATTAGTTGTCGGTCACAACACATCAACAAAAACACTCGAATAATTCATACCATTGCTTCACATCTCATTCCCAACACATTATTCGCATTTATTATTTGTTCTCATTTTTGTTGCTTTCAATTTATTGAGCACCTTATGTATCTCAACTCTCCATTTCACTGTTCAATCTTAGAAAAATGATTAAGACATAATATATATATATATATATATATATATATATATATATATATATATATATTTGTCTGTGTGTGTTAACTTGAGACTCAAGGTTTATGTTGTGAAAAAAAATATATTATTCATCATCTTCATTTAAAAGAAATAAATACTTTAATATTTTTAATCGACATTTATGTAGTTAATTTCGTATCATACATGTTAAAAAAATTATTAATAAGTTTTATATTTTTTACTTTATTTTTATCTATATAAATACTCATATATAAATAAAGATATTTTTTAAATACGAGTGTTTAATTTTGAGAGACACGAAGATAAATTAAATACTGATTAATAATAATTACAGATTAGTTAAGTTATGTAGAATAGTATGTTTCATTTAGTGATTACAGACTTATTTTTTGATGAATTTATTTCATAAAATTAATTTGAGTTAAGATGTTTAAAGTGAAATAGTATTTATATAATTAATCTAATTATCGACAAGGAGAATTTAATCATTGTCCTGCTAAATTTAAATAAGATTGTCTCTCATAAAAATACGAATGGTCTCTACAAATAAAGTGAATTCATGTTAAATATACTAATAAAAATAAATTTGTAAAAGGGAAAAATATAAAATGTTCATATATAAGAGCGTGTTTAATAAAATTACAAAATAAGTTAATTGAATAAATCTAATTAATTTATCAAAAATATTTGATAAAAATTGTAGTTGACTTTTAGTAAATATACACTGGTATGTTATACCTTAAAATTGATAATTATATATAAATTTTAATTAATTATTATTTTTTATATTTTAACGTATTTCAGATATTTTTTAATTTTAATTCGATATTTGTATACTATTATTAAATAAAATGAAATAACATAAAAAATTCAATAATATAAAAATGGTAGTTAATAAATGTAGACAAAATTATAAAAAAAAATTAAGAAATTAATTTACGTACACGATCTAAAATCTTTTTACATTAATAGTTAATAGAATTTGACCATTTTACATTATCTAGTCCACTGTAACCTCAAGGTTTTTATTGAATCTGTATGTAAAAAGAGATCATGATAATAATATATTCAAATTAAATTAAAAAAATGGTGTATCATATTAAAACTTTAAAAAAATTTAAAGTACTTTTTAATAAAAGTTTTATGATATTTATCAAAAAAAATTATAATATTTAATTAAGCTAATTATTATCATTTAAATAAATTATCAAGATATTTATTATTGTTTTTTATTACGTATTATTGTAATTATCTCTATTACAACTTCACTAACCGTAATAATAATGGTAATACAAATAATAATAATAATAATAAAGTTAACAAGTAATTAAATAGTATAATTTTTAAAATAATTAATAGAAAAAAATTGTTTCAAAACATTTTCTCGTTAGGTTCCTTTTTAAACCCCACCCATGCGCGAATAGTTGCATATATAAACTCTTCTTCTCTACATAAATACACTTTTACGAGGTAGAAAAATTATATTTGTAAAATGTTTAATTTTGTTTTTTTGTTGTATATGATTTTATTAGTAAAAGTTTGATATTTTCTATTGACATAATTTAATTTTTATCAAAAGGTATTAATCAAATTTTATTGTATTAGACGAGAATATAGTAGAGTTTTTGATGAATTTAAGTTACTTTAGTTATTTTGATAATTTTTTATAAATTATATTTTAGAAGATGGTTTCTGTAATTAAAATAATAGTGTGAAGAAATAAGGAAAGAATTACAAATAAGTTTTGATGGAAAAAAAAATACATGATAAAGTGAATATAGATTTACATTAAGTTATTGATTTTATTACTATATTGAAAAAATTATTTTGCATTACACATAGTTAATATAAAAATGTTGAATTATAATTAATAATTTTTAATAATATGTGTAGAAGTAGTTTCTTCCCGTAGTTCTATGTAACAAATTCTTTATTATTAAATAATAATAATTTTGTTATAAATGAATTGGATGTACTCTAATGATAAATATTATGTTGTATTTAATTATTATCTATTATTTTAAAAATCGTGATGATTTTCGATGTCTATTTTATTTGATGGCGACACAATTTAAAAGGATTATAAGTAGAAAATTACGTTACATATGAATCACATATTTATCTAATACAAGTTTAATGTAAAATCATATTAATTTTAATTTTAATTTAATAAGATACGCATGTTATAGGTATGTAAGTGTTGTTTGTTTTATTTTTAGTTATCTCATACATTTTTTTAAAAAAATATAGATATTATGATAACATTTTTTTTAAAATATAGATATTATGACCCTTTTATGTTATTTTTTTTTTTTGTTATAATTTCAATCGACGAAGTTCACCCAGGTTAAGTAAACGCTCTAATATACAATCTTACTAAAGGTATAAGAAATCATCCTTAATGGATTTACCCTCAAATTTAACGTAAATAAAGATGATGTAATCATAAATAAAAATATTTATAATTAAAATGTAGTTTAATTATTCACTAAAATGACATTAATTAATTTAACTATTTAACCTAAATTAAATTATTCAAATTATACAACTAATTTACTTTCTTAAACTAAAATCAATCAAATTATGAACTATTTAATAGGTTTCGTACGCTAAATTTTACTACTTATTTTGTTTCCTAACTAAGTTTTTATTATTCAATAGATTATAAACACTAACATATATTACATTTACAAATATTACTTTAATTACATAATAAATTTTCTAAATAACCCCTATCAAATTTTACTATTAGTTACTTTAAAGAATTAACAATTATTAATTTAAACTAATTTGTACATGTTAATGACCTTCTAAATTAATAAATAAATCAAATTACAAAACTAATTTCTACGACTTAACCAGTTTTTTAAAGTTAAATTAATCAAATTTACTTAATTAACGTTAACTATATAATGGTTTTCTATACTATATTTGATTACTTATTTTGTTTTCTAACCAAATTTTTATTCTTAATGAATTTGCTAAATTAAAATAAATTTCCTTCGTTCAACTTTCACTGACTCCTGGTAAATTCAGGTCTTACTGCGTAATTAATTTCCCAAATGAATAATAACTCAATGTAATATTTACATAATTTAAAATATCATAAAAAATTAAAATAAAACTTAAAAATTTGGTAAAATCGGGCAAACTCACCAAGTAGCTAGAAAGAATAAAGATGACAAATAGAGAGTGTGAGAGTAAAAGAAAGTAAGGCTTGGAGTATATATATATATAAAAAATTTAACAGCCCATATATAAAAGGGGAATACATTTACTTAATTTAAATAAATTAGATTTTTCATAAAGAAGATTTGACTCAGTATGTTTTATTGATACAAACAAGAGAAGAACTCAACTTTTTTTTCTTAAAAAAAATAGAAAAACCAAAACCAAATAATAATGCAAATTAACCCTTCCCCTTTTATTCTTATGCCAAAAATCTTACCATGTATAAAATAACTAAAATTACATCCACCTCCGATGTACATTCTATCCAAAGCACCAATTTTTTGAGATCCGTATGGTAAAATCGCGCGCCAAATAGAAGATGTTTCTCATATAGATATTTTTGTCGGAAAACATACTCCAACTATAATAATGGTACCATTTAAATATTTGTGCCGATAATAGTAGATGTGTATACAAAAATTTTATAAATTCTAATTTTAATCTCATTTTTCTAATAACACACGAGTTATCAAGCAAAGTTTTTGTTCTTTTTATTTAGAAAATTTATGTATTTTATAAAAGTTGTGTAAAACTCTTCAAATTTTATAAAATTATCAAAATTCAAGCCATCAAATCATAAGCATAGTTTATAAAACTCTTTAAATTTATAAGCCCATAAAATTATTTAAAATTTCTAAATTCTTATTAAAATTTAAGTCAACGTAATATTTTAATAAAAGTTTATAAATTTATATTGCTTCAAAATTTTTAAAAATTTATAATTGTACTTAAATAATCTATTAAAATCTTATGGAAGTAAACTCCTTTTATTGTGAAAACTGTGATAATCATGCATTCTTTTTCTTCTTCCCCTTGCCCATGTTGGACGGTTTAGCATAATCAATATTTTGAAGTTGGACTTCAAAGAGTTTGTGACGTCTATTTCTCAAAAATACACATTGACTTTTCTTTATAATAAGGAGCTGCGTCATAAATTAATTAACTGGAATTCTCCTCCTCTAGTAGTTGGTTGGGAAGGTACGAAGAAAAAACCACCATGGATTTGACAATGACGGTGCCGTCGACATAATAAAAATTTTCTTTATTATGTGGATTAAAATATCATCACACACACGTATCATATGAATTAGTGTTTTAAATACTGATCTATATAAATCAATAAAAAATTATTAAAATTAACATTAAAAATTTATTACGAATAGTGATAACATTTTTATGTTCAAAATGAAAAGTATAAAATAATTTTAAACAACCTACAAATACAGCACTATGAGAGCATTATCGCTGTCACTCTCTTGAACGTGGAGCTGAAAGAAAAGACCTATAGATCAAGAAGGTTGAACACTTGAACTAGGTAAGGTCCAAAGACAATGAAAGGAATTAAAACCTACCAAGTATGCTCACACACACACACACACACGTGTACATTTTAGTGAATTCTGGATTGCACAAATTATTAAGGTTGTTGTTTTATTTAAATTTGTTTAGGGCATGGGAAGCAAGGGTATGCATACCTTGGGCGGTGACCATTTTGAAAGAAACTTATCTAACAATATTATTTGTTATAATTATTGAAAACAAGTTATGACTGAAAAACTAGTCACCGGCCACCTCGCTTTCAAATTTTGTGGTACTCAAAGCTGTAACATGGCAAAGACCCAACAAGCACTCATTTCAAATTTCTGGTACACCAACAATACCCATTTTGTTATCACCAAAAGTCATATTTAAGTTTCAACCAAGGTCTTGGGTAAGACACCTAATTAATTCTTCTTTTTTTTTAAGTTTTAACCAAGGTCTTGTAGTATCAACCATAACTTATGTTAGTATTGTGAGCGGTAATTTATCTACTATTAAACGATTGATCTAGTCATCTAGACCTAAGGTTCAAGGGACTTATATATAAAAAATTACTTCAGACTAACATGACAACATTGGAAACCTATAAAGTCCTAGTTGTCTTCCTAAAAGTGTAAAAGTGAGTAGTTTTAAGTGATGTATCAAATAAATCAAAAGTATTTTGCAACATTTACTTTTCATTTACCGTTCTGTTAACAACTTTATTTTTCTTTACCATATTTCATTCATCTTCTGTAAATTATTAAGTGTAACATAACAAATTCCAATTCTAGTTTAGCAAAGGATGAAAATGGTCCCAGAATTTTGTCAGTGACTTATAGTGTATAGTTTGTTTGAAATTTGGTTTGGTCGAATTTATTTCCAATTTGGATTTTATTTGTATTTGAGTGTGCCTTTTGTTACGGAAGATTTAAGAGTAAATATCAATTTTTATTCTAATATTAAAATCAAAATTTGTTCTTATCTTATTTTTTGTAGATCCCACAATACATTGAAAGTAACAAATATAAAGTTACAATAATATTGATGCCTTAGTTATTGTAAAATTTCTGAATTCTTGTGGGTTATTATATAAGAACTGATTCTCTGGGTTGCATCCACTTCAAACGACTCCAATAATAAAAAATTTTAAGAACCAACTATTTACTCTAAGAACTCAAATACGAATCTTGTATTGGAGCCTTGGAGACGACACGTTCAAGTTCTCAAAAATCTTTCAATTAAATAAATTAGGCTATAATTTTTTAAAAATTTTCTTAAGTCTAGTAGACTGACTTATTGATTTTAATTATGAGAAAAATTTTAATATTCATGAAAAGTTAAGAAAATAGTTTTTAAAAAAGAGGATTAAAAAGAGAACATCGGAACACATAATAAGATATAGTATTGCATAAGGTGTAAATCTCATTGTGTTTCACGGTGATGACATAGTAAAAAGTTTCCAAAAAAATTTAAATACTTAACAACGATGCAATATGTCAAATACCAATATATCTATAAATTTCCTAACAACTATGCTTTGTAGTTTCGATTATAATTCACGTCACTCACTTATCAATAGTTTACACTAAAATTATTTCATTTAGGAATTTTGTATAAATTTTAGGTCAAGCTTAAAAATAAAGTTCTTAACAGATAACATATCTAAATTTAAGCCATAAAATTTTAAGCATTGTAATTAATTATACCCACTGCTCTACACGGCTACACCTACTTGTTGTGGGTATTGAATGCAAGTCGAATAAACTCCCTAGGCTTGAAAGCATTTGTATGATGTGACTACACTGATGCTACGGCTTGTACCCAAAACAAAATGTGCACTATATAATCCAAATTAATATTCACACTGCATAATATTAATGAAATGTCACTACATCTCATTAATGAAATTGAAACAAATACAGTAAAGTTTTCAAAATTATACATTACAACAGTTACAATAAAGTTTTGAAAATTTTACCTTAAAAATATATATTACGAATTAAAGATAAATAATTTTTTATAAGAAGTTTCAGGACAAAAATATTGCAAATAATTTCATCTTTCAATTGTAAATTCGGGTAAAATTTTGATTGTGATAAATATTTTTTGATGCTGATCAGTGACTTGAGAAATTATTACACGGTATTTTTAATTATATATATATGTCTGTTTTTTAGTTACTTTTTTTCATCGCATCATTTTTTTTTTTCATTTTTTTCTTGTTTTTTTTTTTTTACTTGTTGGTGTATAAATAATCATTTATAGTGTGAGACAAATATTGATGTATTTACATAATTTAATATGAAGCACAATCTATTTTCATGAATAATTTAAGTGATTTATATTTCTTTATCCGGAGATTGAATTGTGGTAATTTTAGATATAAAATAAATTATGTTAAATTAAGAGGGGAATATCTTACGTGTATTTACGATTTTTAACAAAGTTTAATCACTATATTCGGTAATAGGTATTTCGTATCAAATATCTTGCAATTCAATTATGAGTTAGATATTCTAATTAAACTGTCTTTACATGTAGATTGAATTTTAGCTATCATGCAAATCTAAAAAAGGAGTATGTTATTCTTTTTTACGAGTAAATTTTTTTTTCTTTTTATGAATCAGAGTACGTTATTTTTGTAGATCCATGTTACTGTCATTTTTATTCGTCCAATGGAAAAAATAATTTCGGCTTAAATAGATAAAAGAATGATAACGTCATATATGTATGATAATTTTATTAGTTTGGTAGAAAATTAAACAGAAAGAAAAATTTTACTCTTTTCATCTAAAAAATTGGATGTTTAAGATATTTTCCATAAGGGTTGAGAAATATTTAATTTATACTATTTAATACTAAATTATCCTCATTTACCATAAATAATAATTCTTTATATTTTGCTCTATAATTTTCAACTATATTATTATATATATGATTAGTAATATACTTTTAAAATTTTAAAAAATACAAATATTTTAGTAACATTTTAACTAATGTTATATCTGAATTGATTTTTTTTATATCTTTAATAAAATTTCTTTAATAAAAAATGTTATTAAAGATAATATATAATAACATTTTTTAATATTAATAAATAAATATTATTAAATGTTAATAATGTACTCTAATTTAATATCCAATTATATATCGGGATATAATTGGAAAAATATGGACATTAAAAATCTAAAACACCAAATATTTGGAAAAATAACTAAAAAGACAAGACACCAAAAATTTCAAAACAATGGGGTTCTAACTAGAAAGTCCAGGGATCAACCTCATGCCATTTTTCATTTCAAGTTTCAAGATCAAAATAAGTGCGACATATGTTCAGGCGTTTTTTTAGGGATATCAAAAGCACATAAATTGGGATTCGTGTTTTAAGCTTTATAACATAATTATGGTATAATTTCACTATTTCCTTAAAAATCACAAGTTTAATAATTATATATAATCTTTTTGTATTTTAAAAATAACTAAAAGATTAAAAAGCTGACATACACCTTTTGATTATTATCATGGATAACCAGTTTATCTCCATTGATTTATTTTATTACGGCGTTAAGTTAAGTTGGTCGTTCACTAACGAAACACATCCATAAAAACTATTATTTTAATGTTGTCTCTATGAACCATATTTGGTCTAGGTTCACCGTAGAATTCATCATAAAGTGAAGGGTACTATTTCGTGAAATGCATGTTTGACAAAACACGAGCATATATACTTTTAAATTTCAAACCACGACTTAAACAGCTTTGATTTATTTATTTTCCCTTGAATAACATACTGTACTTTAAAAAATAAAAACTCTAATCCAATCATGAATGAGTTGCGGAGGAATTACGATCAATTATAATAAATTAACTTTAAAATAATGGCTAATCAATTATTACCAAAGGTAAAAGCTAAATTTTCGTGTGCATCTTTTTATATTGCATGAAAGAGTTGTCGGCATGTCGATTACACAGTGAGAATTCATTGTACCACCTAAAACTAGCTACAAACGAAAGGTTGAAACATTGAATCATTAGTGTTTTCATTGTTGGTTTTGCAACTACATTGTCAATTAAATAAAACACACTTTCTCCGTTACCTCTCATTTTCAGTACTTTATCTAAAGCTTTATCATAATTATATTTGTTCTTTTAATAATCAAGATTATATAATGTAAGACAGATACCAAACACTAATAATTAAACTCGTGGGGTGGGTAATAGATTAACGCTAGTGTAGGGCTTGTAGACAACAATAATCAGAGTTAATAAGTTGTTGAAAGTAACTTGTTGGATTAAATGGAAGCAGTGGAAAGCATCTTTTTTGACTTTCTAGGGTTTGTATAGTCATAAAGGAGACAACAACACCCGTTCCCCCCTAATCTAACTTCAATTAGCAGCAATTATATGATAATTTATAGGCAACTCAAAATATTGTGCCGACTATTTTTAGAGTTTAAGAACCCTACCATCTTAACCGTCCGAATATGTATTGTATAATAAAACATTTATATTTGTCTTACTTCCTAGACTATTATCATCATTAAAATCCAAAATATTAGAAAGTAAGTTTTGATCACTCCTTTTATTAAATAACATTTTATAAAAATAAGTTCATCAAATGATTTTATTTTAACATATTATATAATATTAAAATATATAAATATCAATTATTACATAACATATTTAAAAATAAATTTATATTAAAAAAGTTTAATATATTAATGAAAATATTAAATTAAATGGTTGAATTATTCAAATTTAATTTATTTAAAAAATTAGAGAGAAATGTGAATCGACCATACTCACCTTCATCTGTCTATATATATATATATTGAAATAACTTTTATATAGATAATTATTAGTTTCGAAACATTTAAGAACTAAATGAAAGGAGGTTCGAGAGCCTTATCCCCAATATGTGCCAAGAAATTTTTGTCCCCGTCCGCATTTATATGGGGTAGAAATCTCTTTAAGTTAACTCTGTCCTTACAGTCCTTACATATACAGATAATTATATGTTGACGTAATCCTCGCAAGAATTCCTAGGACGGAAAAATTATCATCCTTGCCTTCTAGTAAGTCTCTTAATTTTTATTTTTAAATTTATTTTGGTAGAAATAATCCCTAATCAAGATCACAATATAATCAAAAATAATTTCGTGACAATTGATCTATATACTCCTCCACGCAGGGTTCCTTACTTCTAGAGTGACTTGGTGAGCTTTAAATTTATAGTAATAACTAAGTCAGTTCTAATTTAACTGTATTTTCTCTTACGGCATTTTTCTAAGAGTCCTATGGCATTGTTTATAGTAGTTTAATTCATTATAAAAGATTATGAATTACTGTATCAGACAAAAATATCAAGTGTTAAAGATTCCGTGTTGCCATTAACGGCAAATTGACCCAATTAGGTGGTTTTTAAATTATCTATGAACTTTTCCATAACTTTTAGGATGTTTTTGCCTAGGTGTTTTAGCTTTCCTCGTGATAATGTAATAAAGGGAGAGCAAATAACAGTAGGGAAACTCACCGAGCGTACACAACTTCTTAATATTTTTTTTTTCAAAAAGTAATAATTTATATTAGAAATTTTATAGATTTTTAATATATGTTATTTTTAAATCATTTTGAGATAATAAAAAAAATATTTTTAAGATGAAAACATAATTTAGAGATAAAAAATATTTATACTACATAAGCCTAAAAAAATTAAAAAATTATCTATTAAATATATAAACATTAGTTAAAAAACATTTATAGTTCCGTATTTTTATAAATAATTAAGAATATGTAAAAAAATTCCATATTAGAAAATATTTTTTTTTAACTTAGAATAAGAGAAGTTAGTATTATAAATTCAAAAATCGGACAAAATGTACTGCGTTAAATTAAAATGTTCGCGTGATATGAAACTTTATAAAAGAAAACCCAGTTGCATGAATTTGTCTGGAATTAACTTGTGACTTGTTTAGCATAACTCTAATAACCATAACGTAATCATGTATACATTTATTTGTTGTTTTGCTCGTGCAACAATCCAATGCGACACCTCTGGCTCAATTTTTTATTTACAAAATTGCTCATAACACGTCCAAGTGAATGCCAACATGCTTTTCTTGGGAGTAGCAAACAGAAAACAACAAATACTAAATCATATTATTATAAATGCAATCAGGAATTAGTTAAGAACTTGCTTCATTTTAAAAGTCAGGTCCCATCGGTGTTGTACTCAACATATTGAGATATATTTCTCAACAACCGTTAAAATGACTGAAATGAATTATGTGTTAATTTAAAGTTAACACATTGAAGAGTATAAAAAAGAGAGAAAGATGAAAACATCGATATATAAATTAGAGTAATAAATTTTTTATTTATATTATATTTTTAAATATAGTAAAAGAGTGTATTAGGTTTGGGGTAGTATGTGTCAAACATGAGATTTATAATTTTTGTCAGAAAAAATTACACATTGGGTGTTTGTAATTTTTACTGGAAAAATTTATACATTAGAGTGTTTATAATTTTTGTCAGAAAAATTATATATAAAAAAAATTTGTAATTTTTTCGTTAAAAAATTACACATAAATTTTATTCCATCAAATCACAATAATTTTTTATGTCCTTTTTTTCTTTCTCCATGCGAATTCCCAACACTACCAAGTGTTATAAAGGAAATATATATATAAATGCATGTAATATAGTGTGCTAATGTTAAATGGTTCTGTAAGTTGAATAAGTATAATGTGTGGTAGTATATATATATTTTTAACCTTTAGAGTGAGAAGAGGGTATTGTGGGTATAAAAGGACTTTTGAGAGGGGTAAATTTGGTATGACAGAAGTTGCCCATGCCATGCTAAATACGAGGTTAGATGAGCCGGGGGGAAAGGGGTGACAAGGAAACGATGGTCGAATGACAGTGTTTTTCAATTATAAAGAGAATAAGAACAATTTATGGGTCGTATCTGACCGTTGACTAATTCCTCATCCATGGTCTTTCATTCTTTCTACTCATAATAATCAATACCACACTTTTGTGAATCCATTCAGCTTTAGAATAGTTTTTAATCTACCAAAGTTATACCTAAGTCTACTGTATTATCGTTGATACAACAAATTTTTAAATATAAGAGGAAAAAAAAATAATCTATGACTGAATTCCCTATTAAATAAATCATTTTCATGTGTTACATAATGCTTAATAAATAATCACTGTAACAGCTATTCAAATTAACTCTAGAATAGTTTGGATTCACTTCAAACAGAAACTTGGAGAGCTTTAATTTCGGGTCAAAATTAGTGTGACTCTGTATGTATGTGTCGAGTTTTAGAAAATCATTTTTTTTTGGCATAGGAGTGTGGAAATATAAAATGGTATTTAATTCGAGAAATTGTGTTTTGTTCTTCTTTTTAATTTTATTTTTTAAAAATAATTTTTGAAATAGTAAAAAAAACTTACAATATTTCTTTATTTTTATTTAATTTTAAAAATATTTTTTATAAAAATATTTTCAAAAAATTAATTAAATATTTTTTATATTATTTTTTATTTATAGTGGAAATGAAAATAGAAAACACGAAAAACAAACTCTGTTTAAAATTTTGTATATAAGTTTTAAAAATTATATATTTCTAAAGATATATATTATGTATTTTTTCTTTTTTTCTTTCTACGTAAACGAGAATTTTCTATTATTACAAGAACAGAAGTTTTATTATTTTATTTTATTTTATTATTTTTAAATTAAAAGTAAAACACATTCTAAAAAAAACACTAAACAATTACTGAACATATATAATAAAAATAAAATTTCTATCAACAATATTAATAATAATAATAATAAAAAAAAAACAATTTTGTACGTTGCAACAATGGTCTCTACGTTACGTCAAAAATTGACAGAGTAGCATGTGTTTAGCACTATCAAAATTTGAAAAATAAGAAATTGACACTATAAAACAATTGGTAGTTTCCAGAAAATACATAAAATTTAAATTTGAACTGATCATGACTCAGTTGACCGGGACCAAAAGGAGTCACTGATGTAAGGGGATGTAACTATCATACTTTAAATCAATTAGATTTTTTTTTTTTAAAATAACATATACTTTACTAAATGGGTACGCATGTCAATAAAAAAAAAATAAAATCAATTGGTACGCAAATGACATAATTTCAAATATTTTCTATTGTGGTGGTAACTATGTTAAATTTCTTTAAAACCATACTAATAAGTTTTCGATATACTTTATGAATCTTTAAATTTACGGAATTTTCAAAAAATATATAATATTGAAATAACATGTTTATATAAAAATATATCAGAGAATATTAGAATTGTCAAAAAAACTTAAAATATATTTTTTAACAAAAGTAATTTATTTAATGAAATATCATCTCTATTTTTAATTAAATTTATGTTTAATATAAATAAATAACAGAATATGTGAATACTAAATGTAAAAGACGCCATATACTAAAATCCACTTGTAATATGTATAAACAAAACAAATCTTAAAATTTCTAACATTTAAGAAATAGCATTTAATTATATAATATTAAAGTGAATTATAATATCTTAGCACCGAAGCCGGATTAATTAGTTGGATTTTTTTACTTTTAGGAATATCTTCTATCATTTCTGTCAAAAAGAATATCTTCTATGAAATAGGTTTTTTTTATTTTTTTATTTTTTTTATTTTTTTTATTTTTAATGTTAAGTGCACATATTCCACATATTTTCGTATGATGCATAAATCAAAACTAATTTACTAAGTATTATCTAAAATACTAATCCATCCAGCAAAAAAAAAATACTAATGTTTGTTTTTGGTAGAGACTGTAAATATTTTTTTTTTTAAAATAATTCTGTTTAAGACGTTGAATAAGATTACTTTTAAAAACAATTTTTTCCTTTTAAACGTTTAAAATACTAGCTTTAATAATTTCTCTAACACGTTCTCTTAATGCTTCTTATATTTTTACAATATAATATACCACAAACAAAAAATTTGTAGGTGAGTAATGTATTAATTTGGATAAACGATGTGTACGTAAAAAGGTTTATATACTTGTCAATCATTTATTAGTGATGAGTAGTTGAACTAAAATATCACTACAACACATTCTTTTTATTGTTAAACAAATTTTGAATCATATGTTAAAAAGGGACCGTACTCGATCATATTTTTGAAGTAAAATTAGCTACATAAAATTTATTCAACCATGAATATATGAAAAATATAATAAGTAATATTTTTCAATTAACATATATATGAACAAATGTATTTTTAAAAATTAGTAATTTTTCCTTTCAATATCTAATAAACCTATTCTAAAACCATCTATATTCATTTTCATTTTTGGTAACACTGTCTGAAAACTTCATAAATAATACTTTCTTGCAATTTTTGTCAGAAACTACACTCTTTGCATCTTTTACCTTGATGGACTCACAAAATGTTAACAAATAAGTGTTTGTCTTTATTTTAACGTCAAAACAAAATATACAAAATTTACGTTTTCTCTCCGTAATGGCTATAGACCATATCGGAAGAAAACTAAACATAATAAACCGTATGTGGTTATTATCGTCACATGCGAACTGTTTTACGAATTCGACCCAAAATAAAAAACAAAAAACTGTGTTACCGATTCAACCAAACAAAAAAACTTTGTTACTCATATGTTGCTATATTTATATTTGTTCAATAACTTAATAACTTCACTTTTTAATCAAAACAAGAATTAATTGCACAACAAATAATTTATTAATTTTAATTATTAATAAAAATATAAATACACGAGTATCAACTGAAATTCAATATAATATTTTAATTAAAAATAATTTATTCAACATTATTTCAACCGGAAATCAATATTTTAATATCAAATTAAGATTTTTTTAAATTAATTTTAAACTTTTTATTTCAGTAGAATAGGAGAAGAAGAAGAGAGAGAAGGGTAGAGCAGAGAGGTGCGAATCTCGTTTATCGGGCCATAACAATCACAACTATTCACAAATGGTTGGTCTTATTCCTGTTTTACCCTTCTGGTTTTCTTTTAGCACTCAAAACGGGTTTTCTCCCTCCGACTCTTTCGCTTTTTTCACTTTACATATATTTTATATTAACGCACATATAAATATTCCACTTCGTAATTTCGATTCTGCTCATTCATTCTGCTGCTTCTCGTCTCTTCTCAACGCAACACTTGGATGCTATGATGCTTCTTCTTCTTCTTCCATCAATTATCATATTTTTCTGATCAACATCAACACAACATAACAAAGCCCATGTAAGCATTTTATTTTTGTTGTTCATTTTTTTTTCTTTTTTGTTTTCGTAAAAAGTTTTATTTTTTCGACACTTTCTGTGTCAAATTTCTTCTCTCTGTTTATTCATTTCTCTTCTCCAGTTTTTGATTTTTACGCGCTTTCCTAATTCTACATATCCTTTTTGTTTATCTTTCTTTTTCTGTCGGTTCATTTTGATTTTTGTGGGTTTCTTTTTGGTAAAAAAATCTCTTTTTTTGTGATTTTCTCGAAAGCGGTTTTCACTTTACATTCCCAATTGTTGAATGTAATAAGACCAGGTTAAATGGGTATGGATTGGGATCTATGTTGGATCTCTCGGTATCTGTTATTAAATTATTATTATTATTATTATCGTTGTTGTGTGGTTTAGTGAAATGTTTATATTTGGCTAATATTGGTTTTCGTGCGGGGTTCTTTTTTAATGTGTAGTTCTAGTTCATGTTCTGGGTGGCTTCTTCTGGAGAGAGAAAACAAAAAAATTGGATTTTGACGCATTCCCAGGTTTAAAAATGTTGCTTTTTTGAGGGGGGGGTTTCATGGGTTGAACTCGGAGAATCATGGGGAGCTTCAGCGAAGACGAGGAATGTCGGTTTTTTGATGCTCAAGAGGATGTTGTGTTGTCCATTGATGAACGGTTGTCCAATGGTTTTGATTATGATGTGTGGATTCGGAGTCCAATGAGTGTGAGAGAGCGTAGGGGAAGGTTTATGGAGAGGATGGGACTAGGTGTGGATTTGATTGCCCTTGAAAAACAAAATTCAGTAGATTTGGGTAGTGTTGGGTGTGAAGAGGTTGTTATGGAAAGAGTGAAGATTAATAGTGGGGCTGTGACTAGAACTTGTGTCGTAGAAGAGGAATTCTGTTCAAGCCGGACATCCATGTCTTGTTGGGGTAGTGAGAATTCTTCTGGGGAATTTGGTTTAGAGGGTAACTTGCGGTGTGAAGATGGGAATTTGGAGGATAATGTGGATCAGGAGATGGTGCAGGATAGGGAGATGAATGATGGAAGAGATCTGGATTCGGAACAGTTGGTGGCTGCGCCGCAGCATAAGAATTTGGAGAATGTGTTTAGGGAAACAGATGCCAATGCTTCTCCCAGGAGGACGAGCAGGGAAAGAAAGGGTTGGTTCAGTATATTGCGATCGATGTCGTGCATGGCTAAGGTGCAAGAGGAGGGTGATGCTGGAAGAGAAGAGGGAAGTGATGAAATGTCAGGGTGTAGGCTTCGGAAAGTTAAGGTTCGTCAGTCCAAGAAGCAGATGAAGGAACTTTCGGGTCTTTACATGAGGCAAGACATTCAAGCGCATGAAGGTTCAATTTTGACCATGAAGTTCAGTCCTGATGGGCAGTATCTTGCTAGTGGTGGTGAAGATGGGGTTGTGCGCTTGTGGCAAGTGGTTGAGGATGATAGATGTAATGAAGTTGACATTCCAGAAATTGATCCATCTTGTATTTATTTTACTGTGAATAATCTATCTGAATTGAAACCACTGTTTATGGATAAAGAAAAATTTAGCAAGCTGAAGAGCCTGAAAAAAACATCAGATTCTGCTTGTGTTGTTTTTCCTCCTAAGATTTTTCGGTTGTTGGAGAAACCAGTGCATGAGTTTCGTGGGCATAGAGGTGAAGTGTTGGACCTCTCTTGGTCAAACAATAATGTGAGTGTATGTCATTAATTCAATTATTCAATTTTTAACAAACTGAGCTTACACTTGGGCATAGATGAACTTTTGGAGAAACTGATTTGGTTCTTCATCTTCTTGGATACAGTATCTTCTGTCATCTTCAGTTGACAAAACTGTCCGTCTATGGCAAGTGAATCATGACAATTGCTTGAAGGTTTTCTCACACAGTAATTATGGTGCGCTTCGACTTTCTCTGCTTCTTTTCAGTCTTCTTGAGCTGTTATCATAACTTGTTTTTATCATCAGAAATTATCTCACAGTATGTTTGTATTTGCTAATGTATTGTAGTGACAAGCATACAATTTAATCCAGTGGATGATAATTATTTCATCAGTGGGTCTATAGATGGAAAAGTGCGCATCTGGGCAGTTCCTGATTGCCAAGTTGTTGATTGGATAGATATCAAAGATATAGTGAGTGCTGTATGTTATCGACCAGATGGACAGGTAACCTTGTCTAAACCAATTCCAATTTATAGAAACATGGTCTATTCAAGAAATGATTTAAGATGAATGATGTTCTTTGTACAGGGAGGGGTTATTGGCTGCTTAGCGGGCAATTGTCGGTTTTATAATGTATCAGGTATCATCTTTTTTACATTTATCTTGATTTTTGTCTTCCTCTAGTTAAACCAGTTAGGTGTCATTTGGTAGTTTCCCAATGATTATAAAGAAGTTAATGCTAAATTGTGCTAAAACTAATTCTATAAACTACTCATTTTGACAAGTAAGAGATTTATATGCCTTGAAATATCAATCAAGTTATCATTGGGATGTTATGACTGCCATTAGCCATATTACAGCCACATAATAAGACCTGAGCTTTGCTCTTATGCTGATTTTTATTTTTGTGTGAACCAGAAAATCGGTTGCAGTTAGATTCCCAACTGTGCTTGATTGGTAAAAAGAAACTTCCTGGCAGAGGGATAACTGGGTTTCAGGTATTTTCTTTTGGCTGATTCTTGTGCTAAGGAGTTGTTTTTTGTGGTGCTTCAATGTAAGGGTAGTTTTTTTGTGATAAACTGATTATCTGTTATTTATTTCAGTTTCTCCCACAAGATTCTAACAAAGTTTTGGTCTCCTGTGCTGACTCACAAGTCAGAATCCTTGATGGACGTAATGTGATTGGCAAGTACAAGAGTAAGTTTTTTCTTCAACTCCTACATTTATTGATAGTTTTCTTCAGTCCCTAGCAGATCTATACAACTGCGATCCTTTTAGTTCCTATAAGTTTTTGCTATTAATTTGAATTTTATTACATATTAATATTTATGCTCTGTTGCTAAGGATTTTTGTATTTTGGTTTTTAGGTCTTAGTGCAGGGAGCCCAATGTGTGCATCATTTACTTCTGATGGGAAACATATCCTATCAGCGTGTGAGGACTCTAATGTTTACCTATGGAATGTTAGTCAAGAAGAGTCTAATCCCATGAAAACTAAGAAGATTGCATCTTGTGAGCGATTTTTCTCAAATGCATCCGTAGCAGTACCTTGGCATGGTTTGAAATCTCAAAATATCAGAAACGAGCATCAATTGGATGTCACGGATAAAAGATCATCTCAAGTTATACGTCTCAATCCACCTGCATCGTTCTCACTGAGCCAAGAGTTTTTCTTGGAGTCCTTTCCCAAGGGATCTGCAACTTGGCCTGAGGAAAATCTTCCTGTCTCAAGCCCCAAGGCTAAAACATCAATGATGCATAAATCCGATTACAAGTTCTTGAAATCTTCTTGCAAGAGTACCTGCTCTGCGCATTCATGGGGTTTGGTCATTGTCACTGCTGGTTGGGATGGTAGGATAAAATCATTCCACAATTATGGATTACCTATACCAGTTTGAAATGAAGTGACTTTTTCTAGGTTGGTGAGTAGAATCAAGATTCATTGCTTTTCTTGGACATATTGTCCTTGGGAAAATTACATGCCGCAAATGTTGACTGCGTTGTCGAATTTGGCAGCATCAGTGAATTTGGCAGCAGCTCAAGGTAAAAATTAAAAATCTCAAGCAGGGGATTGCAGTTTAGCCAAGTCCTTAACATTGGCTTTTGGAGGGTCCCCTTTTTCAGATTTCAGGAGATTTTAATTGCTCATTGGTTTATGACAAGGTGGTGGGACTATTGTGATTCTAATATTAGCCCTGCTGGAAATTAACAAGTGGCCAAGTTTTAGCTTGTCTTGGCACCGAGTCTAAATTGCCTTTTGCTACACACGAATCTGCTGGCTCCTAAAAGAGATGCAAAGTCATGTGTTAAGAACTTGTGAGGGGGCCTATGAGATATTATTTTGATATTTTGTGGGGATAATAATTTGAGAGAGGAGGAGATTCAAGAGTTAGTGGCTCAAGTTCTCACTATGATCAAAATGCTAAAGGGTGTTGATGATTTCATTATTGGCAGGACTAACTAAATGAATCTCTTTGTCTGCCAATTTTCATGTCCATCTCATGGTAGGGCCCCATGTGCTTAAGGTTAATACTTGCAAGTGTGGTGAGGATGTGGGTGGCGGTCATTTCTATTTGAATAGCTGCTTTTAGCTGCCTGTTGCTGCAATCATACAAACAGTACCAACAACCGATCTAGCTGCTTTCATTTTAGTGGTTTTAGGTCTACTTGACTGTCACAGTCTTTGGCAACTGATGCACTGCTGACAATTATTATTACTAACAGACATTCTCAATATGGTCTCAATTTTAGGCTGACATAACCTTTTTTCTTCTATTTATCCCTTTTAAATTTTACACAATAGTATCTCCATTTTGTTGTTGGCAGATATATGTAAATTTGTAACTTTTGTAAGTAAAATTTTGTTGTCTTGGCCCATGGTTGGTGAAAATACAATTAAACTAGAGTTCTTAGTGTGATAGAAATTTTTGGTACCCAATTTTATAGTGTTTGGTTCCACATTTGGTGTAAAATCACGTTAAAAACAACACAAAAATATGTTAGCATGTTTGGAATTGCATCGGTTGTGTAAAAGTATGTCAAATTTAACATTATGGTTCCATGCCCAATTTAGTTTCCAAAAGTAAAAATAATAAAATATTTCTTGTTGAGAGATATCTATTATTATTTTATTCTATAAATTATATCACTCATTACTGTTTAGGTCCTTTAATTTAGTTATTTGCTTTTATTTTAAACTTATAAATAAATTAGGGATTAAAATAATAATAAATAATATATTAAAGCGATGGTAAATATTTTTCCAATGATTAAAATAATAAATATGTTAAACTTTTAGATATTTTACGCCTTACACATGATTTCTAATCATGCATTTAGTGTACTTTAATATTTAATTCCATTATGCAAGCACTTTCAATCTAAATTTGTGGTTAAAATCAATTTGGATACGTACTTCAATTATTTAAATTAACTCTCATGATTGATTATATCAAAATCTGAAATAAACAGGGACCTTAGACATGAAGAAAAGAAAGTAATTGTAAAGAGATGTCACTCCTTCAACTAGCGAAAGGCCACAAACCATTATTGTTAGTCTCTAGCAATGCCACGAAGAAAGTTTAATTAACATGTCACCTACTTTAAGTGAAGGGACTTGAGGGGAATAAATCACAAAAGTTTTGGCCAATTAGATTTCGAAATGACTGATGGGTACATTTGTCCCTTGTCACAAAACAGTTGCACCACCTCGTTGCTTTGTCCTACACTCTAATTATAAGGCTCTTTTGTATTTGATTGAACACTCATGTGAGGTCTATGCTTAATTCAGTTATGTTCTTCTTCCTCTCCTGTGTGGCTAGAGAATCATAGCAAGTCTTTTTAAGCAAATATATCTCCTCCACTTACTGTTTTGATGTATGAGTGTTCATCCTTGGTTTAAGAACTATTGAAAAACACGTAATGAAAACGTTGTGACTAGTGAAAGAAAGTTAGACTATTTTGAAATTCACCTGTTCAAGGAGAGCGATCTATGAACATGGCCACTTAATACTCGAATCAGTCCATCTTGTGATATGCTATTTGCTACTTCAAAAGTAATATGTTTTGTTATTGCAAAAAATTAGAATGTGTGATAGTCACATGGAGGCTACTTATGGTTGGTTTAGTCTCTTTTGTAAGTGATTGGTAGACTTTATTCACTACTTCTTAAAGGTGGCGTTTGGTCTTATTTCCTGTTTCTATTTTTTGGGTTCGTTTTTTATTCATAACACAACTGTTGCACTACTTTTTGCTATTTTTTCTTAATTTAAAAATTTCCATCATTTTCTTCACTGTATAACTTGAATATAGGAAACAATATAAAATAAATGATGTATTATCACCCGCCAGTGTTTTTCATAACCTCCGAACCCAACCCATTTTTTTATTATTTAGGCTCACGAGTAATTAGTGGTCAACAATCACTATATATATATATATATATCAAACACTTAATTCAGGTTTTATCTATCTTTTCTTTAATATATAGAATATTTCACTATGTGATATCTAAAATTAAAACATGTACTCATTTAGTTATTGAAATCTTTTATAGGTATCTTTCATTATAAGCACAAACCTAAAAAGAAAACCCACCACAATGCTGATTTTCATCCCTAATCCTGATGAGATCAGTTAGGATTTTCTAACAATTTAGAGAGAAAAGGAAAACTCTAAAAAAAAAAAAGAAAAGAAGCAACGAACATAAGTTCCCAGCCAACCTCTACGGAGAACATATGATAATTTAATAATTATAAATAAAAATATTAAATGAAATATATTTTAATATAGTTCACATATTTGTTTGATTATCTGTCTCGTGCCAATAAAAAAATGAAAATGCAATATTTTTTTTATTATCTGACTTATGCCAATTAGAAAATGAAAATGCAATATTTGTTTTTGGGTGTGCAATGATGATACTGATCAAATTTAGGTACTCGTGTAAAACCATGCATAGGTTTATGTTTTATCTAACATGTAACTGAACACACTATATTTTTATTAATAATGTTTTTCAACTTATGAAATGATAGATACTTATCCTTGTATCACTTATTTATCCTTGTATCGTAAAAATGGATATAAGTCAATAATAATTTGTAAATGAGTAATAAATATTAAAATTGTCTAATTTATTTCAAGTAAAAGTGGGATTAAACAATAAATTTATGTAATAAATATATGTCATTGATCATCTTAAAACAGACAAAAAAAAATAAACACATATTTTTTAATAAAAGATTAGATTAGACAATTTCTTTAAATACTAAAATCCTTTCAATGTATATATAATAGAAAAGAACAACTCACGTAACCAGAAAATTGATGAAAGAATATTTATGTTGGATCTTAGTTTAAACTTTCAAATAACATAATCAATTATATAAACTTCTGACAGAAAAAATGCTTTTTGTAGTGTTGGAACACTCTGTATGATCCATAATTGTGAAGAATAATAATATTTAAAAAGGAACACAGAACCTAAAACATGATATGCTCATCGAAGAAAAGTGTCTTAATGCATTTGCAAACCAGAAACTTTGTAGAGGAAACAAAAGATGATCAATTAATGGAAGCAAAATGGAGAAACCATAAAGCATAAACAGGCAAGCCAAATCAAAAGCACATGGTATGAACATTATGAGCACATAATAGACCCGAGAAAAGAATCAAATCAATGACACAACAAAGTGCAAAAAAAATATAATAAAAAAAATGAATGATTAATTTTAGAGATAGTGTTGGGGCTTTGCTGCAACCTTAATCAACCCGGTTTGTATTTTCAAATTTATATTGCAAAAAATTGTATGCTTATTCTTTTGTATTTTTTTAATGTGTGACAATTTAACCTTTTGATATTAGGCCAACAAAGCTAGTACACAGTGTTACCCACCAAAGAGCATCGGTGCAGAGAATCAAATGCTAAAAGCTGTGTTAATCAATGAGTAAAAGACAAAAAGCATAACTTTGGATTAACTTAGCAGAGAGATATGTTTCTATATAAATATACATACACCCGACAAAGAAACATGTAACAATTGTTTGCGTTCTCTCTATGCTGTGCATCATGATTATTGTTAGTTAATTGTTTAATCACTTTAATTAACGCTTTGGATTTACTATCTACTATATTGAATATTTATTCTTTTCATGTCCATGAAGTTATTTTGTGAGTGTGAAAAAAATAGTTAAACCAAATGATGTAGTCTCGCACTAGAATCTTATGAATCCGAAGCATATATATATATATATATATATATATATATATATATATATATATATATATATATATATATATATATATATATATATATTTTTGCATATTAAATTGTCCGCAACATACATATTTAATCAAAATGAACGTGAATGCGGGAATATAACTTTTTGTTTATTTAACCTTTTTAGGACCTCCATGTTTTATGTATTCTTTGTTAAATAGTTACGAAATTATATTTTTATTATGTCGCTTTTTAGTTATTGAAGATTGTAATTCGGAAGCACCTAATTATGTTGAAAATATTGTGATTATTTGATTCGGGTTTAATTACACGTACAGCTACTCACCTCAATTATGTTACATAATAGTATTATTATGGTGGGTATTAATCTAAAAACAAGATTTCTGTTTGAGAAAGTGTTTTTAGCACCTTAGCATATAATTCTTTGCTAATAAATTTATCTTTATGAAAGAGTTAGTAACCAAGGAATGGTGTGATTTAGAAAAACTTATGCAAATAAATGTTATATAGTAATGACAAAGTTACGTAAAAAAGAAATGATAATTATATAAGAAATAGGTTTTATGATTTTTTTTTAATATTATTTATGTTAGAAATATGGGTGAATGGTCTAATTTAGTCTTACAAATTAGTTTATAAAGTGAGGACGACAATCTTCTTATATACATATAATGGACTTTATCTTTAAGCGATGAGAGATTTCTAACACATCTCCTTATGCTAAGCGTGAACAACAGGGTATGATAAATCTCACAACTATAAAGAATCTCCTACAATGGGATGCAAATGATCCCATACAACATGGTACAGAGGGAAGAATCCCCTACAACGAGATATTAAAGGTCATAAAATAAACTTTGATACCATGTTAAAAATACAGGTGAGAGATCTAACTTTACAAATTGATTTATAAGGTGAGAATTATTCTTCACTTATATACGACCTTATATCTAGATGATATGAGATTTTTAATAATTTATTTATTTATTTTGTTATAAGGAATGATACTTTTATAAGTAATGAGTTTAATAAAATTTAGGAATTACACACTAAATTATTTTAATTAAGAAACAATGTATAATTATTTATATGTTCGAGAAAATTAAAGAAAATAGAATTATATTAAATTTTAGAATCACAACTAAGAAAAATAATCACTTGAAAAATATATTTTATAAGTATTGATTATGATTATTGCATAAATCATAAAATAGTAATTATGATAATACACAGGTCAAATTTTATAAGTACTGATTATGATTATAACTAATTATTATAAAATATATGAAAATAGTAATTGACGCTAATAAGTATCTGATTTTAAAAATAAAATTTACTTTAAAAAAATATGAGAATATGAGTGAAAAAAATTCTATAAGTTTTTTATCTGTTTGTTATTGTTTGAGAGTTTGGTATCATTATACTTGGGGAAAATATTCTTCTATTCTCTTAATTTTACTCTTTTTCTAAACATAGAAATTTTTAATTTTAATTTTTTTTTTTAAAAACTTTTAGTTTTACTTTACTTTAAAATTAAATGTTTTGTAATAACTTGATTTCAATAACATATTTTTATCTTTTGAAGAGCTCCTTTATAAAGTTGAAAATTAAATAACTATAAACACATATTAATATTTATTTTTATTTAAAAATAAAATCAATAAAAAATTAATTTAACTAAATAGTCAGGATATATTTTTCTATTCATAATTTATTGTTAATTTCATAAAAATTCAGAGAATATAAGTAAGATAAAATTTGAGCATCAACTATGATACGTTTATCTTTTTATTCATTAAAAATGTAAATTTTAAAGAAATTTAAATACTGATTATATTTAGATTTCTTTATGATTTTTAATATGCTGGTTCATATAATCTGAGGAATAGTTAAAAAAAATTAAATACTCTTTTTATTTATCTTCATGTCATGTCATTCATGAATTTTAATAAGTTGACTGTTTTGGGGAATAACAAGAAATACGAAAAATATATTTGTTTGAATTATATAAGATAAGGACACAAATTTACGGTAAAAGTTTGTGACATGTTCACTTGGTTTTCTAATATATTATTAAATCTTGAAAGTTAAGACTAAAAAAAATAAAGAATTCAATCTTTTAATGATGAGACTGGGTAAGATTGCAATGAAAAGAAAAAACAAAGAGATTTAATTTAGAATACAATGAATTTGATAATCTAATTGAGATTTAAATTGATTAGAGTATTTTAAAAGAGGAAATATCATACATGAAAAGATTTACGGAGAGATTAACATCTTCCAAAACGAAGATAGTTATAATTGTAGAAGTTTTTGAGATATTAACACTTTTTTATAAAGATAATTGAGATGCATAATTGGGTGAATGTGAAAAAAGAAAATTACCAGAACTTATATAAAAAATTGAATGAAGAATGAATTTGATTAAAGAAAAAAATGATACGGTGCTACACAGCAGTCTCGTGTTTTTAGCAAGATTTGCGGTGCATGACACTTTATTTCTTTTTTAAATTCTTTTATATTAAACTTTCATTTCAAAAATATTAAAAAATACCTTTTATATTACTACACATTAGTATTAAATACACGTATTATAATGTCCCATCTTTCATGTTTAAATATATATTTCAGTCTCTTGTAAAATATAAATATACTACATTCTTTTCTATTTCTGAAGTTTTAACTAAAAATAATTCTATGATTAAAATATTTTTTACATTATTTATAATTATTAATTAAATGAATTCCCCTTTTATAATTATCTTTTATCTTCACTCATATTCCAAAATTTCAAAAATATTTTAATTATTATTTTTCATTTCCAAACTAATATTAATAAAATTTAAAATTTAATTCAATTTCATATGAAATATTTTATTTCTTACCTTTCACAATTTAATTTACTACGTACTTTTAATTTATGTAAAAAAATAAAATTAGAAAATCAATTATCTCTATCTATAAAGCTATCACTTTTAATTATTTCAATATATTTATTAGAAATTTAAATATATATTATATACTATAAATATAACTTTGATCACTCAAAAATATAAATACATGCGGCAACACTTGTGTTTTCATTAATCCTATTATAAAATATTTAAATATTATATTTTATAATTTTAAATATTAAAATATAAAATATGATAATTTTAAAATTTATAATTTATACATTATCCTATCATGAAATATTTAAATATTATATAATTTAAATATAATATATAAAATTATCCAAATATTTATTCTAATATTTAAAATTAAAAATACATAATATTTAAATATTTCATTATAGTATAGATAAAAATATTTTAATTGTAAAAGTATTTAATAAAATATATAGATTAAAAATAGAATATTAGTATTCACTAAGGAACAGAAACATGTATTTGAATATAAAAAGAGATATTATAATATTTATATTTGTTAGGGATAATAATATAAAGTGTATTTTGTAATATTTTAAAATAAGATTTAAACGATCAGTAAATAAAATCTATAAAAGAAAGAAATTGCATATTTTAATGTAAGATGGAAGAATGACATACGGTACATAACTCATTCTTTACTCTTAATTGTAAAGTTGTTGACTTTTATAATTAAAATTTATATTCTCTAATTAACTAATGGTATATATTTACATAATATTTTAATTTTAATCCATAAGTTCATGAAGAATAATTCATTATGATGATTAGGAGTTGGAATAGTCTAAATAGTCTTTTAAGAGTTTGTGACCTCCCCGTCAAAGTTATGTACTATGGTTCAAACAGGCTGGTAAAAATTTGTAGGATGTTTATCAAGGTTTAAATTAAAAATAATTGATCAGTTTATATATATATATATATATATATATATATAAATATTATAAATAATTATATTTATATTTAAAATAAAATAACCTTAAAAATAAATTTTAAAAAATATATTTTTATAAATAGACTTAGAAAAATAAATCGATTTATCATAATTCAGACGTTTTAAACAAATGAGATCAAGTTAAAAATAAAATAATTTATTACATTCTACGGATAAATTCAAATCTATAAAATATAAATCATTCTTCACATATGAAATATTAAGTCTAACCTCTTCTGTTCCACCCCAACTTATGATCGTAAATATGTATCTTTTACCGCATGTACTTCTCTTCACCATCATCACCATGCATAGTTACTAGGAATCCTCCATTCCAAAACCCAGTTGACGAAAAATAACATATTGTTAGTAAATTCATAACATAAAAAATTACAATTTGTTTATAAATATCATTACACAGTTTATAAACTCTCTAGTCAAAAACATTTAATTTGTACTCATATGCATAATTGATTTGACATTAACACAACTTTGGCACCGTCAAATTATGTTGGTCCCCAGAAATGTTGGCTGTCGAACACCAATATGATATATTGGTCTCTACAAACGTAAACATTATTATTTTCTTGGTTTTAGGTGTTCATCTCGTTATCTTTTGATATTATTTTGAAAGAAACTTGCCATTTTTATTTTTAATATCTGAAATCACGCAATCACTATATTCAATTCACGGACAGTGATAGTAAGGCCTAGTCTATCTAGTCTAATTGTTTAATTTTTATTTTTCGGTTTGTTTGTCCTCTTCCATCAATTTTTGTTTTAAGTATGTTAATTTAATATTAAAAATATAATAAAAATTATTAGTTACTACACTACATTACAACGCTCTTTTATTATAAATTAATAAATGACACAAAAAATTATATTCATATTTAAAATAAACAAACAAAAAATTGTATTTATAGTTAAAACAAACAAGTATGAAAAAACATTTGTAGTTAACAGTAAGATTTTATAAATAGATTTAGAGAAATTAATTGATGTATTAAACTACAGGTTAGATTTAACTTTTTAAACAAGTTATTTTAGATTAAAAATAATTATTATTATAAATTATATATGAGATTCAGACTTATAAAATAAAAATTATATCTGACCTATAAAATAAAAATTATATTCTGACTTGTTATCACCACTAATCACTTGCAATGGAAACCAATATTATCATCAAAATTTATAACAACAAAAAAATATTTCAAGGCATATTAAATATAAATATATAAAGGTGTGTTGTTCTCTTTGCCATGAAAATATCTTCCGGTTTATTTGGTCTGCATTATTAGTTTGATAAATAAGAATAGAATGAAATTTTTTATTGAAAATGTATTTATGTTTTTTAATAAATTAGAAAGTACCCATAATTTTACATTATATCATGTAATTCTAATTTATTATGTTATAAGATGATTATATTTAGATTAATTACTTAAAAACTCATATTTAAAATGATTTTTGGTTGATAATATAAAATTATTTTCAAATGATAATGTACTAAAATTGATGTAAGACTATTTAGAAAAACATTGTCATAATTCCTTGCACGCCCTTGTGACTCAAGATATGAGAGGAGAGTAACAAAAAGTTTGAAGTTGATGGACAGAAGGTGCCATTGTCAAAGTAAATGCAACCTGCATTATACAGTTAATCACAATCTCTTTACTTGGACCATTTATGACAAAGCAAAAATTTTTACCCGACCTTTTTGAGAAAATATTACTCACTTCCTATCCACTTTTTTTTTTTTATAAAAAAACCACTCTTTTCTGTCTTGACAGACATATGAGATTCGTGGAGTTTAAGAAAAGGTTGAATTCATTTTTGTTAGTTTATTTGAAAAAACCGAGGATGGGATAGTTATTGTCCCAGTCTAGAGTCGGGGCCATGCTATCTTTTAGGTTTAATGAATTCACAGAGTCAGGATTGATAACTCGTGACCAAACTCTGTTGGAACACATAACCAGTCATGAAATTGTTGTACTATAAGACAATTAAGTGAGTAATTATTTCTGAGTTTGAATTCTTTCTTCTCAAATTAGGTAAGCAATTATTGTTGACGAAATGAAACAGAGAGATTTTTTTTATTTTTTTATTTAGATACACTTTTTTAAAAGTCCAATTGGAGCTCTCAAATCTTTTTTTTTTTTCATTATTTTTTAAATATTTTAAATTTAAATTATTATAAAATAAATTTATTCTTTTATTTATAATCAATTTATTAGTAGATTATTTAACTTTTATATATATATATATATATATATATATGATTATAAATTATTTAAGAATTTTAATGTCCTATATCACACGTATAGGTAAAATTAGGTTATATCTAATAACTTACCACTAATATTTTAAATTTGAGTTTACCAGGAACCTAGTTATTTAAAGGAATCTGTGCAAAGTGAACAAATTTCTTAGAAGGGCTCAATTAATATTGCCAAAATCAATTAATATGTTCATACGGTGGTGGAAGAAGGGAGAGGAAGTGAAGGACATTATTGTAATTTACTTATTAGAATAATGTCTTAGGATTTTGGATACGCATATTTAGGCTTATACAGGATTTTTTTTTTTAAATTACGTTAATAGGTTTGTTTGAAAAGTATTTATCAAGGGGTCTGTTTAGAGTTAAAGACGTTGGGAGGAAAACGTCTTCAATTGTAGGCGTTGAGAGACTAAACGCCTTTTAACTGCAATGCCTTTAAAGGTGTTGAAATTTCCAACACCTCTTATAGGTGGCGTTGAAGAAGCCAACGTCTCCTAAGTGTGCATTGTGGGTGGCGTTGAACAAGCCAACGCCTTCTTGTTGGGCTAATAAGGTGGCGTTGAGCATGCCAACGTCTCCCAATGGACCTAGGTAGGTGGCGTTGAGTATGCTAACGCTTCCTTGAGGTGTTTGTCAGCCCAACACCTTTGGGCCACTGAAGGCGTTTGAATAGTAAACGCCCCCTTTATCCATTTACTATTCAAACTCCTTCAAAGCCCAATCACCTCCTTTCCCATTTGTACTGCAAACGACTTCAAAATGCTATATATAATACCCTCTCCCCCCTCCAGTATTCACAACAACTTGTAAGTAATTTTTTTTTTCGTTTTATTTTTTATTGTGATAGTTAATATTAATTATTTAATAATATTTTTTGTTTTGCAGGAAATATTTTAAAGTTTTAATTAAAAAAAGATGACGTCAAAAATAGTCATGATAGTTTACCTCAACGGTAATATAATAGAAGGTGACGAAGAAATAATGTTTGAAGGGTCTCGTAAGATTTTGCAAATTGAAAGAAATATTTGTTTTAAACGATTAAAAAAATTGATCCATACTAGAGTAAAGTTACATCCTAATAAAGTAATCAAATTTATTACGAGTAGATATTTTATAGACAATAAATATGCAGCATTGTCAATAGCTGATACGAGTGATGTTGAATTTATGATTGATAATTTTGAAAGTGAACACATGCGTCTTATAGAAATTTGTGTTGAAGTATCTATTGCAGGTGACTCATCTAATGTTAGTGGTTCATATGACACCAATGTTATTAGTCACTACCAGAATACTAGTGACGATGATGATGAAGATTATGAGCTGTCACATTCATATGTCGAACCATCATCCAAGAGTGAAGATTTTGATGGAAATTTAAGTGATTCAGATGATGATGAAAGCAATGTTGGGAATTTAAGTTTAAGTGTGTGATAAGTCATTATTTTGATCAATTTATCTGCATTTAATACATCATATTACAAAATTATTAATGGTCAATTAGTATAATTTAGATCATTTATGAGTTTGGGCTCATTTGGGCCTTAAGTGCTTATTTTTGTTCTAATTCGCTAAAATTTTCAGTTTTGACAAGGTTCACTAAAAAAGGCATAACTCTCACTACAAAACTCTGTTTGAGCTTCGTTTTATGTTAAATTAAAGAGGACCGAAAGAGCTACAAAAGCTATGAAGACATGAAGAGCCAATTCGGACCGAATCTGGGGTGAAAATGCCTTAAAAGTGACACACGAAACTGATATGGGAATTCCAGCGTGAAGAATTAGTGTAGGCCCATTTCAAATAATGTAATTGGACCATTTAAATGTTTGCATTGAGTGAACTTTGAACCCTGCACCCTGAGTCACTTAAAGTCATGTGACTAGCACATGACTCACTTATTATAAATACCCCAATTCAGAAAATTGTAACATACTTTTTACCTTTTCAATCAATTTCAATTTTCAACATTACTCTTTTCCTTTCAAGTCACTCTGCTAGGGTTTTCAGGTTTGCCAATCCAATTCTCGTTTTTCCTCTCCTTCTTGCAATTTAATTTTTCTGTTATGCAATTCCGATTTATGCTTAGTCTAATTTCAATTATGCGTAACTAATTTCATCAACCAATTCGATCTCAATAGGATCCCTGATTTCCTTAGGTTCTCCGTTTTCAATTGCATGAGTACTCGTTTTAGATTCTATAATTTTGATTTCATTATATTGATTAATATTTTGGATTGAGATTGTTGATTCTATCGTTACTGATTGATAATGAATGCAAAGAACTAATTATATGATTCGAAACCAAGTTGTGTGCTCTCATGCGATCGTGTGAGTTTAAAGGCCACCAAGTGTTCGATGATAATTCTCTAAGATCTTAGAGCGTTAGTTCAGTGTTGGCATGCAGAGATCTCGGTTCCAATGCACTGTATAGATGAGTGCCTTTATTTTGTTGAACCAATGAGGGAAATTGAGATCTAACAGAGATCAGATTGGTTCCTTTTAATAATCAATTAATTGCTTTTTAATTATTGATTAATTATTGTCATTGGTTAATTTTTACTATTTAATTGCCTCTAATTTTTCCTTTACACAAAAAGCCCTAAAAATTGCATTTAAAATTTCGGCTACAGAGAAGTAACAAAGTAATCTGTAGGGAAACGATCTGAGTCCCCTATTACTGCAAAATAGTAGCTAAATTCGATTTTATTTGACGCACGTTCGGTGCGTGTGTCAATGTGCCAGCTCAACCAATTTCTATTGCTCAATCTGATGTAGGTAATTTTTAATTAATTGATTTTTTCAGTTCATCAAACATAGTTTGCAAAAAAAAAAATTGATTATTATGCAGGTGGAAGCGAAGATACATTTTGGAAAAATACACAAATATTAATTGGGATCACCAAGATCAAGAAGAGTTGTGGGGCGTGACTGTTCCAAGCAGTTGGGAACTTGGGCAAGAACTCTATGTTGGTTTGGAGTTTGATAATAAGAAAGCTATCTAAGATGCACTAAAACATTATCTGATGAATATTCATCACATAGTGAAAGTCATAGAATCAAAGTCTAACAAATATATAGTGCGTTGTGGCAACTGTACGACTAATTTGCCTTGTCCATTTTATCTATGAGCAATTATATCAAAGCGGTCAAACAGATGGAAAATAACGCAATGGGGTGGACCACACACTTGTCTAAATGCAAGTTTAACCCAAGATCACATCAATCTTGATTCAGATTTAATCTGTTCATGCATTTTAGGTACAACTCTATCTTCCACCGTTGTTTTGATATGTATTATGTTCATATTTAATGAGGATATTGTTTAACAAGAATGGTTAGAAAAGATCCTTCGATCAAAATCTCATTGGTACAGGAAAGGGTTGCGAGCGTGTTTAACTACAAAATCTCGTACAGGAAGGCATGGATAGGCAAACAGAAAGCAATGGTTATGATTTGCGGTGATTGGGAAGAGTCTTATGCTCAACTTCCAGTGTGGTTGCACTACATGCAAATGCACAGTCCAAGTTCTCATTTTCAAATTTGGGATGAAGATTTCGCTATTGGGAATAAAACAAGTTCTGAATTTAGACAATTTCATCGTGTCTTCTAGTGTTACAAACAATGTACAAATGCTTTTGATTATTGTAAACCAATTATACAAGTGGATGAGACGCATTTATACGGAAGATATCGAGGTACATTGTTAATTGCAACAACACAAGATAGCAACGGAAGTGTATTGCCGCTAACTTTTGTTGTTGTGGAAGGAGAAACACAAATGACTTGGTCTTGGTTTCTTTCAAAATTGTGTCTACATATAATTGAAAAGTCAAGGATTTATCTAATTTTTGATAGTCATCGAAGCATCAAAGCGGCGGTTGATAATGAAGCTATAGGATGGTGTTAACCACAAGCTTACCATGTTTATTGCATTCGACACATTGCCTCCAACTTTAATCACAAGTTTAAGAACCATAAGCAAAAAAACACGTTGGTAAATTTAGGTAATATGTTTAATTTTATTTGTCTTTTTGTAAATAAGTTTGAATTATTTATACATGTTCGACTAACTTGTCCAATATTTATGTAAAGGCTACACTCCTTGCAAATATATCTTTGATAGAAATCTAGAGAAGTTTTGCGAACTAAGTGCTGCTATAGCAACTTGGATTCAAGGAATTTCTAAAGAAAAATGGAGTGTGGCGTATGATTACTAGGGACATCGATATGGACACATGACCACTAATCTTTTTGAATATGTTGACAAAGTCTTCAAAAGGGTCAGAAATCTTCCAATTATAGCATTGGTGAAGACGACCTACAGTCGTTGTCATGACTATTTTATTGAAAGGGGTCAGCGTTCCCAACAAGAGATATTGGATGTTCAACGTTACTGTTCAAAAGTTATGGCGGCTATTCGGAAAAATCAAAATGAAGCCACTTCTCATATTGTTCGTGTATATGATATTCAACGAACAAGATTTGAGGTTGAAGAAGCATTTAATCCAAGAACGCAACAAGGCGGACAGAAGTAGAATGTAATACTTAGTGACAAATATTGTCAATGTGGTCATTTCACCGCTTTTCATTATCCCTGTTCTTATATCATAGCTGTTTGTGGATACATTTCACTTGACTTCAATCAGTTTATTGATAATGCATATAAGAATGAGACTATTTTGCAGGCGTATTCGTCTGAATGGTGGCCGTTGGGAAACGAGGACGCATTTCCACATGTTCAACAAAATTGGAAGCTGATACCAGATCCAACAATGATTCGTGGTAAAGGTCGTCCTAAATCGACACGAATTAGGAACGAAATGGACTGGGTTGAACCATCTCAGACTACACTCAAATGTCGATTATGTGGTCAACAAGGTCACAATAGACGCTTATGTCCTTTAAATAATCAACCGCAACTATAAATAATATGTATTTGTATTATGAAATAGCTATATGATTTATATTTATGTTCCTAAGTTATTTATTTATTGGTGGTTAATAATTTATCGACAGTTATTTTTTATTTATCGGGAATCATCAACAATGTTAATATAAAGTCTCAAACGCAAACATATAATATAAATAAATATAAAAATAAAGTGTCAAAGGAACAAAAAAATACAAATGATAAAATTAAGTCTAATGATCGTGATGACGACCATGTCTATGCTTAGTGCCACACTGCCACTCCCTTCTACGTGCATCTCTATCTAGATTACGTCTAGGCTAAGGGAGGCGATGACGGCTGACTGCCGCCTCAAAGTCAGGTCCCAAATCACCAACTAAAAGATCGTCCAAATGAGACATATGTACTGAAATGTCAAAGGGTCCACCAACAGGCGTAACCGGAGTACCCATAGGAGTGTTCCCAAATATATTATCTATCAAGAAATGGCCTGAAGGACTAACCCCACTTTGATCTCCATATGCTGTCGGATGAATTGATGGTCCAGGATAAGTATAAGTAGGAGGCATCTGTGATGGGCCCTGTGTAAACTGCTCTGGTGTGTAATAAATACCAGTCGGCCTATTCGGCATCGGCGACACAAGATGTGGTCTATGCTTAACTGCAGTATGTCACCGAGCTAACCCTGCAGTCTCAACACTACTGAACGGTATCTGCACATCCTCCACCAGCATCCTAACCGCTCCAAGTGGGGCACTGGTTGCAGGCTGACAATTGAGTATAGCCAACTTGCTAGATATCTCAGCCATTTGGTCCCTAGTATGAACAACCCATCCCTCAATAGTAACAATGTATGCAACATTCTTAGCCAATGCAGCCTAAAAAATATAAAATATGTAAGTATATAAAAACAAAATTGAACTTAAATAAAAATGTAAAACTAAATAAGTAATAAAATAATTTACCAAAGCAGCGCCCTTTGCATCCTTTGAGTCGATGTGTAACTTAGACTTCTTGCGATACTATACCATATACTCATCATTATATGACATAGGTCCGTCAACTGGTATCCCATCAACCACGTACTGTACACGATTCTCCCAGATCTGCACAACTGACTCCAACAAAGTCACCCCACTCCTGTCTTCTTTGCCTTTGAATGTTAGCTATGTAATCTCTCTAACTGAGATGGCTGTGAAGGAATGAATTGTCTCAGACCAAACTGTCTCATCACTCTATTAGGCTGGTGCCACTCAACTATCTGAAAACAGAACAATTTCTAAGTAAACAATAATTCCTAATTATCATAAATTAAACCAACAATAATAAACTGATATTAAATTACATACCGATGTCCAACAGGTGTCTGCGGTAGTGGGGGAGTGATGTAGGAACATCAAGGAGAGTTACTAGAAGTATGCAAAGGAGGCTAGAAGAGGAGGTGGGAAGACTCCAAGACCAAGAAGCTAGTATAGGACTTATGGCTTTTAATGTACTTGTAAATTTGTTTAGACATGATTAGTCCTATATTGTAATAGCTCTAGGGTAAGACATGGGGCAAAGCCCACGGGTTCTTAAGGGCCAAAGCTCACGGTTTTCATAAGGCTTAGCGTGCCATGCATTCCTAACTCAAGGCCACACAAGATTTTCAAAAGCGGCTAAAACCATTTTCGGATACAAAAATTGTGTGGGCCTGGAAACACTTGCTAATTAGTAAGGAGTCCTTGATTAAGCTTTGGATCCATGTCAATACTTAATCAAGGATTTCCACCCTTGATTAGGAAGTGATTAAGATTGATGACATGGCTAATCACATGGGTAACAAGGGGAGACAAACCCATGTGCACCCATGTGAAGCCATGTGATTCCTTAACTACCAAGTAACTTACATGGTTACTTGGCTTGCAAGGAAGCCCACGGATTGGTGCAGCCCTGACCTTGATTAATGGCGCCTAAACCATGGTTTAGCTTCCTTGGAGCCCAAGCTTAGTAGCCTATATAAGCTTAGGCCGAAACACTTGTAAGGATCTTTTGGCAATTTGATGAATGAATAGCTTTGTGCATTCTTGAGAGATTTTCTTCTCTTGTTCCCTTAGGGAATTCTCTTTGAATCTTATCAATGGATCTCCTAGGCTTATAGGTCTCACCACCTTGGCGCCACCACCATCCCTTCCTTCTTCACCCTTAAACATTAAAAACCTTAAACATTGTTGAAGACTAGATCGGGGCAATCCTTGGAGCTTCATTGGAGCACCTTCCATGGAGCACCTACATCAGGGAGCAAAGACGCTAGGGGCTACGTAGGTAAACCTCTCCCATGCCCAGACCTGTACAATACAAATCATGCCCTCAATCGAAACAACTTCAACGCTAGTGGCCTTGCACAACTCTCTGTACAAAAATGCCAAACATTACTTCGCCAAGGAGTCTCAAAATCCATGATCGTGCAAATCTCCTAAGATCCTTCTCATCCCCAAGAAAATGGGTGATGTCATTAAACATCTTATTCAGCCAACTTAACTTCACGCTCCCACCTTTCATGTCCGCAGGTGTGGGCCTGACACCCAACAAAGCCTCACACAAGTCCAGCCAATCACCCCAGGTATTACCAATCAGTGGTCTATTGTCTACAGGCAAACCAACTAATACCATAACATCCTCTATCGTGATGATGGCCTCTCCACACGTCATGTGAAAAGTATGTGTCTCTGGCCTCCATCTCTCAACAAATGCATTGAGCAGTTCCGGGTGAACTCTCATGTATGCAAGTTTGGCGACCCAATAAAAACTTGCTTTGTCCAAAATATTCACAATATGCTCCGGAATAACCTGCTCCCCTAAGTATTTCGGAGCCGCACGTCTCTGCTGTAGTTTTCTGATCTCACTAGTGTTCCACACGTGCTCAGAAATATGTTGCTCTTGTAGCCACAAAACATCCTTTTCTGTGGGCCCTGACTCTATATCTATTCATCTACTAGAAGAAGAAGCCATTTAATCGATTTAAAATACTGATTTGGTGTAAAAAATGCAAAAAAAAAACAATGGGGGACCACAAGCATAAACAAATGCTTCTTTGCGGGGGAAGGGGGAAGAAGATGGTGTGGTCCAGGGGGAGGCATTAGAGGTTTCAACGCCTCCAAGTGTGGCGTTGCAAGTCAGAACGCCTCCAAAGGTGGCGTTAAGGTGCAATCAACACTGGCCACGTATTAGGCACTAAGAGAGGCGTTTTCTCCTTAAACGTCTCTTATTGAATTTCAAATCTGGGCTAATCAGCTTCGGCCACGTGTTGAGCACTGAGGGAGGCATTTACATCCAAAACATCTTCTTTTGAATTTCAAAAGCTCCCCAATCAGCTTGTGCCACGTGTTGAGCACTAGGGAGACGTTTTCATCCAAAACACCTCCTTTGGGACTTGGCACTTAGTCATTGTAGGCGTTTTATTTTTCAATGCCTCTTAGCACGTAAGGCGTTTTTCTGTTCAATGCCTCCTCCCAAAACATACCCATTTTGGTAAATACTTTTGAAAGACACCCATTTTGGTAATTTTTTTTTTAAATTGACCCTTATATGTCAATTAGCCGCGCATTTACGTGCATTTAAATTGTTCCAAATTTTTGTTACAACTTAATTTTAATTCCACTAAGTGGGCTATTTTCTATTTTAATTATGATTATATGTTGAATGGCTATTTAAGCTAAATTTAATGTTAGTAAAATCAAGTTATTCAATTATGTTTATTGTGTTTTTTCTTTTAGTTGCATTTTTAACTCGAAGTTCTTAACAATATGGTATTAGAGCCCCCTATTGGGCCTGAACCAATCAAAGTAGCAGCAGTACTTGAAATTATTGTAACCACACAGAAGAGAGTTTTACCCAACCAATCATTCCTTGCTTTAATGGTCACTATGACCACTGGAGCATGTTCATGGCAAAATTTCTACGATCTAAATAATATTAGGAGCTGGTGAAGCACGACTATGTTCAACCTTTAAATGTATCGACGCAAATTAAGGCACAATGAAAGAAGAGTGATGAGATGAAATTGAAGGACCTGAAAACAAAGAATTATCTTTTCTAGGCCATCGACTAGACTGTTCTTGACACCATCCTCAAGAAAGACACTACCAAAGATACATAAACGCTGATAACTCGCAAAAGTGAGTTATCAACATACGTTTTTTAACTAATAAATTGTTCATTAAACACTTTTAAGCAAGCCAAAACAACTGTTAAATGCTTTAATTTATACTACTTTGAGATAGAACTTGTTGATGATTTGTTTAAGTATTCAGGGGTTAAAAATAGTAAAAAATAGGAGAAAATGTGCAGAGGAATACTTATGTGGTATGTTCTATTGAAGAGTCAAAAGACATTGATGCTCTTGCTGTTGATGAGTTACAAAGCTCATTAATAGTGCATGAACAGAAGTTTCAACGCTGAAATGATGAGGAGTAGGCTTTGAAAGTGGCGTCTGAAAGAGGAAGAGGTCGTGGTTGTGGTACCTACAGAGGCAAAGGTCAAACAATCTTCAACAAGGCAACAGTGGAGCTGCCATCAACTAGGACATTTTCAGTGTGAATGTCCTTCCAGGAACAAATAAGTAAATTATGCGGAACTTGATGAGGAAGAAGAAATGCTTTTGATGTCTTATGTAGAGTTGCATCAAGTCAATAGAGAAGATGCATGGTTTCTTGACTTAGGGTGTTCTAATCACATGTTGTTGTTGAGGTCTAATATATTCCAGAGTTAAGAAGTAATCTTTTGAGCATAGAATAGTTGCAAGAACGAGGCTTGGCTATTCTGATCAAGGGAGAAATGTGCAAGATATTTCATCTAGTGAAAGGTTTGATAATTCAAATCAACACGAGTGTCAATCAGATGTTTATACTGTTACCTCAGTCTCAAACTTCTTCTCATATGCAATATGACCAATGCCTTCACACACGAACTCAAAATTTGTTTCATCTTTGGCATCAAAGGTATGACCATCTATGTTACAAGGGATTGAAAACCTTGTCAAACAAGAACATGGTACATAGACTTCCTAAATTCTCTAACTCAAGTGTTACATGCATTGATTGCATCAATGGGAAGCAACATCGTGATCCTATTCCAAAGAAGAGTACTTAGAGAGCCACCTAGAAATTGGACCTTATTCATGCAGATATTTGTGGTCCAATCACTCTTACATCTAATAGTAATAAGAGGTACATTTTGTTATTCATTGACAATTATAGTAGAAAAACATGGGTGCACTACTTAGAAGAGAAGTCAAAGACTTTAAGCTTTTTTAAATGCTTTAAGACTATGGTTAAAAAAGAAACAAGGTTATTTGTTAAGTGTCTTCACACTAACAGCGAAGGAGAATTCAATTCATATGAATTTAACGACTTCTGTGAACAAAGTGCGATCAAGAGGCAACTGAACATTCCTTATACTCCACAACAGAATGGTTTTAGTGAGGGTGATGATGAAGTAAGGGAGTTACGACAATCTTGCGAAAGGAAACCTCCGACATGGATGAGTGATTATGTTAGTGGTGAAATTCTCTCTCCGGATAAAACACATATGGCATTTGTGTAGTCAACTAATCCCTTATCCTTTTCATAACCTGTGAAAAGTGAAAATTGGAGAAACACTGTGGACAATGAAATCAAATCCATTGAAAGGAACTAAACATGGACAGTCACTGAGCTGTTGGGGCCAAAAGAATTGGAGTCAAGTGGGTTTATAAAACCAAATACAATGAGTATGGAAAGATAGATAAATACAAGGCTCGTTTAGTTGCTAAAGGATACTCTCAGAAGTATGGAGTGGACTATGCAAAAGTTTTTGCACCAATGTCAAGGATAGATATGGTAAAGATGATTATTGCTTTAGCTGCACAAAAGAACTGCCCAATTTTTTAGCTAGATGTGAAGTAAGCTTTTCTTCATAGTAAGTTGAGTGATGATGTTTGTGTGGAACAACCAAGAGGATGTGAGAAGAGGGGTAGAGAACATCTAGTCTACAAATTACACAAAGCCTTATATGGATTAAAACAAGCTCCACGAGCTTGGTTCAGTTGAATTGAAACACATTTCACTGGTGAAGGATTTCAACAGTGCGACAATGAACAAACATTATTCATAAAAAGCAATGGAGAAGGAAAAATTATCATTGCACGTGTTTATGTTGATAATTTAATTTTTACTGGTAATGAAAAGGGTATGATGTCTGAATTTAAAAATTCTATGATAAGAGAGTTTGATATGTCTGACTCGGCGAAAATGAGGTTTTTTCTTGGGATCTAAGTGCTACAAAGGTCTGATGGCATTTACATATGCAAAGGAAATACGCATTAGAGGTTTTGAGCAGGTTTGTGATACGCAAAATATAGGTGATAGTTATACCTCCTACATCCCTTACTATGACAAGTATACCACAACCGTAAGTATTTTTAGATCAGGGTTGTCGTACCCATGAGGATAAGCAATTCAGAACTTATTTTTATTTAATGATTTTATTAATTTCTCAAAAGGCATAAAAAGAGTAATGTTGGTCCCTATATGAATCTAGAGGGGGGGGGGGTGAATAGATTCAAGTTCCCTCATTCAACAATCTTTTTCTCGCTTTTTCCCGATTCAATTTTATCTATATTATAAGCAATGTACCAGAGATATAACAGCGGAAAGATACAGGAAAATATAATGCAAGAAATCAATGGAAAGTAAAGTTAAGGTATAGAGAAGAGAGTAGACAGAGATTTTATACTGGTTCGGCTTTCGACCTATATCCAGTCCCAACCCAACAATCTGTTGCAATTGGTATTCCATTACAATCTTGTGTTCAATACAATCACTTCTGCACAAACACAAAACAAATCAAATACTCAAAACTCTCTATGTTCTTCACCTAAGAACATATCTCTCCAATTCTTGAATCCTTCAAGAATCTCCTTTGAGAGTCTCTCTCTCAAAACCTTTAACTCTTCTTCTTGAGAACACATTCTCTTAAGAGTTTTCAAACCAAAACAAACATATCAAACAAAAGATAAAGATCAGTAAAGATTACACCTGTGTATATGCTCTGATCACGATGATAACCAAATGTATCCAATCCTTCCTTCACACATTATTCATCTCTTTGAGAAAATCTTTTTGAAATCTTTGAAGAGGGTTTTCAGAACTTGTAAACCAGTGTTTTATTTCTCTTCCTTTTTTCCTTCTAAAACATTAAAAGATCTCTCTATTGAAAACAAAATGAAGAAGTTCTATTTAAAGCAGTTTCAAAACCATTTTGAGATGAATTCTGGTGTGGTAATCGATTACAGATGTTGGTAATCGATTACTCCAGAGAAATTTTGTCTTCCCCTGTATTTCAAGCACAAAGTAATCGATTACTATGGAGTGGTAATCGATTACTCTAGAGAAAGTTGAGTTCCCCTGTTTTCTAAGTCTGTTGGTAATCGATTACAGCTTCAGGGTAATCGATTACTTCAGCTTAAAACTTCAAAACCAAAGTTTTTTGAGTTCTTTTCAAAATAAAATGGGGTTCGAAACTACTCTAGCTCATCTTACACGAGTTAAAAAAAATTCTCTAGGAAAAGATTGAATAAAAACCACACTCAAAGCCTATACTATAACAATCAATACATTTAAACTCCTATATACAATCTATCATAAAGATCAAAATTACAAGTATATCAAAACTAAAACTAGGAAAGACTTCTTCAGCTTCAAGTCCAACAATCTCCCCCTTTTTGGTTTTGATGTACCAAATCTTGTGTAATTGATCCCTTATGTAGATGATGGCTTTGATGTGTCCTGCAATGTTAGTGTGTTTTTTTTTTCTTTTCTTTTTTTTCATCAATTCTATTCAGCAATTCACATACAGTTATATGTATCATCCAACTCATGTCAAAAATATAAATATTCAGAGATATATAAAGACAATCATTTGCAGAAATTTAAATCTATCTATTACAGTCATCCAATAATAGTTTCAAATGTGTTAACCTGCTCCCCCTAAGTCAGGTGCCTAGGTACAAACAGATTTAAAAACTTTTCAAAACAGAACAATTCAAAACAGAGTAAAAGCAGAGCAAATCAAATACTAAAAAGCTAAAGACTAAACAACTAAAATCACTAACTACATACTACTACTCCCCCTATTTGGTATATCAAATCAAAAGAGAGAAGTAGAGATGAAGTTACTAATCTGAGTCGTCATCATCCTGATTGAGTTGTTCCATGATAGTTTCCATCAAGTCCTTCATTTCTAGGAAATGCAGATCCTGTTGCTTTCCCAGATCATCAATGCACTTGTTGACGGTTGCTTCCAATTCATCCATTCGGTCTATCATAATGGATTCGAAGCGAGATCGTGGAATGTACTCTCCAGAATTGTCTTCATCCATATCTTCATGATGTGCTTCCTCTTGCTCTTGTTGTGCTTCTTCATGCTCTTGTTGTGCTTCTTCATGTTCTTGTTGTGCTTCTTCTCTTGTGATCCATCCAGCATCGGTTTTGATGAGTCTCATCTTTTTCAGTGCTCCATCGCCGATGACATGAACATCCTTGACTAATTCTCTTGCTTCATCAGTAGTGTCTATCTGAAAAATTTCAATTAGTCTAGAAATAAAAAGAGAGTAAGGATACTTATTGTCAAGTAGTCTCCTTGTTTTCAGCATGTTGTCCATGATAACGTGAGTCCAATCCACTTGAATGTTGTTCTTCAAGGCAAAGAATGAGGATCATGTCATCCTCGATCAATCGGGCATGGTTTGCTCCTCTTTGCGGCCAAGATCCAAGCAAACGAGTGTAGTGAAGTAGCTGGTCATCTCTTTGTGAGGCCACCAATGTTATAGGTAACTTTCTTGCCCAATGCCCTTTTAGAATTTCTTTCCTCTTCCCAGTGTTGAGGATTCCTCAGAAGGCTCATAAAGAAGGAATCTTTTTGCAAATCAAACCCTTTCTCTCTGAGTTTGTCTGTATGTGCTATAATCCCTTCCTTTCGAATCCCAAAGAATATCCATAAAGTGTGCGGGGTTAGGGAAATTTTGATACCTTTGATTTCGAGAGTCACGGTCATCCTCTCCATATTCAGTTTGAGGTTGGAGTAGAAAACTCAAACCAAATCGGATAGATGAATCCTTTCATCCCTACAAACCTCTCCAAATGCTGTTGCCTGAGGAAGGTCTGGAATGTGAAACTCTGAGTGTCAAGCCATCCAAGGTCAAGTATCTTCGGAGGAATTAGACCTTTGTTCGCAAAGTTCAGATTGAACCACGTCTCTTGTCCCTTTGAAGTGAACCACCGGTTGACTTCTAATACTTGTGGTTGTGGAGGAGGAGGAATTTCCGGTTGCTGCTCCGAGGGGGTAGGTTTCTTCCTCTTGGAGGATTCTCCCACCTTTTTCTTTCCTTTAATCTCTTCTTGAGTGTAGCGACTTGCCCTCATTTTGATTCTCTTACCTTTACCTTGTCCTTCCATTGTTGAGAGAGAATGAAAACCTAGGGTTTGGAGGAAGAAGATGAAGGGTTTTTCCGGAGTAAGAGGTTGAGTGGTGAATTGAAGAGTCACGCCTGCACTTCTTATAAGAGAGAAAAAAGCCCAAAAGATTAGCCCAAGAACGAGGTAATTGATTACCAGCAGTTGGAAATCGATTATCTCAGTTTCTTATATAGAGGGAAGAAAGAAAAATGAGAAAACAGTCGTGGTAATCGATTACTGTAAACTGGTAATCGATTACTCCAGTGGATTCCTCTAAATCATTAAAAAAGCATGTTCTGTGGTAATCGATTACTGCTCGTGGTAATCGATTACTCCAGGGGTTTTCACAAAATATTGAAAACTGGTGCTTTGGTAATCGATTACTTCAGCTTAAAACTTTAAAACCAAAGTTTTTTGAGTTCTTTTCAAAATAAAATGGGGTTCAAAACTACTCTAGCTCATCTTACACGAGTTAAAACAAATTCTCTAGGAAAAGATTGAATAAAAACCACACTCAAAGCCTAAACTATAACAATCAATACATTTAAACTCCTATACAATCTATCATAAAGATCAAAATTACAAGTATATCAAAACTAAAAGTAGGAAAGACTTCTTCAGCTTCAAGTCCAACAAGTAATTATTTGTAAGAGCAATTATTATAAAAGAATAAAATAATAATAAAGAAAGGGGAGTTGAGATAAGAAGTGATTGAGATCCCGATTTCACCATTAATTTCCCCTTATATTCCACTCTTTTGTTATTCAAATATAATCATGGTTGAATCAGATTCCTACTCTCGTGACCGTCTCTCTCATGATCACCCACGCTGCCTAGGTTAAATAGATTAATTAATCTTTTAAGTTAATATTATGTTAATTAGAGTTTTAGTTCTATGAATCCAGGGACAAACTTAGGTGTTGTCCACACTACTACCTACTCTCATCTCTAGGATCCTAGCGTAATAATGGTTATTTCTCCAGTACTTCCTAAGTTTCTTTTCTCAAAGTTCCCCTAGGGTCACGATCAATTTATTAGTGACCAGTTAACAAATAACATTAAGCATAGAAGAAATAAACGCCCAAACATATATTGAATAACACCGAGAATCATATAAAGGGATAAATTAGAGATACATCATTCTCCCTATCAAAGGGGGATTTAGTTCATAGAGGAAAAGAAAACAACACAAGTAAATTAAAAGAGAATACACAGGATAATTGATTCCAATGGAAGTTGAATGCTCTTTGCGTCTCCTTCTCCTTCCTTGGGGTTGAATTCCGTTGCCGTCTACGAACCGATGATGGAGAGGTCTGGAGGTTGTCAATCTCCAGAACCTCAACTGAATTAAGTCAAGTATTATGAGAGTGTGGTCGACCCCTTTTGCTGAGCGTAACTTGTTATATTTATACCCTTCAGAATTGGACTTGAGCTTCTTTTAATAAGATCTTAAAAGATAATATGAGATCTTTAATTTGAAATAAGATAATATCTTCGGCTTCCTTTGCATATGATAAGATAATATAGGATCTTGGAAGATAAGATAAAATCTCGGGCCTGTTGCGAGTCCATCTCGCGCCAGGTATTAAGTAACTTGCGCGAGATCATGTTCCAGAGAGCAAACGTGTTGTCCAAGTTAAGTTATCTCACGCGAGATGAGTTGATGAGCGCGAGATGAACCTCTAGAGAGTTAACTTGTTCTGGAAGAAATGACAACTCGCGTAAGATTTGGCGATATAAGGTTCCAGAAAACTCTTGTTCTTTACTGAAGCTCCAATTCGCGTGAATTGAGTTTTAACTCACGAGAGATTCATGAAAATACACGTTTTTCTCCTGTTTTTGGCTATTTTTACCCTGAAACACTTGAACACACCATCAACAAGCTCTAACATGAATTATTATGAATCAAGAGCAACCAGAGTCATTTTAGGTGGCTTAAGAGTATAAAAAGGACAATTTATGATATAAAAAAGTATAAAAATAACTCACTTTTGTGAGTTATCAATTTGGTATGATGGAGAGCAACTTGGTGGGCAGTCCAATTGTTCCAGGTATAAAAATAAGCAAAAAAGAAAATGGAGATTTTGTTGATGATGTGACGTACTACAAGCAGCTAGTGGGTAGTCTAATGTATCTCACTACCACAAGACTAGACATAATGCTTGTTACATGTCTCATAAGTAGATATATGGCAAAACCCATGAATATTTTGTAAAAGATAAAAACCTAAGAAGCGGGGTTGAATTGTGTTAATAAAAATTTTTGTCCTCTCGTCTGTTCTTTTTTAAAACGCGGTCGACGAAACTTTAAATTCTTTAATTGTTAATTTTAAGTATAATACGTTTTGATGGTTATCCCCGTTAGTCAATAAAACAGTTAAAGACAAAGGTACTTTTATACTGGTTCGCCTATTCAAGACTACGTCTAGTTACCCAATAACTTACTGAGTTTTCACTACAAACCGTGAAATGGTTACAAGTATTCTTTGCACTCAGCCACTTCTGGCTATACATATATTCTTTGAACATAACCTTCTCAAACTAAACAACTAGGTATTCTTTGGAACGCAGTCTCCCTAGGCTAATACAAAGGTTTTCTTTAGAAAGCAGCCTCCTTAGGCTAAGGGCACCATAAAAGTGGATTTGAAGGTGTTTCTAAGAAACAAAGAGTTCCTCTTCGTAGAGAGGATTTTACAATTGAAGAACAAAGTTCAAGAGTTTAAAAGCAAAACTTAGATGAATAGCTTATCAAACGTAATGTCGCCAACTTGAACTAGTGGTGGTGAAGTCATTTATATAGGCAACGATTTGATAGATCAGTTAGACTCAGAAATCTATCTGTTGTCCTTTCCTTCTTGAAGTCTTCAACTTGTGTCAAAGTACAATCATGGATTTGACAATTTTCACAGCGGAGTTAGAATCTTTTTCTGACTTGATCAAAGATATCAACAAAAAGTAGATTTACTTTTCGTGTCGCAGAGGTTAGCGTGAATCTCTCTTCTGACAGAGGAAGCTTCTTGAGTAACAACTAGATTTCAAATCTGGCGGGAGTTACTTCGTCTGATGACTAAGGACTTCACTTGACTTGATAGACGATGGGTCTTTATTTTCTTCAAATAAGATTTCGTCTATTCTTCAGTCTTGAGCTTTTGTCTTGAGACATGTATAGACAGACGATGACTTTATAAGACGCAAACTTTAAGGAGTCATCTTTGGTCTATATGAGCTTCGTCTGGCCTTGGCTTGTTGTGCTTCAGTGTGATGCTTTATCCTCTACTCTGTAATTAATCAAAACCTGAGACGTTAATCATCTTGATCTAACAATCTCCCTTTTTTTGATGATTACAGACCATACACGAGTTTCTTCTGAAGAAAGCATCTGCACAAAATAAAGTTAGCTAAAAACATAGATATCATGCTAGAATTACATCAAGACGATGCTCTTCTTTGAAATACTTCTTTATAAAGTTTGATACATCAATGTGATGTAATTAGAGTATTATAATTACAAGATTTCAAACAATATAAGTAAATCAGAGTAACTGCTTTACATTTCCAAATGTATTAGGACATAATTTATAAAAAAATAACAAAGCAAAAATAAAAATCAATAAAAAAAAATTCTAGTTTAGCTCCCCATGAGACGAATCTTTAATTCTTCAAAACTTCCCTTGCTCCCCCTTAACATATTCTCCCCCTTGGGCTGTCAAGCATAAAAAAGATTCATTCTCCCCCTTGTGCTTGCCTTGCTTGTATCGTAGCCCGCATCTCAGCCTTGAACATTTCAAACTAAGCTCTAAGATTTTCGTGTTTATTTTCCATAAGATCATTCTTCTTCTTGAGATACTTATGATTGTCCTTCAATGCCTCATACTTCCTTTTAAGAGCATTGTATTCCTCAACAATTGGAACATACAGTTGAGGCTCTTCATCAGACTTAACTTCCTCAATAATAGGTTCTAGTGGAGTACCTAACAAACACAATGAAAATAGAGGGAGTTTGAGACGAGTACTAAAAGATCGATCTCAACGCCAAGGGTAATTTCTGCTGAAGGATACAAGTTGTTGATATTGATGCTCATGAGGAGGTAAGGCATAAGTAGACACTACTCCAGGGAAGAATTCTCCAACAGTGGCAAAATCTTCATCAAAAGAGGTTCCTGAGTAGTGAGCCATAGTAGCTTCATGTTCCTCTATCATACGAAGCATCTTGGGATGAATATGCTTTGAAGAATGTGTCTTGCCCATTTGAAAATTTTAGGAGCGTCTCTTTCCTTCTTCTCTTTTCCTTTTGCCAAGAACTTTATTCTACAGGGTTGAGGACGATCAATGCAGATGGATTACTTGGTTTCATTGGAGACAAGAGAACAGAATTGAGATCCCATCAGGAAAGGCAAGAATCTTCCTTCTTTTTCAGCATGTCTCTGAACGTGACTAAACGAGGCCAACCTTGCTTTTTCTTCATGCCTATAGCCTCTGGCCATGAGATGGAAGGCAATATCATCGTCTGTAGGCAGAACATGGGGACAATCTTCAGGTGTTTCATACTAAAAAATGTTTAAATTATACTTGAGATGAACTTCTGAGCAATGTGGTCTTGTCCCGGGGAGCGTTATTCCAAGAGAGTAACCTATGCCTAGGTACTCTATCTTATTGAGAGGAATGGTGAAAGGAAATTGATCATGTTTATCTACAACATCCAAGTGCCAGTGACTAAACCTCTCTAGTTCATAGTTTCTGGACGCAGAATCTCCATTCAAGCAATGATGGAAGACTAGTACACCAAGCTTGTGATAAATCCGAGGAGAAGCACTTGGAGACCTAGGAATACTATTGGGTTCATAGCCAAGAGCTGGTCCTTCAATCAACAGACAATTCAGATGATTCTTATAATCATTAGACCATTGAGATGATTCTTGTAATCATCTATCCCTTCCAAACCTTTGATTTTTAGCGCAACCAGTTCATCTCAGGGCAGACGTTGAAGCCATGCACGTTGCTCAGTAGGATCATACTTTTTCTTCTCAACAAAGTCTGCTGGCTTCAGTGGTTGATAATAATTGATGATGTTGACAAATCTCCCAAGTTGAAATCCTTTCTTACCTCTGTATCTGTAAGGCTTTTTCAACTCAATATAGGGAGTATCTGGAATAAACATGTATTCATGATTTGCACAATACCCATTCTTGGCAAATTCAGACTTTTTAGCATCAGAAAGATCAGAGGCTTCTTCAGCTTGATCTTGAATCACCCAATCAGGCCTTTCTTCAAAAGTGGGAACAAAGAATTTCCTCATGTATAGGTCGTTGAGGAAAGAGTAGTTCATCTTGTGCTTTGGAGCGAGATCTTCAACGTTAATCACCTCAGCATGAACTTTTTCAGAAGTGGACACAACACATGTCTCAGCTTCAGGGTACTTTTCATCAGATGAAGAGCAAGGGTGTACTTTAGACAAAATATCTTTTGTCTGTGAGCATATTGGTTCTTCAGACATTGTTGTCTGAGAAGGGGCAACATGAAGAGGAGACGCAACTAAGGGCTCAACTTCTTCCCTTGGTTCGTCTTGGGAAACAGATGAATCCAACTCCATTGCAAAAGGTGCATCTTCACTTAACATAAAGGACAATTGTTCAGCAAGAATTGCATTGTCCCTTTGGATTAGGGCAGTTTCTTCAGTATTCATGCCCTCTGAAGTAGCTTGCTCAGACGCATCTTCAGACGATCCAATTCCTCTACATTTTTCTTGGAACACACGTTCCCTTTCAGCTTCATGAAGGGTGGAGATTTATCTTGCAGCTTTGAGCTGCTTTGCTTCATCGGTATTAACAAGAAGAAGATATGCTATAGCCTTCTTTTTCCTTTGAGGGTTGCCTTTTTGAGAGCAAGTTCCATAGTTCTTGCCTCTCCTTCTTCAGCCTTTTTCTTTTTGTCTGCTCGCCTACTAACAGACTGAGCATCCTCAGATGCTTCTTTCTTAGTTTCCCTTTGCTGTGATGCGGTTGGCGCTTTTGGTAGTTTCACCTTGATAACCCTAGAATTTTTGTCGACTAGGGGCTTCTCCTGGTGCAATATCAAAGGTTACTTCAGGCAAGATTATAGGTTGTTGAGGTGGAGATTGTGTTTCGGTTTCGGTTTGGGCTTGTGTTTGGGATTTGCTAATTCTAAGGCTATTTTCTTGATACCAGGTTTAAAGTTTGTTAGTTTGCCTTTGGGAGAAGTAGGTTTCTGTTGAGAGGAAGACGATTGGGGGTTGAGATACTTCTCATGCATCTCATTAATCGTCCATGAACCAAGCTCCAGACACATCGTAGAGAAGGTTGCTTGCTTGATTTCAGGACCAGCACCATACCATTTGCATCCCTTATGATTATATCCTTGATTGAGGATGATTTTGGCGAAGACAACAGGGTAAGGAACACTACACCTCGTTTTAAGGTTCCTTCCTTTTAAAGCAAAAACCCAGTGATTCATAATCACATGGGGTAGACTAATCTTCGTCATCTTCATCAGATGATAGAGACAGAAGCGGTCTTTGTTGCTCACATTATCTCTTGAGCCAATCTTGGGTGTGAAAATGTTGAAGAGAAGGTTGTGCATGATCCTGCACTCAGCCACTAAGTTCCCAACCCTCAAGAACTTAGCCAAGTCAGACGTTCTTGGCTTTCCATAAAGAACAAGGTTTATCCAAATGTGTGTTCCAGTTCGCCTTGTATTTGACTCCTTCAATCATGCCCTTGCCAATAGCAGCAATGGCTTTAGTGTTGATGAGGTATTCCATATCGTTGATGGTGCCAACGATGCTTCCATCTACCTCCTTAGCGTCTAACCAGAACTCAGCATATGCTTCGAGCAACCAAGGTCCTTCTCAAACTGCAAACCTCAACTAGCCAGCGGCTTCAAGAGGTTTATACGAAAGCCCAAAAAGCTTTTCCAGAGTGCTTCTTCTCACCCACTTGCTTGGCAAGAAGAGTTCTTCAACAAAATACATTCCTCCAATGGTAGCTTGATCACTTTTGGCAGCCATTTTTCTCTTAGTTCAAAAACATAGATAATTCAGAGAGTAAAAATTCTTTTGAGTAATTGAGAGAGAATGAAATAGTATTGAATAATGTAAAGAGTAAAAATGTTAACTTTCAGTATTTATAGGCAAAGAATTGAAACAGTTATAATTTATCAGGCGATAGAATAGAAACCGTCCCTGATTTTACATTATCTCATGATTACCCTTTTAATGATTGATTTGACTTCTGAGATTTGCTGTGCGTGCTTTGTAATATCCTAGAATAGAGTAATAAATGTCAGACACATTTAATGCTGCATTTATTGTGTCTTCTTACACACTTAATTTAAATTAATTAAATAATGGCGGTATGTCTGTTGAATTTCCAGAGAACTGATTCAACTTAATCAGATCAGCGCGCTTTGTCTTAACATGACTAATAAATCAGATGATGTAAACTGACGAATGACATAGACGATAACATCAAACAAATAATTTAATCATTTAAAGAAATAATTCCCTAATTTTCTTTAATGAAATTAAAGCAAGTTTCGTCTAAATCTTTTGTAAATATATCTGCCCGTTGAAAATCAGTTTAAACAAACTGTATATCAAAAATACCTTTTTGAACATAATCTCTTATAAAATGGAATTTAATTTCAATATGTTTAGCTTTAGAGTACTGAATAGGGGTTTTGTTGAGATTAATAGTTGTTGTATTATCATAGAAAACAGGTATTTACATCTCAAACTTAGAGTAATCCTCAAGTTGATGTTTTACCCATAAGAGATGTGAACAACAACCAGCTGTAGCTATGTATTTTGCTTCTGTTGTTGAAAGAGCTATGGAGTTTTGCTTCTTGCTAGACCAAGATATTAGTGAGGTGCCAAGAAATTGACAGCCACCACTTGTGCTTTTCCTTTCCACTTTATCTCCAGTATAGTCAGCATCACAATAACCACTCAAATTTAAATCACTGTTTTTCTTATAAAATAAAGAGAGATTAGTGGTTTCAATAAGATATCTCAAGATGCGTTTAACAGCTTACAAGTGAGATTCTTTTGAGTAAGACTGAAAACGTGCACAAAGACAAACGCTAAACATAATGTCAGGTCTGCTTGCAGTTAAATAAAGAAGTGAACCAATCATATCTCTGTAAATCTTATGATCTATACTCTTACCAGATTCATCTTTGCAAAGGCTTGCTCTAGACGAATGCATGAGGGTTTTCATTGGTTTAACATTTTCCATCTTAAATTTCTTAAGAAGCTCTTTTGTGTACTTCTGTTGATGGATGAAGATTCCTTCTTTCGTCTGTTTGATCTACAGTCCTAGGAAGAACTTTAGTTCTCCCATCATACTCATCTCAAACTTATCCTGCATTATCTTAAAAAAATCCTTACATAAGGATTCGTTAGTAGCACGAAATACTATATCGTCTACATAAATTTGGACTATAATAAAATCTTTTGAGACGTTTTTCTTGAAAAAAGTTGTATCAACCTTTCCTCTTGAAAAACCATTTTTTTAGAAGAAAAAACTCAGTTTGTCATACCAAGATTTAGGAGCTTGTTTAAGACCATACAGAGCCTTTTTAAGTTTAAAAACTTGTTCAGGAAAAGATTTACTTTCAAAACATGGAGGTTGCTTTACATAAACTTCTTCTTCAATAAAACCATTCAGAAAAGCACTTTTTACGTCTATTTGATATAAGACGATATTTTTATGAGCGATAAAGGCAAGTAAAATTCTAATTGCTTCTAATCTAGCTATTGGTGTAAATGTTTCAGTAAAGTCGATACCTTCTTGTTGGTTATAGCCTTGAGCTGCTAACCTTGCTTTATTTCTTACCACCTTATCAGCTTCGTCAAACTTGTTTTTGAACACCCATCTTGTTCCAATGATGTTTTTGTTCTTTGGTCTTTCTATTAAGGTCCATACGTTATTCCTGGTGAACTGGTTTAGGTCTTCTTCCATGGCTAAGATAGAGTCATTTTCTTGAAGAGCTTCGTCTATGTTCTTGGGCTCTATGTTAGATACAAGAACATACCCAGAAAGGTATCTAAGACTTGACCTTGTTTGCACTCCTCGATGCCTATCTCCTATAATCAGATCCTCATAGTGGTTTGAGACAAACTTCGAAGTTCTGACAGGAGCTTGAATATCTCCTTGTTGAGGAGCAGACAATGAGGGATCGTCTGAACTAGTTGATGGTCTTTTGTCTACTCTATCATATGTGTCAGATCGGACGGATGGACCAACATTTAGACCAGATGGATTAATCTACAAAAGATCAAAAGATTGTTCTAGGTCTGATATATCTTTATCAGCCTTTGAGTTATCTTGGAACTTGACATGAATGGATTCTTCTACTACTTGGGTTTTAGAGTTGAACATTTTATATGCCTTAGATGTATTAGAATAACCAAGCAGAAAGCCTTTCACAACTTTCGAATCAAATTTTTCAAGTTGATCATTGGTGTTTAAAATAAAGCATTCACATCCAAAAGGATGGAAGTATGATATGTTGGGTCTTTTTCCTTTCCATAGTTCATATGGAGTCTTGTTCAATACTGGTCTTTTTAATATTCTGTTTTGAATAGAACAAGAAGTATTAATTGCTTCTGCCTAATAGTATTTTGGAAGAAAGCTCTCATGCAACATAGCTCTAGACATTTCTAGCAAAGTACGATTTTTCCTTTCCACAACCCCGTTTTGTTGAGGAGTTCTTGGAGACGAAAATTTTTGAAATATACCATTTTCAAAACAAAAGGCTTTGAACTTAGAGTTTTCAAACTCAATTCCATGATCACTTTTAACAGACACAATACATATTTCTTTTTTCAATTTGAACACGTTTGCAAAATATTTCAAAGACACTGAACGACTCATGTTTATGGGCTAGGAAATATACCCATGTAAATCTAGTATAGTCGTCTACAATTACAAAACCATATCTCTTTCCTCCAAGACTTTCAGTCTGAGTGGGTCCAAAGATATCAATGTGTAATAGTTCTAAAATTCTTATCGTGGAAACAACATTTTTGGATTTAAAAGAAGCTTTGAGTTGTTTCCCATGCTGACAAGATTCACACAGACAATTGGTTTTCCAAGAGATTTTTGACAGTCATTTGACAAGATTTGTCTTATAAATTTTTGAAATATACTTGAGACTAAGATGTCTAAGTTTTTTATGCCAAATATTCCTTTCATCGTCTGCTGAAATCAAACATGTTACATTCTGATCACTAACGTCAGAAAGACAAACCTCATAAAGATTGTTCTTTCTTTTCCTTTAAACAGAATGGATTTGTCCTTCTTCTTGACTATACATTCATCAGCGTTAAAAACAAATTCATATTCACTGTCACAAAATTGACTTATGCTAAATAAATTGAAGTTTAGACCTTTAACATAAGACACATTTTAAATAAGAGGGTTGGGTATCTTACCAACAGTCCCAATCCCTAAGATTTTACCTTTGCCAGAACCATAAGATACAGACCCTTTACTTGGTCTGAGATCTTGAAACATAGACAGATTTCTTGTCATGTGTCAAGAGCACCCACTGTCCATGTACCAGCTTGAAGTCCTCTCTTCTCCTATTAAGGATATCTGCAATAGGAATAACGAATGACTTTGATATCCAAATCTTTTTGGGTCCTACCTTGTTAGTAGAAGGTTTCTTTTTGTTCAAGGTTCTTGATTTTTACTTGTAAACATTTGGAACCTTATAATAGCTTTCATGCTTCTTCTTATGAGCAGACGAAACAAACTTTGTTTTCTTTTCGTCTGTCTTCTCAACATAACCCAATCCAATCTTATCAGATAAAGATCTTCCATATTTTAAAATATTTTCGAGCATGGAAGATCCTTTGGTGAACTTGGTTAGGTCTTTAAGAAAAGATTCATTTTATCCTTTTAATCTTTTGATTTCTATAAGCAAATGATTCTTTTCAGATACAGACGATGTTTCATCTGATACCTCTTCCTTAGACAATTTCTCTTTCTCAATTCTTAAAGCTGCATTTTCTTCCAAAGTCTTTTTCAACTTGGCTTTGCATGCTTTATATTGCTCAGCAATAAAGTGATAATTTGTCAAAAGAGTATCATATGGAATATCCTCTGAGTCTGATTCAGATTCAGATGAAGAAGATGAGGTAGAAGATTCAATTACCTTAGACGAAATATTGTCTCCAGCCATGAGACATGTTTGTAGTTTCTTCTTCTTCTGTAGATTCTTCTGAGCTGTCATTGTCAAGGTCTTCCCAAGTCAGCAAACTCTTCTTTCCTTTATCTCTTCTCGGATTCCATCTCTTTTTGAGCTTTGGACATTCTGATCTCATATGCTCAAGCTTTCTACACTCGTAGCAGATGATTTCAGATCCTTCTTCTTTGTTTGAAGGCTTCTCAATGAACTTTCTCTCCTTCTTTTTGAAGAAGCGTTGACCTCTTCCTCTCTTCATCATCTTCTTGAACCATCTAACCATCAGAGAAATCTCATTGTCAGATGATTCATCAGATGCATCAGATTCTTTGGACTCAGCTTTCAGAATCTTGTTCTTCTTCTTCTTTTCTTTCTTTCCAGACTCTTCTTTAGGGACTGATAACCACTGTCGAATGACTATCAAAAGCTAGATTTATCCCTAATTAGATTTGTAATATAGAGGAATCAACCTAGGTCATCTCTCAGAAGACATACATCTATTTGATTCAGAATTAATCACAATTAGGAGGGGGATTTTCAGAACGTGAACGTGAACGTGAATAGAATCAGAAATCGAAAGGAGAACAGAGAAATGCAAATCGAAGCAAGGAATTAAGCAAATTGAAACAACGAATTAAACAGAAGAGAATTGTAGAAAAGGAATCAAACGCAGTAGCATAAAGCGTGAAACCTAAACAATGAAGAACAGTATAATAGAACGTGAAGTAAATTGAATCAGGAATCTGTTGTAGAATTGAAGAATAACGCAATCAAAATCAAGAACTGAATTCACTTGCGTAATTATCCAAAGTGTGAAGAGAAATTGAATACATGAATATTGAAAGTGAAGAAGTAAAGTATGAGAAGAAGAGAGAACAGAACAGAACGAAACGAGAGAAGAGAGAGTTGTGCAATCGCACAACTCAAACTTGCACAAGACACTGTAAAACAGAATTATGAAAAAGTCTGAAAAAGTTGTTAAGTTTCGCGCCCCAAGCATGATTATATAGACGATGAAACGCACCTCTCATTAAACCATTTCGCGCCTTGCGCGCTTGTAAAGCAAGGGGAAGCGTTAACGCGCCACCCACTTAAGTAGGACGCGCTCGGGCGCTGCTTGTCCAACAAACAAGCAGTATTTGCACTAGTTGTATCGTCTGTCTTGGTCTTGGTATTTTGGTATCGTCTGTCTTGGTCTTGGTATTTTGGTATCGTCTGTCTGAACTTGGTATCGTCTGAACTTGGTATCGTCTGTCTTTGGTGTATCGTCTGTATTGGACTTTGTATCGTCTGTCCTGGGGTATCGTCTGTCTTGGTCTTGTATCGTCTGTCTTTGGTGTCGTCTGTATTGACTACAGACGAAAACATCAATCTGGAGACTCAGACAAAACAAGTACAGACGGAACAACTTAGAAGAAGTCAACACAGACGAAACACTCATTCTTGGCGTTAGACGACACTCATCCATAAGATGGAACAAGCACAGACGGAACATTTCACTTCTTAGACGAAACTACTTCATCGATTTAAACAAACTCAGGTGAAGCAAGTACAGACGAAACTCTTACTCTGGACGAGACTACTTCATCAGACGAAACAAACTCAGGTGAAGTAAGCACAGACGAAGCAACTCATAAGACGCAAGCACAGACGAAGCAACTCCATAAGATGGAACAAGAGTTCCTACAGACGATTCCTTCAGTTGAGCTTTCATAAGTCATGCGACGCGCCCCTGAGCGCGCCCTGGCGCATTTGTGCCGCAAGGAAAGGCTGAACGCGCCCCCTGGCTCGCCTTGGCGCATTTTCACCGCAAGCAAGGATGAATGCGTCAATGGAATGCGCCCTGGCGCGTTTTAACAGCTTTGAATGCTCCACTTGGCTTGCTTTGATCTTGATTTGGGCTTCATCCTTGCACTCAGTCTCCTCCCTGCTCCTATCTCTTCTTCATTCCTCATAGCTCCAGACGCAACTGCACATGAATTGGCATAAAAACATAAGAACTTATGGAGGTTTAACTATTATTTATTACTACTACTAAAATATATCTCTAACACAATATCTAGGATAAACTATCAAAATATGACACATATAACAGCTAATTGAACCGAAAACAAAGTAAGGAAAATGTATATAAAATGGATTATCAAATACCCCCACACTTATTCTTTTGCACTCCGGGGCAAAACTTAATAAAAGAAGGGTTGATGCTATGTGCACTGAACCAATTCCAGTTGAGCCACAGATGCATATAAAGAGAAAGGGACAAAATTCAGAGCATCAAGATTAACAACGATTCATAAGTCTAAGGTGCATCCAGAACAAACAACTTGACAAGTTGATTTAAAGAATGAATTCAAAGTGATAGAACCTCACAAGTAAGTGTTTCCTCTTAACTCTCAAGTGTTTAGGATTGTATTTGCACTCAAACACATCATACAAGTTAGAACTACCAGATTTTTACAAGCCTCTAATTTCAATAACTTGAAACACATGCAATTAAAGATCAAAAGGTCTTTATTAAGCTTGTAATGTGGCCAAGGTGCAGGTGGGATAAAAGAAGGATTATTTAGGCTAATAACCAAGAGAAAAGAGGAGCAATGGGGAATAAATCTTATAAGCATGAAGATTACCCTCCTAGCACTTACCTCTTTTTAGTTTCCCACTTATTTCCATCCTGGATTTTCATTTCCTTCTGTTTCTCTTTTTCTCTCTTCTTTCTTGCTTTCTTATAACTTTTGGTGCTTTCTTTTCTTCTTTCTTTTGCTTTCTTTTCTTTTTTTTTTTTTCTTTTTCTAGATTTCCTTCTTTGCAGCTTTTGGTATTTTATTCTTTGTATCTTTTTCTATATATACATATACATTTTTCTGTGTAGTTGTTTTCTTTTGCATAACCAATGCCAATCCATTCATCAACTCACATATCAGAATTGTCCTAAAGGGTTATACCCCCACACTTATTTAAAACTTATTCCCAAAACAATTCCAAAGCTCCTTTAATCCCTAAAGTTAGGGGGCATCATTGTTTTCCATTTTTCGGCTTGTAATGAGCTTAAAATTGAAGAAAGGGAAATAAAGGCTCAAAAGGGGATGACAAGGGACAGATATGTAAGGTAGGCTCATTTGGCTAGTGGCTTAAGAAGAAATTTGCCTAGATCATTTCAATAATGCATGTGATCAAGAAATATCAGCAAGAGTCAAGTAAAAATCTAGAGCAACTAACAAGATGAGTGTAGTCACACAGGAAAGAAATTTGAAGGAAAGAATAGTTCCTCCATATAAGGCTCAAACTCTCACAAGGTTTATTTTCTATCACTAATTATCCAAACTTTAGCTTCAAGTCAATTGCAATCCAAAGATGCACACATAGGTTATAAGAAGATTGAAAAATCTATCAACTAAAAATGTTTGTAACTTCCACAGTTTATACACCTGTAACTTCAAAGAAAAGGTATGTTTCACATTTACTATTATTTTCCTTTCAACAATCAAACAGAAACAGAACAAAACAGAACAGAAAACATAACAGCGAAATATTCACACAATCCCCCCCACACTTGAAATTTGCATTGTCCTCAATGTAACACAGAGTGCATCAATGAAGTCAATTGCAATTCAAGACAGAAAAGGGAATAGAAAACTCCCTCAAGGGCCAAATATCTGCACGTCCGGCCAGCTAGGTTCAGCCAAAGACAACTCTGCCTCAGCTTCTTCCGCTTTCGGACTTTCATGAAATTCCTTGAGTTGATGACCGTTTACCTTCCAAACTTTACCAGCAGCTTCATCTCTTATTTCAACTGCACCATGGGAAAAGACATTAGTAATGACAAAAGGACCATCCCATCGAGAACGAAGCTTACCGGCTATGAGCTTCAACCGAGAATTGAATAACAACACTTTTTGGCCCACTTTGAACTCCTTCCTCAGAATCATACTATCGTGATACTTCTTAACTTTTTCCTTGTAGATCTTGGAGTTCTCATAAGCCTCCAATCGAAGCTCCTCAAGTTCTTGCAATTGAAGCTTCCTTTGCGCACCAGCTTGGTCAATCTCTAGGTTGCACTTCTTCACAGCCCAATATAAACGATGCTCAATCTCCACAGGCAGATGACAGCCTTTACCAAAGACCATTCTGTAGGGAGACATGCCAGTTGGTGTCCTATAGGCAGTTCTATGGGCCCAAAGAGCATCCTCAAGTTGCTTACTCCAATCTTTTCTGTTTGGATGGACCATCTTCTGTAATATGAGCTTAATGTCTCTGTTGAACACTTCAGCCTGACCATTAGTCTGGGGATGATAAGCTGTGGAAACTCTATGCACCACCCCATACTTATGGAGTAGAGACTTCATGCTGAAGTTACAGAAATGGCTCCCTCTGTCACTGATAATGGCTTTAGGCACACCAAACCTACAAAAAATATTGGATCTAACAAAATCCACTACTACTTTAGAATCATTAGTCCTGGTGGCCTTAGCCTCAACCCACTTTGACACATAATCAACTGCTAACAGGATATATGAATAACCGGAAGAGACAGGGAAGGGCCCCATAAACTCAATACCCCAAACATCAAATACCTCACAGAAAATAATAGGCTGTTGGGGCATCTCATGCCTTTGAGTGATTGCCATTCCGGTTCTCTGACATTGCTCACAAGTGCTGAAAAGCTTATATGCATCTTTGAAGATAGTAGGCCAATAGAACCCGCTGTCCAATACTTTTCGGGCTGTCCGTTGAGGTCCATAGTGCCCTCCCACTGGCGAAGCATGACAAAATTGAAGGACCGATTGGATCTCATGACTTGGAATACATCTGCGAATTATGCTATCACTGCAAAACCTCCAAAGATAAGGGTCATCCCAGACATAATATTTTGCATCACTTTTCAACTTCTCAATTTGTGATTTAGATGCATTAGGAGGTACAGCAGATGTAACCAAGTAATTAACAATATCAGCAAACCAAGGTACTACATCACAAGAGTAAAAAAGCATAAGATGTTCATCAGGAAAATTATCTTTAATAGGCAAAAGATCAAGGTTACCCTCAATCCTACTCAAGTGATCAGCAACCAGGTTTTCTGCACCACTCTTGTCCCTGATTTCTATATCAAATTCCTGGAGAAGAAGCATCCATCTAATCAACCTTGGTTTAGCATCAGCCTTTTTCAACAGGAATTTCAGAGCTGCATGATCAGAGAAGACAATGATTTTAGAGCCAAGCAAGTAAGCACGAAATTTATCTAAAGCAAAGACAATTGCTAAAAGCTCTTTTTCAGTAGTGGTGTAGTTTGCTTGAGCAGCATCCAATGTACGGGAAGCATATGCGATGACATGAGAGTGTCTATCCACTCTTTGAGCTAAAATTGCTCCAACCGCAAAGTTGGAAGCATCACACATTAACTCAAAGGGAAGCTCCCAATCTGGTGGCTGCACAATAGGTCTTTAATGGTAAGCCTCATCTTCGATTCATCAAAGGCCTTCATGCATGTTTGGTCAAAAGAGAAATCTAAGTCCTTTTGGAGTAGTTTGGACAATGGCGAGGGCAATCTTGCTAAAATTTTGAATGAATCTCCTGTAGAAACCTGCATGTCCAAGAAAAGAACGCACTTCCCGCACTGAAGCGGGGTAAAATGAGAAGCATAATAATATCTATTTTTGCCTTATCAACTTCAATTCCTCTATTAGAAACTAGATGTCCTAAGACTATACCCTCACTAACCATGAAATGGCATTTTTCAAAATTCAGCACCAAGTTAGTCTCAATACATCTATTTAAAACTCTGGAGAGGCTATCCAAACATGTGTCAAAGGATGAACCATATACAGTGAAATCATCCATAAACACCTCCATGCAACTCTCTAAGAGGTCAGAGAATATACTCACCATGCATCTTTGGAATGTACCAGGTGCATTGCATAAGCCAAAGGGCATCCTGGTGTAAGCATAAGTCCCAAATGGACAGGTGAAGGTGGTCTTTGTCTTTGGTCTTCCTCGAGCAATGTGAATCTGCATATATCCAGAAAATCCATCCAGAAAGCAGTAATGTGATTTACCTGCCAACCTCTCTAAGACTTGATCAATGAATGGAAGAGGGAAGTGGTCCTTTCGGGTGGCTTGGTTGAGTCTTCTATAATCAATACAAACCCTCCAACTGTTGGTGACTCTAGTTGGAACCAATTCATTGTCCTTGTTCTGCACCACGGTTATGCCGCATTTCTTAGGGACCACTTGGATGCGTGAAACCCATGTCTTTGTCTGAAATGGGGTAGATGATGCCAGCTGCAAGCAATTTCATGACTTCTTTCTTTACTACCTCCAGAATGGTAGGATTGAGTCTCCTTTGTGGTTGTCTTACGGGCTTAGACTCATCCTCTAGCAGTATTCGGTGCATGCAAATGGCTGGATTAATTCCAGGAAGATCGGCTAATGTCCATCCAATGGCTTTTTTGTGCACCTTCAACATGTTCAGCAGCTTCTCCTCTTGCTCATCTTGCAAAGTACTAGAAATGATAACGGGAAGCTTCTGAGCATCATCTAAGTAAGCATACTTCAAGTGATGAGGCAGTGGCTTCAACTCTAAGCTTGGTGGCGGTTCAATGGAAGGTAAAGTGGCTTGTTTCTTTGCTGATATCGTCGAGATCGAGAACCTGTAAGTCAAGGTATGTAACATGCAAGTTAGAACCTGCATCTGCAATGGCAGTATTTATCTCTGCACATATAGTACAAACAGTGTCTCCATCATGACAGCAGGGGCAAGCCAAATCAGAATTTAATTCAGAGAAATTAGTAAAATCAAAATCAAGTTCAGAATCAAAATCTGTACAACTATATACACAATCATCAACTAAATCTATGGAAAAAACAGAATGCTCTTCAGCAGGTAGTTTCATGCTTTCGAGTATGTTGAACTTCACAATATCATCTCCGAATTCCATAGACAATGTGCCGGAATGAACATCAATCTTGGTCCGTGCAGTCATCAAAAATGGTCGCCCTAGGATCAATGTAGGTGAAGGTGATTTATCCTGCATATCAAGAATGTAAAAATCAGCAGGAAAAATCAATTCGTTAACTCGAACTAACACATCCTCTAGGACTCCACGTGGATGGACAAGACTCTTATTGGCAAGCTGAATAATAACTCCAGTTGGTTCTAACTCACCAATCTGCAATGACCAGATCAAGTAGGCATCACATTAATAGAAGCTCCCAAGTCTATCATGGCATCCACAAAAGTGCGATCTCCAATTGTGCAAGGCAACCGTAAAGTTCCAGGATCTTGGCACTTTTGTGGAAGGTTAGACTGAGGGGGTGGAGAAACATGTGTGCTTTGGATAAGAGCAGAAACATTTCTTCCCAAGTTTACCTTTTCGTTTCCTTTAAATCTTCTTTTGTGGGTGCACAGTTCTTTTAAAAATTTGGCATACTTGGGAATTTGCTTGATGGCATCTAACAAAGGTATATTAACTTCTACTTTCCTAAATGTTTCTAATAATTCTTTTTCTAATTCTAATTTTTTTGAATGTATATTTACAGAAGGAAAAGGAAGAGGAAGCTGTTTTACCTCATCCTGCTGTGATTTTTCAAGATCCCGAACATTTGGCTGCAATTCCTTACCACTTCTCAAGGTGATGGCACTCACATTCCCCATTGGATTAGCTACAGTTTGGGAAGGAATGTTACCAGAACCTTGTTGCTGCAAATGGTTCACAGTGGTGGCCAACTGTCCAATTTGAGTTTTCAAATCCACAATCGAAGCATTCACATTTTGCTGAAACTGCAGATTGGTGGTTGCCATCTGTTTCATCAACTCTTCCAAGGATGGTCCAGCATTATTCACAGGTGGTGGTTGAGCAGGTTGGACCATTTGTTGTTGTCTCATGGGAGGAGGTTGATATTTGTTAGGAGGTTGAAACCTTTGTTCTTTATTCTTGTGGCATTGCTTGTTGGCTAGGTCCTGGACCATACCTCAAATTAGGATGATCCCTCCATCCAGGATTATAAGTGTTGGAATATGGATTGTACGCGTGTTTGGAGGTCTATCTTCTGTCCAGTACATTCCAGCCACCTCCACAGCTTGTTGGACCACATGTTGTTGTTGTTCAGTTTCTTGCAGCTGAGGGCAAGCATCAGTGGAATGTTCAGCTCCACTACAAATGCCACATAGTTGCTTAATCTGGCTCACTGCGTTCACATTCGGTTGCCTTTGTTGTTGACCCAAAGCTAACTGTCTCACTAGTGAGGTTAACTCTGTTAGCTTGTTTTCCAACCTATATGTATCGGCGCAGCTATGGAAGCTTCATTCACATGCTTGGAAGATGTTGAATTTCTGGCCGAATCCAGGAATTCTCTGCCATATTTGCAATCAAATATCGTGCGTGCGAATGGTGTTTTGTCCATCAAAGCTCCACCACTTGCTGCATCTATCATATTTCTCTCCATAGGCATGAGTCCTTCATAGAAGTATTGGATGAGGAGCTGTTCAGTTATTTGATGGTTTGGACATGTGGAACATAACTTGTTGAATCTCTCCCAATACTCATATAAGGTCTCTCCTTGCAGTTGTCTTATCCCGCTTATATCCTTCCTAATAGCTGCATCTAGAAAGCGGGAAAGAATTTCTCCGGAATCTTCTTTTCATGTCATTCCATGTGGTAATAGGTGTTGGTTGAAGGTACAACCAATCCTTGGCAGCTCCATCCAAAGAGAATGGAAATGCCTTCATTTTGACAGCCTCTTCAGGAACATCATTAGGCCTCATAGTGGAACAAACCACATGGAATTCCTTGAGATGTTTATGTGGATCTTCACCTGCAAGTCCTAAAAACTTAGGCAACAAATGAATCAGTCCAGATTTCAATTCATAGTTAACAACACCTTCTGGTAGCGGAAATTGGATACACAAAGGTTGATAATTAATGTCAGGTGTAGCCAATTCCTTAAGAGTTCTCTCCATTGGATTTGCCATGTCTTCAGCAACAGAATCACAATCAGAGTCACAATGAGAAGTTTGGTTTCTTTTCCTATTTTGATTTCTCAGCCTATGAATTGTTCTTTCAATTTCAGGATCAAATTTCAGTGAATTATCTAAGCTAGATCTGGTCATGTACTACACAAACCTAGAAAAACTAGCAGAAATACTATCTAGGAAGAATTAGAAACTATGCAGAAACTCAACAAAACAGTCAATACCTACACTAAAAGTAGAAACTATTATATGAATTCATAGTTAGTCTAGACACATGTAATATTCACAGGCAGTTTATATACAGGTGATAATTCCAAATCAAACGACGCATGTCCCCGGCAACGGCGCCATTTTGATAACCACTATCGAATGACTATCAAAAGCTAGATTTATCCCCAATTAGATTTGTAATATAGAGGAATCAACCTAGGTCATCTCTCAGAAGACATACATCTATTTGATTCAGAATTAATCACAATTAGGAGGGGGATTTTCAGAACGTGAACGTGAACGTGAATAGAATCAGAAATCGAAAGGAGAACAGAGAAATGCAAATCGAAGCAAGGAATTAAGCAAATTGAAACAACGAATTAAACAGAAGAGAATTGTAGAAAAGGAATCAAACGCAGTAGCATAAAGCGTGAAACCTAAACAATGAAGAACAGTATAATAGAACGTGAAGTAAATTGAATCAGGAATCTGTTGTAGAATTGAAGAATAACGCAATCAAAATCAAGAACTGAATTCACTTGCGCAATTATCCAAAGTGTGAAGAGAAATTGAATACATGAATATTGAAAGTGAAGAAGTAAAGTATGAGAAGAAGAGAGAACAGAACAGAACGAAACGAGAGAAGAGAGAGTTGTGCAATCGCACAACTCAAACTTGCACAAGACACTGTAAAACAGAATTATGAAAAAGTCTGAAAAAGTTGTTAAGTTTCGCGCCCCAAGCATGATTATATAGACGATGAAACGCGCCTCTCATTAAACCATTTCGCGCCTTGGCGCGCTTGTAAAGCAAGGGAAGCAGTGGAACGCGCCACCCACTTAAGTAGGACGTGCTCTGGCGCGCTTGTCCAACAAACAAGCAGTATTTGCACTAGTTGTATCGTCTGTCTTGGTCTTGGTATTTTGGTATCGTCTGTCTTGGTCTTGGTATTTTGGTATCGTCTGTCTGAACTTGGTATCGTCTGAACTTGGTATCGTCTGTCTTTGGTGTATCGTCTGTATTGGACTTTGTATCGTCGTCTGGGTATCGTCTGTCTTGGTCTTGTATCGTCTGTCTTTGGTGTCGTCTGTATTGACTACAGACGAAAACATCAATCTGGAGACTCAGACAAAACAAGTACAGACGGAACAACTTAGAAGAAGTCAACACAGACGAAACACTCATTCTTGGCGTTAGACGACACTCATCCATAAGATGGAACAAGCACAGACGGAACATTTCACTTCTTAGACGAAACTACTTCATCAGACGAAACAAACTCAGGTGAAGCAAGTACGACAGAAACTCTTTACTACGGACGAGACTACTTCATCGACGAAACAAACTCGGGTGAAGTAAGCACGAGACGAAGCAACTCATAAGACGCAAGCACGGTACCTAACAACTCCATAAGATGGAACAAGAGTTCCTACAGACGATTCCTTCAGTTGAGCTTTCATAAGTCATGCGACGCGCCCCTGAGCGCGCCCTGGCGCATTTGTGCCGCAAGGAAAGGCTGAACGCGCCCCCCTGGCTCGCCTTGGCGCATTTTCACCGCAAGCAAGGATGAATGCGTCAATGGAATGCGCCCTGGTGCGTTTTAACAGCTTTGAATGCTCCACTTGGCTTGCTTTGATCTTGATTTGGGCTTCATCCTTGCACTCAGTCTCCTCCCTGCTCCTATCTCTTCTTCATTCCTCATAGCTCCAGACGCAACTGCACATGAATTGGCATAAAAACATAAGAACTTATGGAGGTTTAACTATTATTTATTACTACTACTAAAATATATCTCTAACACAATATCTAGGATAAACTATCAAAATATGACACATATAACAGCTAATTGAACCGAAAACAAAGTAAGGAAAATGTATATAAAATGGATTATCAGGGACCTCACTAACAGATGGAAGAGCTGTAACATCCCAAAAATTTAAATATGGGTTAAGAGGTTTTTATAACAGAGGGCAAAGAATAGAGAAAATATGTAGAACAATTTACAGAAGACATAAGTGATTTAGTTGTGTTTGCTAGATTAATTTCTTAATTGTGGTCACTTGCCTTTGTTTGTGTCTAATATTAGAATTTTTCTTTACCTTTGTTGTTTTGATATTCAACGTAAAACTTCTAAATTATTTTAAAAACTTGTTGTTTATTCTATGTCTTTCTAGAAAATTCTTGATCATTCTAGAAACTTCTAGATTATTTCTAGAAAAATCTTGATTATTCTACCTTGTTCTAGAAACTTCTTATTCTAGAAACTTCTAGATTATTCTACTTATTTCTAGAAAAATCTTGATTATTCTACTTAACTCTAGAAACTTCTTATTCATTCTATTTTTTGGAAACCTCTTACTTATTTTACATGTTTCTAGAAAATTCCTGTTGATTTTAGAAATTCCTTATTATTCTAATTTTTCTAGAAACTTCTAGTTTACTCTACATGTTGAAACGGTCCAAACTGGCTCTTGATGTCTTCATGACATTTCTAGATCTTTCAATCTTCTTTAATAAGAAACAAATCGGAGCTCAATTGGAGGCCTGTGAAGGGAGTTATGCCTATTTTACCGAGAGTGGTCAAATGTATAGTAAATTCACGTCACTGTTTCATGGCCCACTTTCAAGGCTAATTTCACACTAGATGCAGTCCGAGTTGGCTCTTTGGGCCTTCATGACATTTGTAGCTCTGTCAATCCTCTTTCATTTGCAAGAAACCTGAGCCCAAAATGATATTTGTGGAAGAAGTTATGCCTATTTTACCGAAAGTGATCAAAGTAATGACTTTTCAACCATTCTAGAATTCTCTTTAAGATATTTTCTTACCTTTTAAGATATTTTGATGGAAACTAAGATATTTTCTTGGAAACTAAGATATTTTATTGGAAACTAATATATTTTCTTACCTTTTAAGATATTTTGATGGAAACTAAGATATTTTCTTGGAAACTAAGATATTTTCTTACCTTTTAAGATATTTTAATGGAATCTAAGATATTTTCATAGAAACTAAGATTTTTTCTTTAGAATCAATCTCCAATTCTCTAGAAATATCTTGGGAAGTCTATAAATAGGGCTTAGGGGTGCCAAATGAAGACATAACCCAAAGAATACTCCTACATTCTCTTAAACTATCTTCACTACAAAAAACCTTTCTATACTTTCTCCACCTTAGGAAGAAATCTCTCCAACCAAAGTAGGAGCACGTAAGAAGAGGAAGAATATAGGAAGCTAGGAGAAACCAGTAAGGGGATCTTTCCTTATCCTTCTTTTCTATCCTTTGTTTTGTTGGTACTTTCATTATCTTTCTTTAGTTTCTTGTAGTAAGGGGATCTTTCCTTATCCTTCTTTTCTATCCTTTGTTTTGTTGGTACTTTCATTATCTTTCTTTAGTTTCTTGCAGTAAGGGGACATTTCCTTATCCTTCTTTTCTATCCTTTATTTTGTTGGTACTTTCATTATCTTTCTTTAGTTTCTTGTAGTAAGGGGATCTTTCCTTATCCTTCTTTTCTATCCTTTATTTTGTTGGTACTTTCATTATCTTTCTTTAGTTTCTTGCAGTAAGGGGATCTTTCCTTATCCTCCTTTTCTATTATTTGTTCTCTTACTACTTCCACTCTCTTTCTTTGGTGTTTCAATTATCTTTCTTTGATTTCTTGGTGTTTCTTTTCTTCATCTTTCTTACACTCCTTTTAATTCTTTAAGTTGGTATTTTCTTTATCCTTTGAATAATTAATTTAAAGTTATTTTCCTTCTTTGATCAAACTTCTTTGAATATTAACATACTAAAAAGTATATGTCATAAATACATATTGATGATAGTAATATTGTTGTTTGATAACCGGTTTTATGATTGATATGAAATTACTTGGTGAATTGGATGTGAGTAAGTGGTGAAATGCATGATTGCATTGAAATGAAGATGGACTTGAATTGTTTAATGACCGATTGGAAATGCCTAGTGGAGAGGCAGTATTCTAAGATTGCTTGGTGAATGGGCAATACTTAGAATGAGGTGAGATGAAGATGACCTGGTGGAAAGGTCAATATTTAAAATATGATGAAGGTCATTATACAATTCAAGGTCCTAGAACATGTTGCATTGATGACTGGATAGTAGTAGACCAAGTCCGTAAGTCACGGATTCCCATCTGAGTGAGTGGAATGTCGTGGACTGGGGGGTTCTCTTGGTGGGGAAATTGCCCTGCTCATGATGATCACATGTTGCGGGGGAGGTCTTGCCGGACACTGAGGGAACTCGACAAATTACGGAGTGTCTACCTCTGGTGGGTCTGATTGAGTGTGAGAATCAGATGCCCCAGGCTATTTTCAGTGGAGGGCGCCACATTGCATTTCGAGTGAAGAGTGAAAATGCATGGTGAGGTGCATGCATCATGTAGGCTCAGGATGCATACATTAGTGATTGTGTGTTTGATTGAATGTATGATCCATTGGAATTATGCCTGAGTCATTGATTGTGATTGATGGTTTGTTTGATTTGGTTGATGGTTGTTGGTTGCCTTACTATGTGATTGATATTTTGATGATTTTAATGAAACCTTGGAGAATATTCTAAATATATAAAAGAAAAGGTTTTCCTTGAACTACAATCCATTTTTTTAATTATGGTTAAGGAAAGCTCACCCTTGCACTTTGTGTTTTTAACACCTGTGATGATCTCGAATAACGTTCGGGGGAGCAGATTTGCAGGGTTAAGAAGATGTGGATGTTTTGCAATGATTGTTGATACTGTCTTGCCGAGAAGATGTTTTGTTTTATTTGGGGGTAGATTTGCTAAGTAAGTAGAAAGAAAATTATGTAGAATAATAAAATGACAAAGTTATGTAACCTAGTTGTAATGACCTTTGAATATTATGTAATAAAAGTGTTGTTTCCTAAATTTCTCTTTTATTAACCACTATAAATTACTATTTAGATTATAATTAAAGTAAGTAAATAAGGGGGGTGTTACAAGAGCTATGGGCTCTTGAACTTTGATTTTATCCCTTTTGCAAAGATGAACTTCATGCACTCTCAATGCACCAATCAACTCATCTAGAGTCAGCGTTATCATGTCACATCCCACTGAAATAGCAGTTGACATTGCTTCCCAAGGAGCAAGCAAGTTGTCTAGAATCTTCATGTTATTTTGAGCTTTAGTGAATGTTATTCCCAAAGCTGTCAGACCATTCAGGATGGTTTGGAATCTTCCAAACATCGAGTCAACAGATTCTCCTTTCTTCATAGAGAATATTTCATATTCTCTTTGTAGAGTGGCAGCTTTCCTCAATATCACATCTTCAGTTCCCCCATAAGAAATTTTAAGAGCATCCCAAAGCTCTTTTGCAGATTTGTAAGCACAGAATCTATTATATTTTATCCTCGAAAGCGCGCACGTGAGGGCATATCTTGCTTTGTTATTTAGCTCCATGGCAGAATATTCCTCATTTCCCCACTGAGGTTCAGGTATAACTATGGGAATATCTCCATATGTGATGATCCTCCAAAGTCTATACTGAGTAGACTTGATGTACATCTCCATGCGATTAGTCCAGTAGGGGTTGTCATCTCCAAAAAATGCTGGAGGCTTGTACATGGATGACCCACCAGAGAGAAACATAGACCCTTGAGACTCCATCTTAGATCTTTTCCTCTAGCAACTGTTAAGTGTTCAACCTTTAGAGGCTGAGCTCTAATACCAAACTATAAATGACAAAAACACAAGAAGGAGGGTTGAATTGTGTTAATAAAATTTTTTGTCTTTTCATCTGTTGCTTTTTAAACGCGGTCAAACGAAACTTTAAATTCTTTAACTGTTGATTTTAAGTATAAGACATTTTGATAGTTATCCCTGTTAGTCAATAAAACAGTTAAAGACAAAGGTATTTTTATACTGGTTCGTCTATTCAAGATTACGTCCAATTACCCAGCAATTTACTGAGTTTTCACTACAAACCGTGAAATTGTTACAAGTATTCTTTGCACCCAACCACTTCTAGCTATACAAATATTCTTTGAACATAGCCTTCTCAGGCTAAACAACTAGGTATTCTTTGGAACGCAGCCTCCCCAGGCTAATACAAAAGTATTCTTTGGAAAGCAGCCTTCTCGGGCTAAGGGCACCACAAAAGTAGATTTAAAGGTGTTTTTAAAAAACAAAGAGTTCCTCTTCGCTTTGAGAATTTTACAATTGAAGAATAGAGTTCAAGAGCTTAAAAGTGAAACTTAGATGGATAGCTTATCAAGCGTAATTTTGCTAACTTGAACTAGTGCTGGTGAAGTCCTTTATATAGGCAACGATTTGATAGATCTGTTAGACTCAGAATTTGTCTGTTGTCCTTTCCTTCTTGAAGTCTTCAACTTGTGTCAGAGTACAATCATGAATTTAACAATTTGCACAGCGGAGTCGAACCTTTTTCTTGACTTAATCAGAGATATCAACAAAAAAGTATATTTACTTTTCGTGTCGCAGAGGTTAGCGTGAATCTCATTCTGACAGAGGAAGCTTCTTGAGTAACGACTAGATTTAAAATCTGGCGCGAGTTACTTCGTTTGATGACTAAGGACTTCACCTAACTTGATAGACGATGGGTCTTTATTTTCTTCAAATAAGATTTCGTCTATTCTTCGGTCTTGAGCTTTCGTCTTGAGGCATGTATAGACAGACGATGACTTTATAAGACACAAACTTTGAGGAGTCATCTTTCGTCTATATGAGCTTCGTTTGGCCTTGGCTTGTTGTGCTTCAGTATGATGTTTTATTCTCTACTATGTAATTAATCAAAACCTGAGACGTAACATATTCATTTACTGGTAGCTAAGATAGCACTTTGATACTTAAAAGGGACTATGAACTATGAAATTTATTATAAGAGAGGAGGCGATGGCGAGTTATTAGGGTTTACGAATAGTGATTATGCCAGAGATATGGAAGACAGAAAAAGTACATCTGGTTATGTGTTTCAGATGAATTCAAGTACAGTTTCATGGTGTTCAAGAAAACAACTCATTGTGACTTTATCAACCACAGAAGCTGAGTTCGCAGCAGCTCTAGTCTTATCAAACAATTTTGATAATGAGAATTTTAAAGGAACTGGACACTCTTATGATGGAGGCTAGAGTAATTTAACCATTAAGCTGTCAAAAATTCAGTCATGCATGATTACAATAAATATATTGATGTGAGTTTTATTTCTTAAGAAATCTTCTTAAAGAGAGTACAATTGAATTAATTCATTGTGAGAGTCAGAATTAAGTGACAAAATGATTAGACTATTTTAACGTGAAGATTTTCAAAAGTTTTGAAAGCTAATACGTGAAATTTCAGTATAAATAAATTGTTTCACAATATTTTGTTTAAAGGAAGGAAGGATGAAGGTTACTACATATTATTTATTAGAATAATGTGTTAATGCGTTAGTTTTCCTGCATTTGAATTTGAATTATTCCAAAGTTTGTGTTATAACTTATATTTTCATGAAATAGGTTATTTTCTATTTCAGATATGATTATGTAGTGAATCACTAATTAAGCTAAAATTAATGTTAGTAACATTAAGTCATTCAACTTTGTATAATTATTATTGTTAAAATCAATTAATATTTTCTTACTAATAACATGGTGGTAATCGAATAAAGAAAATAAGTCAAGAGTGAAAGTAAAAGAAGAATGTTGCAAGGGAGGAAATGAGTCAAATGGTGAGAGTAAAGGACTGATGGGATGAGGAAGGAAAAGATCGTAAATTCAGATTTTTTATTGAAAAAATAAATTAATAATTATTATATTTACTGATAAAAAATTAACATGGTTCACGTAAAAATTTCTTAAAATTAATTTAAAATTTGTGAAAAAAGTTATAATCAAATAAATAAATCTCTTATTAGAAGTATTAACTACATTAAAAAATAATTTTTTAATACATGCATGTAATATGAGAATATATTTCCTCTAACTATTAACTTTGCTAAGAAAACTTTTTAAAATGAACAATGTTTAAATTTTCTTGAACTTTTTAGAATGAAATGTTGGAGTTTTATTTTTATCATTAAACTTTATTTAACAAACAGTAGTTTATAATATTAACTTAATAAAATGAAAATATATTAATTATATTGAAGTAGGATACAAACAAAAAGAAAACTTATCTTAGGCCTAAAAGCTTGTAAACATTGCCTTTACATGTTTTTTTTTTTTTTTTAATGAAGTATTGAATTATACTTTACTCTGTTATGATGTTTAATGCTATCATTTTTCATCTTAAAAATTACCCTTATTTTATTAGTTTTTATCTTCTTTTTTTTCAACTTTCTTTAATTTTCATCTCATTTTCTTTACTAATAATCTTAGTATTTGTTTCAAAAATATTTTTTAAAATAAATAAACCTGTAAAATAAAAATAAGAATATATTTATCATTTTTTAAAATGATCCATAATTTTTCTTTAATTTTCATCTCATTTGTTTTTATTGTTAAACCTTATTTGACACATAGTAATTTAGAATTTTAACTTAATAAAATGAAAATTTATTAGTTATATTTTGAAGTAGGATACAAACAAAAAGAAAACTCATCTTAGACCTCAAAGCTTGTAGACACTGGCTTGCTCTCTTAACGAAATATTGAATTATATTTTATTTTATTGTGATGATTAAAGTTACCATATTCTCATCTTAAAAATTATCCTTATTTTTATAGTTTTTATCTTTATTATTTTTCTCAACTTTCTTTAGTTTTTATCTTATTTGTTTTACTAAAAATCCTAATATTCATTTTTAAAATATTTTTCAAAACGAATAAACATCTAAAATAAAAATAATAATATATTTATCATTAATTTAAAATTTCTAAATTATAAAAATATTTGAATTAAAAATAATAATAAGTATATTCTTATATTATCACATTATTTTTTAATTGAAAGTGTTAACTTTTGTTTTTTATTTTCAGAGTAATTTTATTATTTGAGCATCATTGGATTTTTCATTTATTCTTTTTATTATTTTATATATTTATAGTCATTTTTATTTTAACTATTACCATTAAGTTGATTATAAATAAATAAATATTTTAGTAAGAAACTATTTTAAATAAAAATTGTCTTTAGAAAAAATATTATTCAACAAATAAAAGTATTAAATTTTATGTAAGTCATCTGATATTTTTTTACATGCATGTTATCCCAGTATTTTTTGGTATATAATATTTACTTATTCTAATTAGATGGTATGGATGCTTTGCTATATATTTAATAATAATTATTTATCTATTAAATTTTCAATATTATATATTGGATAAAATTATAGTTTATTTTATAAGAAATAAATAGACTGTAACTGAAAAGGAAATAAACACAAAATTTAAATGCAATTTTATCAAATTTTAATTTGAATAAATACCTTTTCTATTTCACGGGTATTTTTAATGCTGATCACTATTCAGAAGTAAAATTTTATTGCAATTATTTATTATGCATATTAAAATAAAATTCCAATTCTATTCGGAAAATAAAATAACATTAACAACATTTATAAAATCACATCTAAATTTTTCTTTATAATTTGACCCAAAAGGACTTATTTATAACCCGTTCTCTTTTATAAGTACACAGTATTGATTCCATGAATTAGTTGGAAATTAATTATCAAGTAACGTGACAAGTAAGAGCATGTTTAATTAAACTTTTTAAAATAAAATTTAGGAGAAGAAAATAAACGAAAATTAAATGAATTTTTATAAATATTAGAAATAATTTATGCATTATTTAATTAGGAAAAGTTCTTTCTTTTAAGAAGATATGAAATTTTTATTAATTAACTATCAAAACTAATTTTAACTTTTGATAAAATATATATATATTTTTTTCTCTTATAAGTTTCTCAAACTTTACTCAAATATACCCGAAATTTTTAATTTACTTCTTGAAAATATATGTTTACCTAGAATTTTTTGAAGCATTGGAAACTCTTTATGAAATTCGTTGATTCCCCGAAAAAGTCATGTTACTTGGAATTAAATTAATTAAGTTATATGTTTGAGTTTCAAGATGAAGTCTAGTGAATTCAAATTCTTATAATATATAATTTTTGTTGAAAATATTATTATATTTTATTTGATATTATTTTGTATATTATATTAAAAATCAAAATATATTATTTTATTAAAATTGATTTAATTTTGGTTAATCATAATTAAACTATTTAAACGATAAATTAATTTTTTATTTTATTTTGTGTGGTCTGAATTTAAAAACATTGATTGTTTACACTTCATTCTCAATTTATTTTCCTTTCCACTATGAAATTCCGGTTATTTATGTAAATTATGTTTGAAGTTACATTTTTGTTTTTAAATTTCCGTTATTTAAATCTTTTCCATGTTAATGGTACATTCTTCTTTTTCTTCTTTTCCAAGGTATTTCTTCTAGACTTATTCATTTCTTTTAAGTAAGTGGTATACGTTTCAAATCCTTTTTCCTTCAAAAGCTAAAGAACATTTCGTGTTCTTTTTTCTTTTTTACAAATTTATGAATTCACTTTAAATGCATTTTCGTTAATTAATTCATTTACTTACCTTAATTCTAATATCGATTTAAGTTCAAATTTGATTCACATTTAACCTAAGACTGGAATGTTATGACAGGTGCAAACATTTGTTATAATCGCAAAGTAAAGATTATTTTCAAATTTGATTTTAATAAATCAAATATTAAATATTACAAATTAAAATCTTGATCAAAGATACTTGAGATTATAAGTTTACATGTGCCTTCAACACGGTTTATCAAAAACAACTACGTCTTGTTCTCCAATTCTAAATATTGTGTATAGAATATATTTAGGCTCATTGGATAAATATTTTAATAAAGATCTTATTGGATAAATTCTTATGATCTTATGGATCAAATTTCTCCACAATTTTTATAAATAAATTACAAATATCCCATGAAATGTTCATAAGATTTTGTTTTTTTATGTCATTTTTAGTCATTTAAATTTAAAGATTTTTTCATTTCGATCATTTTAGTTAAAAGTTTCAATTTAATTCTTTATATTTTTGAAGTTTCATATTTCAGTTCTTTTGAAATCTTTTATAAGAATTATTTTCGTTTTGATTATTTATATTTTTAAAATGTATATTTTTTTTCTCGTGAACAGACATAGTAATGTATAAAAGTTAACTTAATTTTAAATTAATGAATTTAAAGTTTAAATTATGTCAATGCCATATAGATTACCTTTTAAAAAAATTCTTAAATGATTAAAATATAACATTTTAAAAACATAAAGAATCAAATTAATATTTTTTAAATTCGAAGGACCAAATCAAAAAAGTTTTTGACTTAAGTGATTAAATGATATTTAGCCGATCTTTTTTAATTCTCTCAAATACTCTTTTTAAGTTCTAAAATTATAGCATAAATATAAATAAATTATTGATAAGTCGTTGAAAAATGAATTTGAAATCAAAAGTCTTCTCTTGAATACTAAATTTAATCTCAAAGTGATATTAAGTTAGTTATTAGTTTTTTTATTAGTCGAAAAACTAGTTTAATGGTTAACAATTTTTAAATTAATTTTTTAGTAGTTTCTAATTTTAAGTATTGCTTTTTTTTTTAAAACACTGGCTTCTAAAATTTTATATTTTATTCTTTTTTTCGGTCTTTAAAATATTTATTAAATTTTTTAATTATTTTTGAAATAAAGTAGGATGCTCTAAACAAGGAAGATTTTTTTTAACTTAACTGAAAATGTTTTTAAATGTAGTAAAAGATTAACAGTACAATATATAGTAAAAAAATATAATAATCACAATTGAATAATATAATTTAAATAATAGATATATAAATAAAAACTACATAAATAAAATAAAAAGGTTAAAATATAAAATTATAAATAATCCAAAATTAAATTTTATCAACAAAATAAAATTGAAGCTTTGTCACATTATGTTTAATAGAGCACCATATATATGTCACATTTTATGTACTTACATGACATACACTTAAAATGTTTGTACAATCCAAACAACTGTTCATTTCATGAGCACGGGTCTACTGCTAAATGTTATAAACTTTTTAATTAATTACATAACTTTCTCGGAAGGATTTTCTATAGAAATAAATAAAATTAATTTTTTTATAAATTAAAATTAATTTTTTATTTTATAAATTAGTTAGTGAAAAATTAATTTTAATTTTTAAAAATACAAATTTTTTATGTATTTCCCCAACTCTTTGCGGAAGAATAAACACGTGCCTCTTAGTGTGAGTTTGGAACAGAGTTACATTCAATTCAATCCAACGTTCATATAGCTTTTACGTTCATATAGATTCATAAATTTGACTAGAGGCTACTGCATAACCCTAATTCCTTGTGATTAGAACAAAATGATTATTCCAGGAGTTTTTATTTTGTTCAATTTCCCATAAGAAGCTTGTGTGAGGAAAAGATTACCAAACTCTCAAAAATCACAGTTCAATTATGTCTTTTGAAATGCTACCATGATGTATATACTAGACAGTTCTTTAATATAGTTCCCTTGAGTATTTTCTAGTTCTCCCATTTAAATTTGTCAAATTTTTCACACATATAGTTCGATTTCTGATTTTTTGCATCTAAACCTTTAAAAATAACTTTTCTAGTTATTCTCTAACAACTGTAATCTGTTTCAATATTCTTCTGCAAGTTATTCTTTTTTAGTGATTGGAATTCTACAAGGCAAATCAGTGTTCCCCATTCTTTAGTTAGTTACTTATGACTAAAAGATCTCATGTTTGATGTTGTGATTGTTCTATTAATTTTTAGAACTAAGATTCCTAAAGAGGTTAACTTAATGCAGAGGTTGTAGTATTCCTAATTATACGCATAACGGTTGCTTCAGCACTTGTTTTAAGTGAAATACTTCTATTTCAAGATTTAATTTTACAAGAACAAAAGTTAGAAATAAGCACATTAGAATTAGGCCAAAAGAAGTTTAGGAGGATTTCATTTGTTTATAAAATATCACTGTATATTCAAACATAATGGTTATCATTAAGGTTCTATCTTATGAAGAATAAACTATCAATTTGGTCCTTAAACTATAATCCTTTCTCTTAAACAATTACTTAGTATTTAAAAATATTTCAACATGATCTTTAATACTTTGAGGAATATTTTTAATAAAATTTAGTCCTTAAGTGGTCCAGTCACAAATAGAGATTCGAATGTTCAATATTAATAAGTAGGGTGGATATTAAAAATTTACTATTTTCTTAAAATTTACCTCCCCTAAATTACTCCTCCTTTGGTAGATCTAAACAAAACTAAACATGTATTTTTAGTGTCAACTAGTTAGTACTACCATGAAATTAAGGTAATCCCACTATAATTTAAAAATATAGATTAATCCACCATTGCAAAGTATTTTTTCCATGTAAAATGAAAATTAAAATACTTACGATTATTATAAATATTATTATTAATTGACAAAAAGGTACACATAATTATAACAAAAATATTAGTCTAATTTTAAAGATCAATCTCGTTATAACTATTAATTATCATTTATAGTTCTTAACTGAGCATAATGTATATCATCAACGTCACTTGTTAAATTACATGTACTTGAACATTCTACCAAATTTTAAAAGGAAATTATATATAGGTAAGTATGGACTAACCAAAAGAAATTATACCTAACTTTTATTACTACAACATCACTTATCAAATTAAAGATATTTGAACATTCCACCAAACTACCCAAGGAAATACTCACAATTAGATATATATATTCTAAAAACAAAATACTAATTATTAGATATATAAATTCTAATTGATCAATAATGTATCATTCCAAATTGTCAACAAAGTATTCATAACCAATCTTAAACATTTTTTCTTCATTACACGTTCGGACCATCATATCAGACTCATTCTTTCTATACAAACTCAAATCCTCATCCTTTACAATCAAGGGCAAGACACGTTAGGTATTAGGGGGCAATGCCCCTCCCCCAAAATTTTCCAATTTATATATATATATATATATATATATATATATATATATATATATATATATATATATATATATATATATATATATATATATATATATATATATAAATCCTGTTATAATAATTTTTAATTTTTAATTTTAAAATTTTAATTATTCATCCTTAATTTTTAAATTTTACTATTACATTATATATCTATTTAAAGAAGTTATTCACTATAATAATAATTTTTTATCGTTCATGATGTAATTTTTATTATTTTATATAAAAATTATAATTAAATAAATTAAAATAACTTTAATTTAATTTTTAAAAGTGCTTTATGTTATTTTAAATAAATTAAATAAATTTTTAGAAAAATTAATGAATTAAAATGAAAAAAGTAAAATAAAAAAATCAAAATAAAAAAAATTAAGAAAAATAAAATAAAATAAAATATTAACCCCTCCAAACGTTAATGTTTAGCTCCACTCTTATCTACAATACAATTGACCTAGATCTCGTCATTTTAGTATATTTCAATAAATATTTTTTGAAATATAATTTTCAAATCTAAAACTACTTTTTGTGAAAAAAATTATATTTTAAAATATAATTTTAGAATAAAATATGATTTTATATTTTAAAATATACTCTCTGAAATAAATAATTCTATTTTAGAAAATATTTTCTAAAACACCCTCAATATATCATCAGCTATAACATATTCCAATTTCAAATATAAATTAAAGACAACAACATTCCATATAAATGATTAATAAAATAAATAATAAAAAACCAATATTATAATAAGATAATCAAATATAATGTTGGTAAAATATAATGACTAATTTAATTTAATTTAGTGAATTGAATTAACTACTAAGACATGTGAAGTATAAAAACGTTACGTATAAATCAATTAAATTATCGTGAATAATAATGTTAAGAAATGATAAAGATTGTGTAAAAAGAAATTTACATGAATGTCGGATGGAGGCTTTTTAACTTAACTGATATTTTTTAAAATATTATTTACGTATTTAGTGTTGGTTATAAATTATTTACGTATTTAGTGTTATTTTGTGAAATTGTAAATTAGAATACGACATTAAAATTGTAAGAATTTTTGCGATATCACCTGATTACAACATGTGTCACAAAGGTTTTACTAAGTAACAAAATAGAATTTGCGTAACTAATGACATGGTCTGTGACACATGGCGAAACCGCAAATTCTACTGCGGCTTTATCTACGCCACATGTCACAAGTCTGTTGATCAGTATAGAATGGGTGTTAAATGTCATGTTGCGGTTTCACTACAACCGCAAATATAATTACGGTTTCAATTTCCCGTTGTTCCTTGACCCTTTGCACTTCAGCTGCCTAGAAAAAATGGAACAAAATAAATTATATTATAACTAAAACACCATTTTTTTTTATAGGGAATTAAAATCCAAGAGAAAAAAGTCAATGAAATCCCATCAAATTTTATCGAAATCTAAAAAAGAAAAATTTGTAATAATAAAAAACTTTCACTTGATCACAGCATAGGAAAGATGGAAATGGGATATACCTTTTTGGGCTTCTCCTCCTCCTTGCGCTTCCTTTTCTTCTTTTCTTTGCTTGTTCTTCAGTTCCCGCTTCAAAGCACTACACAAACAAAATAACAATTTAGTTGTGGTACAGTTATTGCAAATTGAATTTTGCATTGTGAAAAGGCTTTCGAACACTGACTTTTTGCTTATGGTTTCACCGGTGCCATTAGATGACGCCTCCGAAGGAACTTTCATTGGTGCAGAAAGACTAAAAGAGAGGGTTTGGACGAGAATGAGTATAACCAGGGTTTATCAAAAATGGTGCCTCTTTAAAATGAATAATGTACATCGTAATGAAAAAATAAAAAATCAATAGAAATTTTTGTGGTTTCAGTGAAGCACCCATCCGATGAAATATGGATGAAGTTACAATAGAATTTACAGTTTTATCACATATTACGGCCTAAATCATGTTATCCGTGAGCTAATTTTATTATGTGTCGATATCCAGTAAAGTCAAAAAAACATGTCAACGAAACAATATGTAACACGTGTCTCAATCTAATAGTGTCACAAAAATTTTTGCGATTTCAATGTCACAATTTAATTAAATAGTTTATAACCAACACCAAATACATAAATAATATTTTAAAAAATATTAGTCAAGTAAAAAGCCTTAAATAGAATATAATGTCGACATCTAAAAGATTAATAAAAAATATAAAAAAAAACTTTATTTTTTTAGAGTATTTTGTTAACAAAATAATAGTTAAAGAAAGAGGTGTCTTATATTAATTAGGTAGGGTATATATATATTATAATTATGTTGATTTGCATTACAAGTTATTTTTATCGAAAGGAGGTACAATATAGGATAATTAATTGGTTTTATTTTTTTATTGATGAGAGTAGAAAACAGGTATTAGGAACAAGCAAGTGCTATACCCCTCCATAATTAAAATTAATATGGATTTGTAACAGAGTTTAATATTTGTTCTACCGTAACTTGTACTTGATTTATTAAAACTAATATATAATACTATAACATGAATTAATAAATCTGTCGAAAGAAAAACAAGCAATGATATGGTGCCACGTGTGATGCCACGTAACATATTTGTCCGCGGATAAGTGTTGACGGAGTGGTCTGGAAGTTCCAAAACTGAAGTGAAGAGACAAGAACAATGGCCAACGTTTCAATTCCACTCCCACGAAACGGTTTCTCCATACCCAATTGCCCAACGAAACGCCCGTGCTTCACTCCTTCAGTTTCAACACTCAGAATTTCATGCTCCGGTCTAACTCTTTCTCTCTTATTTTTCTTATATTTTATGATATTATATATAATGCTTAGTTATTAGCTTCCAACCTATCAATGTGTTATTTTGAATCCAGTTTTACCTAATGGAAATAGATAAAGAAATTATATTGTTAGTAAAATGAGTAGTGTAACCAATATTTTGTAGGAGCAGCTGAGTTAGATGGACCTCAGAATAAAGGAGGTTTATTTAATTTCAATGGAATCAAGGGAGTGGCCTGTGGTATTCTTGCAGCTTGTGCTGTTACTTCGGCTGTATTTCCCGTTACTGCTGCTACCCAGGTTCAATTTGTGTTTAAAATTTAACAGTGATAACAAAAATGGAATTCTCTGAAATGCATTTGCTAGGAATCTTATTTTTCCTATTTATTTGATCTATGGAAGTGCAATAATAGATCATATAATTAAGAGTAAATTACATTAACTGCGAGATTTTACAAATGCTCTTACTTCTTTTACCCTGTACAAAACCTCTTAATTATTTAAAAAATATTATACTAGTACCCTCTTTATGTATTAGATCCCTTAATTTCGAAAAACATTATACTGACCGGTCTTTAGGACTATTCTCTATGGGGAAATTTCATTGATGAGTTTTGGTCTGCTGAGAGATCAGCAAACAGAAGTTAAAGAACACCACTTGTACGTTGGTGCATTGCATGATGGGTACTTAACTTGTTAGGTGCTTTGCGGAAGGAATAGCAATTACACAGTAAAAACAGATTTTAATGTGATGATATCAAGTAAGGTTGGAATAGAGGAAGCGGTTTCTCTCTCAATGTAACTTTTGATTCTTTCCATGCTAACATGATATCAGCATATTTGTTGTTACAGCTGATAAGGTGATTTTTATTTTTTTTTGTTACCTACTTCTCATAGGATGGAATGATTTTGTGGTTTTGAGGATGCATGATGTAATTCTTAAAAATTATTTAAGCAACAAGTCATGTTCAAATTACAACACTCCTGGTTTTGAGATGTCAGGACACCAGAGATAGGCTGCGGCCTATTTTTCAAAAGATTTTTAAGAAAGAAAATAAGGAGAAAAAAATGAAATGTACTTCTTCAAGAATTAAAATTAATTTTCATTAGCTAATTTGTAAAAACTCTCACTTTTAACTTTTCTAAAAGATGTGAGACTTTTTACAAACTTGCTAGTTCTGAAGAAAAATCACTCAATCAGACTCATGATCTACTATTTTGTTTGGAGTATGGTTCCTTGTCGGGGTTGGTTAGGAAGCCTATAACAAGTTTGGTTAAAATTAGTCTATCTACAGAAACATTTCTTTCATTGTTTAATTCAGATGGTCTTCTGAATAAGCTCCAAGAACCTCAGATTGTTTTCTTTATCAGCTTTGTAGATATGACCTTCCTTGGTCAATAACAAGGCCTATTTTCCTAATATATTATTCTTTTCTTCTGATAAAATGTTCAAATTATTCAGTTTTGGTTGCATATCATATCAGTTATACATGTTAATGTAAGTTGAAATTTGTGAAAGATGTATGTTATTTACACATCTCTTCAAAAGAAGCAGTTGTGGAGAGTATACAATACGCAATATGTTTTCTTTGCAGAGACTTCCACCACTGTCAACTGAGCCCAATCGCTGTGAGCGTGCATTTGTTGGCAACACAATTGGTCAGGCAAATGGTGTATATGATAAACCATTAGATCTTCGACAATGTGATTACACAAATGATAAATCCAACCTAAAGGGGAAGTCCCTGTCTGCAGCACTCATGTCAGATGCTAAGTTTGATGGTGCTGACATGACAGAAGTTGTAATGTCAAAGGCTTATGCAGTTGGTGCCAGCTTTAAAGGTAACATTTTTTACTTGTGCAAAATCAACTATTGACTTTCCAAGCCTTTATAGATGACCAAATACAAGATTTCCCACTATCTGATTATTCTGAACATTTGGATTGCCATGAACTTATATCTGTGTAGATCTTTTTCTTTTGTTTCTTTTATTGTCCTGCCATGGATATTTCTGGTTCACTTGGTTAGAGGTTAATTTCGTTTATAATACTATGCTCCCTTTGGCCCAAAGGATATTTATTTGTACACGATGGGGATCAAATAAGAGACTCCGCTGAATAAATCGTTCCTACTGTTAGAAATCCCACATCGCGGCCTATTGCATGTATATAAGTGAGGAGCAATCCTCATATTAAAAGTCGGTTTGTAGGTCCATCACCCGCTTTTATAGCATGGTATTAGAGCCTATCCTAGGATTGTTTGTGCCCCATTGTAAGGGATTATTTGCCTCGTTGTCAGGGATTGGTTGCTGGGGGGTTTTCCACGCTTGATGTGGGGGTGTTAGAAATCCCACATTGCCTAGAGATAGGGGTCTGCTGGGGTGTGTTAGAAATCCCACCTCGCCTAGAGATAGGACTTACTGTATGTATATAAGTGAGGAACAGTCCTCACCGTACAAGCCGGTTTTGTAGGTTTGAGTTAGGCCCACAACACGCTTTTCTAACACCCACAACGTGTGAGTAGGATGCATGACCACTAAGTCAATCCCATCAGATTTTGTTGTTGTTTGAGAGTAACTTGCTTAGCTTGAATGGTATATACCTTGATATTATTCATCTTTCACAAAACCGGATACTGGTTGGTTAATAGATGTTCTGATAATTATCATGTTATGTCAACACTTGGATAATTTACAGGGGTGGACTTCTCAAATGCTGTCTTAGACCGTGTGAACTTTGGGAATGCTGATCTTGAAGGAGCTGTATTTAAGAACACGGTATTATCGGGCTCCACCTTTGATGATGCCAAGCTGGACAATGCAGTTTTTGAGGACACTATCATTGGTTACATTGATCTTCAAAAGCTATGCACAAATAAGTCCATCGGTGATGAAGGGAGAGCTGAACTAGGATGTCGATGAAAACAAAGTCTTCATGGTCTTGTATTTATAGTATGCTGCTATGTCATGACATTGATACATTTTGTGATGAGGGTAGCCAGTTGAGAAATGTATACTATGTCCAAAAAAGTAAATTGAATTCTTTGCTTTTCCTATATGACGTTGTATAACTTGTATTATTCCCTATGATAACATACAAAAAATGGAGATGTTGGTACAATAATTAGTAATGTTACTAGTATTTGATTTTACAATGTTTAGTTGATTCTTTCCAATCAGTTTTCGCCACAACGTCAGTTTTGAAATCAATAAATTTTAATATTTATCATTACTACCATCAAATTTAAAGATCAATTTTGGAAGCATGGTTTATAAGCAGATGGCAGAGTATTGGTTTATTAGAGTATAGGTTACAACTAAACCATAAGAAGCATCTGGTGTGATGGTATCATGTTCATTCAAATATTGGAAAACAAATAAAATGATCATTGATTAGGTGGAGCTCGACACCAGGCGTTAAAATTTAATAATCTCTTGTACGTGCAAAATATAGTCACTCACTCTCTTGTATTGTTGATCTTGGTTTTAACTAATGGGATGTTTGGCACAGAAGAAACTGAGTAGAAGCAAAGACAATACAGTGGAAGTAGGTTTTGGTTTGTCTGGTAAAGCCGAAATAAAGAAAATAAATGAATAATAGGCTGGAACTACATAGGTTTCTATCATGCAAGTCCCACTAAAATTAGCATATTTAGTCCATTTAACAGCGGCGAGACTCCTCACCAAATCCGTAGAGCATATGTCGAATTTAGACAATTTCAATCATTTCCCAGTCACGAACATTTCTCATTTCTTCAGAGAAGAAGGTTTTAGACGTAACATTAGTTTTATTTTTTTCAGTAAAATTTCACAAGGTGAGAGTAAAAATTGAGAGTAAAAGTTTGAAGAATTATCTTAAATTGTTAAAGTGACGAAGTAAATGATTAAGTTTTCTACGTCAATTAAGGTTGCGGTGTCCTTATAGATTTGCGTCCATTGTAGATTTAAAATTGAGGTAACGAGTCTATCATGCATGTTTCTTAATTGTCAAATGATTTGTTTTATTGCTCACACAAATTTAATACTTGTATTTAATTATTAAGCCTTGTATACTTAAATACACAAGTTAGACTCAATTGACGGTAAATCCGATTTTCATGAAATAATATTTTCGTCTATCACATATTAATAAAATCCACCACACATTGCACATCGTTTGTACACCTAATAGATGAAGTTTTATATGTTAAAACGAACTTAGTCCGTTAAACTTACTAATTCTATATTTTCTTTAATAAATTAAAGTTTCTCTTCAACTAAAATTTTAGTAAAGATATTTATCCACCGGAGATTAATATTTAAAAATTTTACATTAAAAACTCATTTTAAACATAATTTAAGATGAAATGATATCTTATTTCTATATGTTTAGCTTTAGAGTGTTGTATTGGATTTTTAGGTAAATTGATTGCACCAGTATTATCATAGAATATAGGAATTGAACATAGATTAATCTTCTACCTGATACTTTAGTTATAGAAGCTAAGAACAAGAACGTGTTGTAGAGACAGATTTTGTTTTTGCTATTGAGAGAACAATTGAATTTTATTTCTTACTTGCTCATGCAATAAGAAAGAATTTAAAAAAGTGATAACCTGTACTTGTGTTTTTCTTTTCCCTTTTATCTCTAGTGTAATCAACATCACAATTTTCACTTAACTTGAAATCTTGATTTTGTTTTTATAAAATAAATAAAGGTTAGTGGAGCCAATCAAATATCTCAAAATCCTTTTCATAACTTAATAAAAATTTAGTTCAGAAGAAGACGATATATATAATATTTAGTCTATTTATAGTAAGATAAAGGAGAAAGTTAATCATATCTTTTTAAATGAAGATATTTACAGATTTACTTTATTCGTCTTCATTCAGATTTGCAGGCACGAAGGTTTTCATTGACGTTACATCTTTTATCTTGAATTTCTTTAAAAATTCTTTAGTATATTTCTATTAATAGATATAAATGTTCTTCTTTATCTACTTGACTTATAAGTTTGAAAAGAATTTTATTTTTCTCATTATATACTTATTTTGAATTCATTTTACATCAATTAAAAAATTCATTATAAATTCATTAATAATACCAAATATAATGTTATTAACGTAAAATTATAATATAATTAATATAATAGCTTCTTAGAGGAGAAAAAAAAGCTTAACCTACGTTATCAGTAGAACTTTGACTTTATTTATTATAATGGGCTAAATTTATGATATGTATATTCATATTTTTATGATTTATTCAATTTCATGAAATAAATATTAATTTTACATTTAAATTTAAACAAAAATGTTTACAAATATTGAACTTTAGGGTAATAGTAATTTTAAGTGAATAAATATGAGAACGAAATTAATATATTTAAACACTTAAAAAAAGGAAAAGTATAAATTTAAATGCTTTATATTTATATGTTTTGTATATTTAAACTTTTAATAATATGTAATTATTAAAATTGAGAAATATAATTTGTTTTAAATTTAATTTGATTTAATATTGAGTATGGAATTAAATAAAATTAACATATCATTTAATCTTTTAATTTTTACAATTTTAGTTTAAAATAAGTATTTTAACCATTTATATATCTTTATCACATTTAATATTATATTATTATATACAAACAAAATTTATCTATCCAAATGTTTTTTTTGGTGATTTTACTTAAAAAATAAACATAAAATTAAATTAATTTTTTATATTTTATTAAAATAACATAAAAACTAATGATTAAAAAATAAAAATGTAACAAATAATTTTGTAAGTAATAAAATTATCCAATAAAAACATGAAAATAAAAAAAAATTTCGATCAAGATTATTTTAATTAATGATTAAAGAATATATCACTACATAAATATTAATTCATTTAATTATATTATATTATTTATTCCCCATGGAAACCTACTCAATCGTGCGGAGGCACACGTGTTCTTCTAGTTTTTATGAAGATTCATTCGTGTATTTTTAAAAACTGATTTTTGAAAATTTTTAAAAACAGATATTTATAAATAACTGAATTCAGCAAACAGAACCTTAGGACTACGAAAATTCAAAATCAAAATCAGAACCAAAATCAAAATAAAGTGCATAATGTGCATTCCACAACGTGGTCCATCTCATCAAAAAAGCAAAATTATCCGAAAGATTCTCTCCCCTTTCCGTGTCATTTTTAACCTTTTGAATCACGGATCGTCGGTGCCATCATCTCGCACATCCTCAACAATCTTAACACGTGTCGCTCTCCAATCGACGATTCTATAAAACAACAGGCTAGCCGCGAAGCAGCAGATAACTTCTCCGTAGCGCCACCAAGACACACGAGAAAGAACCCTCTACCTTCTCAGTTCTCACGCAGCGCATGGTCCTTTCTCAAAATTCCTATAATAAAATCTTCCTCATTTTCTCCGTCAAAATATCGCAACATGCTTTCTCTCTCACGCTAGGGTTTTACCTCACCCTTGCAACGCAAACACAATCGCCCTAAAACCTAACCTAATTTTCCACTCTTTAGGGTTTCGTAATTCACCATGGGCGAGTGGCAGTCTTTCCTTCAATCAATTTTCGTCGGTCTCATTTTCTCTTACCTCCTCGCCAAGCTAATTTCCATCGTCGTTTCGTTCAAAGACGAAAACCTCTCCGTCACGCGCGCCGACACTGTCAACGCCGCCACGCGCCACGATGCTAAACGCGACGACGTCGTTTCTGACGTTGCGGCTGCCAGTTCCGCCGCGCGTCGCTTCGAGGAGGAGTCGGTTGTGGCTGAGCATGGCAGCGTGAGGAACGACAGCGACGGCGATTATGACGACGATTGGGAAGGCGTGGAGAGCACCGAACTAGACGAGGCGTTCAGCGCCGCCACGGCGTTCGTGGCTGCCGCCGCCGCCGATCGTCTCTCGCAGAAGGTGTCGAGCGATGTGCAATTGCAGCTTTATGGGTTGTACAAGATTGCCACTGAAGGTCCCTGCAGCACGCCCCAACCCTCGCCCCTCAAAATGACCGCACGTGCCAAATGGTATATTTTATAATTCTTCACACTTCTTATTCCCTTTGCTTTCTCTACTAGTTACACTGTTGAAGAACTTCAAAAAATAATGGAAAGGACACAGTATGTATTAGGTTAGGGATTTTTTTTATTCCGTGTGTTTTTATTGCATTGTGTGAAATGCGGGATTGGCGATCATTGAGCTTGTTTTGGATGTATTTGTAGTTTGTATATTAAAGCTGAGACCGAGGCTATAACTGTAAATATTCTTGGTTTTTTCTTCTTGGTTTTTTCTTGTAGTACAAGTAAGAGGTACTTTTTTTGCAGCTTAATGATGTGAGGAATATCTTATGTGCTATTATTACTGAGAAATAATAGCTACTTTTGTATGCAAGTGATCAAATAAAGGTATTTCTTTTGTATAAGTTATGGCTGCTTTTTTGCAGCCTAATGGTGTAAGGAATATGTTATGTGCTATTATTGTATGCAAGTGATTCAACAGGGTCTATTTCCTGACCTGTTTAATTTGTTGCTAAGTGCTAACTCATTGCCCCGTCTTGTTGTGCTTTTTTAGGCAAGCGTGGCAGAAATTGGGTGCTATGCCCCCTGAAGATGCGATGCAGAAGTACATTGATATTGTGTCGGAGATATATCCTACTTGGCTGGACGGTTCATCTTTGGTGAGCCAATAATCTGTTTCTTATGTTCTGGATGGGTGGATGAATCACTACTTTCATCGAAAGGAAGAAAAAATTATATTTAAAAATGAAAGTAGTATGATTAAATGCATTCTTTGTGTATTTGTTTTTGCCTTGCTCTGCCTAACTCGTAGAGTTTCTGTAACAGAGGAGTAAAAGTGGTGATGGTGGTGGCTCTGGTTCAGAGGCTAAGGGACCAATGGGCCCAGTGTTCAGCACTTTTGTTTATGAAGAGGAGTATGGCAGTGACTCGTAAGATTCCTAAAACTGAAGATTGTATGAGATTTAGTGCACAAGTGATTGGTCACTAATTTGTTCTGTGTGTGATGCTAAATGTAATTATATTGATGTTTCCCTGATGACACTCCTGTAATTAGAATGGTGAGGTATTTTGATAGAGTAATCCAAAGGGTTTTAGTTTTCTTACTCGTTTGATATGGTCCTGAGGTTTCTTAATACTATTTGTGAATTTTTATTTATTTTTTATGTTGAAATTATAAAACTATTATGCATATAAAGCACCTTCATTGGAAGTTAGCACTTAACAATGTGTACCTCCAAGCCAAATCACCCATATCTTAGGATACAGTAAAATTTGGGGTTTATATGGTTTTGATACTTTGTTTTCTACAACTAATTAACACAATTATTTTGTACGGAATTCTCACTATGTGGGAATTTTATCCACCTATTCGTTAATTAATAATTATTAGTTGGTAATTTTAGCATTTACTTTAATTTGTAACAACCACTCCTTGCAAAATGGATGTAACACGCGGTGTAATTTTGGAATGTTTGGAATCCTTGTATCATATAGTTTTGTGTTTGCATGGAAGGAACAAGTATTGAACTTAATAAAGTATTCTTATATAGACAGCTTTAAAGTGTCTGAGCATTTAAGTCAGCATAGAATCTCTGGAATGGTTTCTATTGTTTACTTGATAGTAGTAGTACAAATCCTTCTCATGTCTCTTGTGTTTATTTATTTCAATTTGTATGCTTTTCATGTCTCATGTCCTCTTGCTTGTACACCACCTTGTCTTTATGCTAATCACCAACTCTCATCTATTATTGAGCTCCTTAAGCCATTGACATTTTGAAGGACTTTATGAGCTAATCTCTAGGTTTTTCTAAGTTATAATTTGTCAAACACAATATACCAAATATTGAGGTTATTTTTTTGATGAATAATAACTTTGAACAAACTCTAAAGTTACAAAACTCAGTAGTCAAGACTCTTCATTATTAAAAGAGTACAGTTTCTGGAAAGAACAAAATATTGATAGACATATAGGTGTTTTCATTTTCTACCCTTTACAGGCAAATGGAAGCCATTCATGGATTTGCCAGAGAAGGAGACATGGCTAATCTGCTCAAGTGTATTGAAAATGGTGTTTCAGTTAATTTAAAGGGTAAGTTATTTGCAATCATTTGCTTTTCCAAATGTATACATTATTCTTGACTGTGCTGTGAGTTGTCAGTAATGTTTTATTGTTTTGATTTTTGAATGAACCAAGCTTCTCATAAAAGCTTTGTGATCAGCATTAAGAAGTACATCAGTGATTTAGTAAGAGAACATCTACCTGAATTTTAGTAGCATTGCTTGATAAGCCTAACATAGCATGATTAAATTCATCTTCACTGTTTAGGTTGGTGGATAATCTTCAAGTACCTCTGTAAGTGCTCTTTGAAGCTTGAGGCTTGTCCTGGCCCTAGTGAAGCCCTGGGACCCAACTCACCTGAACTTTTAGTTATAAAAAAAAAATCATCATCCCTGTATTTTAAAACCAAAGGCAGGTGTTATCTTCTTGTTGTGAGTTATATCCCAAAACTTGACTCATAATTGGCACACAGGCTAAAGCTAGCTCAAACAGTTCTTAGCCTGCAGCATAACTAGCACAAAAACATGGTTAGCAAAACCCTTTACCAAAATAAATACTATTTTCAATGCTACCAAAATTTTATAGGGTCTTCATTACACTTTCAACATCTCAGTTTGTAAGCACTTGTTAAAATATTTTATACAACTTACAATTATTCAAGACTAGTCTCTGATGCAGAATGCCTGTGGTTTCAAAATAAAGCCAAGAAGGCCTTCAAATCTAATGGAGGCCTGTCTAAGAAACAATGTATTAGGAAGGACCACGACTCGCAGTAGCATGTGACATAGTTGCTCGTTACAACAACTAGAATAACAATAGCCTAATATCCTGCTAGGAATTCAGCTGTTTGATAACATGGATAAAATAAGAAGGGTGAGTTATAAAACTTAGTAAGGGCATAACAACCACTAGAGCAAGAAGGGAAACAGAATAATGCAATGGGTGGTTTATTTCTGTTAAAGCTTCATTAAAAATATGCCAAGATAATGAAGATAATCAAATGTAGACAACAGCAACAAAAGCCTGCTTTATCCAACTAGGTGAGGTGGTTACATGGAATCACACAATGCTTTTCAACATGGTTAAAGACCATAACTTGAGAGATAATATTTACCATGAGACCATAACTAGGTAAGGTGGTTACATGGGATTACATATGTTTAAATTTAGCTAAAATGAAGTATAACAATCTATAAATAAAGAAGTTTAAAAATTTAGCTCAGTTAAAGACCAAAACTTCAGATCTATGATCACTTTGGCACGAGAATATGAATCTTTTTGGACTTCCTCATAATTTGTGGTATGCAAATGGTTAATTATTTTGCCTAGGGATGCAGAGAAAAATGTTTCTTGTCTTGACCTGCCAAATATAAATACACTCAATGTGATTAATATTTGCTGTCTCATGCTAGTGGGGTATCAAATTAATATTTGCATTTGACTACTATTATTATTTTTGCTTTTCTTTATCAATGTGCATTTTTGACATGAATGCAGACAGTGAGGGCCGGACACCATTACACTGGGCTGTGGATCGTGGCCACCTTAATGTTACAGAATTGCTTGTTGGCAGGGATGCTGATGTGAATGGCAAGGTATTCTGATCCATATATGTGTCTTGTTCATGTGTGTTAATATCAGGGACTACTTTATTAGCGTTGACATTTCTCTTATGAACGAGAGCAGTAGAACCTTTTCTGGATTTTTAACAAAGCATTATTCATCACTGCTGAAATTGCATAATCTCAAAGTTTAGCTTGGGCTTTTGGAGATTTTTTTTAGTTTTCATGTTTAAGTTGTTGACACTAATGTCTATTTAGCCACTTTCTGTTGATATTGTGTGTTTTTTTTTTTTGGAAGGATAATGATGGACAAACTCCCTTGCATTACGCTGTTACGTGTGAGAGAGAAGCCATAGCTGAGTATTTAGTGAAGCATAATGCAGACATACATTCAAAAGATAATGATGGGATTTCCCCGCGTGACATCTGTGATTCAAATTGGCCATGTTTTCAGCAGGTGGGGAAAGTAAATTGATTTGTTGTTTGCTTGATGTTTTGCTTTTGGCCAATACAACCTTTTACCCAAATCCCCTTCAGGATGAACGCACGTGTCTATAGAACTTAAATTTTTTTTTTGTTCTTAATCACGGTGTATACACCCTTTTCAGTTTAGTGTACACCCATGCACCGCTTAGGTAATGATTAAAGTGTATTATGTTCCATTATTGTTTTCTCTGCTCAACTCTTATGCTAGTTTGGACTTGGTTTTGGTTGGGAGGAAAGAAAATGGAAAAAGAAAATAAGGATGATGATGTATTCTTTTTTGTTTGATTAGAAGGAAAATGAAAGGAAAATATGTGAAAAACTTAATACATAGAGATAAATTTTTAGAATTTTCTTTCCTTTCACTTTTCGTCTAGTTTAAATTTTTTTCTCTTTTTCCTTATTTTCTCTCCTTCGTTCCAAAGAAAACATTAATTTTCACTCTCATTTCTTATGTTTCATGGATAAAGATATACAAGGAAACTATGCAAAATGGCAAATTGTAACAAGGTAAGGGTATCTTAATTGATGTCCTTTCCATCCGCAAAACCCTCTCCCTTTTACATATATCCATCAATTGAAGGTGATATAGAATTTACATGGTTACTTTAGGTCCCCAGATGTTAAGATTTTCAGGATTGCAGAGAGGAATGCTAACAAACATTCTTTTCAACACAATTGAATATTACAAAATGTGAATGTAAAACTAATAATCGGGGTAACGCCAAAAAACATTCTTTTCTCCTAATAGTAAATCGAATTGTAACAAAAGCATGGAATACTCTAAAATGTCTCAAATATAGCTTAAATGTATTTCAGTTTTAAAATTGTTAACAATACACTATTGAACATAAATCTAATTATCTTTTATGGGCTGAAATTCTTTAAGACTCACAAATTTAAAGAAGATCTATTTAGATAGAAGTAGATAATGTGTTACTTGCAGTGACATATTTGATTGGCAATGCGATAAGCATGCCACTCTGGCGTTTAAGAAATCAGTTAACAAAACATTTTTAATGATGATTTAATCCTAGCATTTAATGAGGGGAGAAAAGGTAATAAATATAATACAAATTATGTTAACTTTTTGATAAAGTAAAACGTGTGATACGAATCTTTATTTACAAAGAAATGAAAATAATAAGAAAAATAATATAAATATATAAATATTTTTTCTTCTCTAGTATTTAATTATTGCATGAGTACTATGCCATTAAGTAGTATTTAGTTTTAACGGGAGTTTATAATCTCTAGACGTTTTTATGATATAGACATTTTTTCAGTCTATGTATGTTTTGAGAATATTTTCTTTTAGAAAAATAAAGTTTTTATATCTAGGCTTTGATACTTGTTTTTAGATATTTTAAGATAAAAGTTCCATACTATACATCCATATCATGATCCATTTCGTTCATTTGTACTAGTAAATATGACTATTGATAGGTTTCGTTATATTTATGTAACGAAACCTACCTTGATCATATGCTAGTATGATTGATGATGCGGGTTAATTTTAAATACATTTGGTAATTTAAATAATTTTGAGTTTATAAATTTAATTTTGTAATGCATAAAGTTACGTGTATTGTCTAAACAGGAGAATGTTAGATCCTTAATCCAACATTGATTATATATATATGAATAATTATGAATTTTCAATATTAGATAATTTGGACTGTATCTAGATGCATGTCTTTGATAGGTGTAGCTAATGTATAATTTATTCAAGATTTTTGTAATTAGGTAATTTGTATTGTATTTAGTAATCTTAGGATTTTCGATAAATAGGTTATGATTTATTCTCATTTTCTTTGACATCTTATCATCAAAGTAAAAGAGAAAACTAAAGGAAATAAATATGATGGTTATGAATTTACTTCTATCCTTTTTTCAATGTTATAAATTATAAGAAATAGATAATAATTTTTTTCTAACATAAATTATTTGATAACAAAATTTTGGGATTAAGCTGGCTGATGGACTGTCGGTGGAAATGTCAATGTACGTTGCCATCCTCCTCTTAGTAGTTAGATACTTTCAAAATCAGTGTTTCCTCACTGTTTGGATATGCAAATGACGCTCAAAGGTGCATATAAAATCAGTGTTTCCTCACTGTTTGTGTACATACTTTTCGTTTCTACTTGTTACAGGGGATAGAACTTACACTAGTTTTTGTAATATAGAAATGTTGTTTAGAAACAATTTTAAATTTTGGATAGATTAAAGGTTGAAGATCCATTCAGCTATAATTTTCTTCAAATGTCTTGATGAATGTTCAGTTTTCTTCAATTCTTTAAAAAATATATTTTTTAAATAAATTTTCTTAAAATTGTTGTAATTATAAACTATGTTAAATCAAAGTAAAGTAACTTTATACACTTAATCTTGCACACATATATAAAAAATAGGGTAGTAATCCAGTGAAATTAGAGTGAGGCCGTTGATATAGCTTGTGAAGGTCAACAAATAGGTGGAACAGCAATGATAGGCGTTGATATAGTTGACATATTCTTGGAAAACAATAGATGGAAATGGTAATGCTGAAAATTGGTTTCCTTCAATTATGGATGACACCAAAAACAAAAGCAATAATTTTATTCAATTCAAACGCGGGCCCGTCGCCCCGGCAAAAGACACCGCCTTTACGCGTTGTTCACAGCACACTCTCACTCTTAACCCCTCATATAATATTATTATAATTATATATTAATTCAAATATTAATACTAATAAATCTTATCTTCATCAATCTCTAAATTATAATATACTACCACTACTTTTTCTTTGACAGTTAGTACCACTAGTTAAGAGAATAATACTTGAGAGAAAACACTCACTCACAATAATAATAATAATAATAATAATAATAATAATAATAATAATAATAATAATAATAAATCTATTTGTTTAAATTTAAAAATTATTGTTAAATAATTAATTTTTAGATAAATAATTATAAATTGATCCTAATTTTTTTTTAAAATAATTTTTTATGTAAAAAATAGTTTTTTTTTTTTTGTATTTTTATTTAAACTAAGAGTTTGTTTAAATATCTCCAAAAAAATTTCCATTTATTTTTTTTAGAATTCATTCAGATAAAATATTAAAATTAAAATAAATGGACCAATATATCTTATTTTAATAAAAAGAATTGGGACCATTATTAGCATGCGGTTTTATAATCATATATATATATATATATATATATATATATATATATTATATTTATTAATTTAATTTTTAATTCGAATCTTAGCCCTTGCGATTGTAACCGCTGGTGCAGTTGCTTGTTTCTTATTGTTGTTGATTTTCACTATTCTTCGACTCTCTTCACTCACTCTCCTTTGTTTCGCTCTCTCAGATCTCTTCTCCAATTCCAGGTTATTATGTTATTCCGATCTCTCTTTTCTTTCTTTTCGCTTTTATTTTTATATCCGATTCCACTTCTTTTGCTTTCATTTTATTTTTCTGAGTTTTAGGTTTTCATGTCCTTTTGTTTCAATTATGTTAGGGTGTTTCGATTCGATGCTTTTGTTGTTTGTTTGAATTGCGATCGATTTGAATTATTGTTTGTGTTTACTCGAACGATCTGTGCTTGTATGAATCTGTGACTAGTTACTCGGATGTTTAGATGAGAGACACACGCGGTTGCCAAAGTCAACCGTTCTTGTGACCACAAAAACTGTGTTCCGTATGCACTTGATTATAGATTTAATTGGTTTTATGTTTATATATAAGGTATCGAATTCAAAAGAGAACAACAGATGAATCTAAATTTGGTGTTTCATTTCAATTTTATTGGCGCCTACTTCTTTGAGAAATTTAATTCAAATACAGGTTTCTCTGGGTTTTTCTTTTCTATGCTTCGTTCTAGAATCATATGACTTTAGATAAGGTTATTTTCCTGCTGAATGTCGTAATGTTGGTAGAGTATGGATTCTGAAGACTATGGTTATTTAGTTGGTTTCTGGATCTGAGATTGGGATAATTTAATAGATTTGCTTCTTTGATTGATACATTGCATTTGTGCCTCTACCACCATTTTTTTATTTTCACTGTTGACTGAAAATTGTAAGATCTGATTGTTTTGTGCCAAAAGGGTGGATGGCAATGGAAGTTACTCAGGTGCTTTTGAATGCTCAATCGATTGATGGGAATGTACGAAAGCATGCTGAGGACAGTCTGCGACAATTTCAGGAGCAAAACCTTCCTGGGTTCTTGGTCTCTCTCTCTGGAGAATTAGCAAATGAAGATAAACCGGTTGATAGCCGAAAGTTGGCAGGTTTGATTCTGAAAAATGCTTTGGATGCCAAGGATGAAAGCAGAAAGCAGGAATTGGTCCAAAGATGGTTGGCTCTGGATCCTGTGGCAAAGACTCAAGTTAAGTCATGCTTGTTGCAAACACTCTCTTCTCTTGCACCTGATGCTCGGTCTACAGCAACTCAAGTTATTGCTAAAGTTGCTGGAATCGAGCTTCCTCAGAAACAGTGGCCTGAGCTAATAGGGTCACTTTTATCAAATATTCATCAAGTACCTACTCATGTCAAGCAAGCAACTTTGGAGACTCTGGGGTATTTGTGTGAGGAAGTATCTCCTCAGGTTGTTGATCAGGACCATGTAAATAAAATACTTACTGCTGTAGTTCAAGGTATGAATGCATCTGAAGGGAATAATGATGTTAGGCTTGCTGCTACTAGGGCATTATATAATGCTCTTGGATTTGCGCAGGCCAATTTCAGCAATGATATGGAGCGCGATTATATCATGAGAGTTGTTTGCGAGACAACTGTGTCCCCTGAAGTGAAAATACGACAGGCAGCCTTTGAATGTTTGGTCTCAATTGCAGCCATGTATTACGAGAAATTGGCTCCTTATATCCAGGATATCTATAACATCACAGCGAAGGCTGTTAAGGATGATGAGGAGCCTGTTGCTCTTCAAGCCATTGAATTTTGGAGTACAATTTGTGATGAGGAGACTGATATTCTGGAAGAATATATGGGTGATTCCAATGGAGACTCTGATATACCTTGTTTTTATTTTATTAAGCAAGCCCTTCCTGCCCTTATCCCCCTGCTGTTGGAAACATTACTCAAACAAGAAGAGGATCAGGATCTGGACGAAGGTGCGTGGAATATTGCAATGGCCGGTGGTACATGCCTTGGTTTAGTTGCTCGTACTGTTGGAGATGATATTGTGTCACTGGTAATGCCCTTCATTGAGGAGAATATTACAAAACCAGATTGGAGGCAAAGGGAGGCAGCCTCTTATGCTTTTGGGTCTATTTTGGAGGGGCCTTCCCCTGACAAATTAGCTCCTCTTGTTAACCATGCCTTGCCATTTATGCTAAGTGCTTTAGTGAAGGACCCAAACAACCACGTGAAAGACACCACTGCCTGGACTCTGGGACGAATGTTTGAATTTCTTCACAGTTCAATTGTTGGTACACCGATTATTAATGAGGGAAATTGCCAACAGATTATTACAGTTCTACTTCAGAGCATGAAAGATGTTCCTAATGTTGCTGAGAAGGCCTGCGGTGCTCTCTATTTTCTTGCTCAGGGTTATGAGGATGTGGGGCCAACATCTCCTCTAACTCCCTATTTTCAGCAAATTATTCAATCCCTTCTGACTGTTACCCACAGAGAGGATGCTACTGAATCACGACTGAGAACTGCGGCTTATGAAACATTGAATGAAGTAGTAAGGTGTTCAACAGATGAAACAGCTTCTTTGGTGATACAACTAGTTTCTGTCATCATGATGGAGCTGCACAAGTGTCTTGAAGCACAAAATCTTTCATCTGATGAAAGAGAAAAGCGGAGTGAATTGATAGGCCTTCTTTGTGGGTGCTTGCAAGTAATTATTCAGAAGCTAGGGTCTTCAGAACCTACCAAATATGTCTTCTTGCAGTTTTCTGATCAGATAATGGGACTATTCTTCAGGGTCTTTGCTTGTAGAAATGCCACTGCACATGAGGAGGCCATGCTAGCCATTGGAGCTCTTGCCTATGCGATGGGCCCTGATTTTGCAAAGTACATGCCAGAATTTTACAAGTTTCTTGAGATGGACCTTCAGAATTTTGAGGAGTACCAAGTTTGTGCTGTGACTGTTGGTGTGGTAGGAGACATATGCAGGGCATTGGAGGATAAAATACTGCCTTATTGTGATGGTATTATGACACAACTTCTCAAGAATTTGTCAAGTGATAATTTGCACCGTTCTGTGAAGCCCCCATTATTCTCATGCATTGGTGACATAGCACTCGCAATAGGAGATAACTTTAATAAATACTTAATGTACGCAATGAACACACTACAGCTTGCTGCAGAGATGTATGCCCACTCAGCAGGTTTTGATGATGAAATGACAGAGTACATTAATTCTTTGAGAAATGGGATATTAGAGGCATATTCTGGGATTTTTCAAGGGTTCAAGAATTCATCTAAAACCCAGCTCTTGATTCCTTATGCACCTCACATCCTCCAGTTTTTGGATAGCATATACATGGAAAAAGACATGTAAGAAAGGGAGAGAAGTTTTTCTTTTCATTATTTTCCCTCGTTCATTTATTCATTACTTTTAGTGATTTCATTGCCTTTTTTAATGCAGGGACGAAGTAGTTATGAAAACAGCAATTGGAGTCCTCGGAGATCTAGCTGATACACTTGGAAGCAATGCTGGTTCTTTAATCCAGCAGTCTTTGTCAAGCAGAGAATTTTTGAATGAATGTTTGACCTCAGAAGATAATTTGATTAAGGAATCTGCTGAGTGGGCCAAGTTGGCTATCAATCGTGCTATATCTGTTTGAGGATCATCCGAGTTAGCATATCCATTGTCATAAACTGTCTTCATGCATTTGGGTGTCAAGGTGGGTCTTGGGATTGCATGTGTCAATTTGTCTCCATGGTCAGACAATGGAAGGTATCCGTATGGAGGTCTTCTTGTTGTCACTAACTCTTGCATCATCACCAATGCATCACTGACTTTTGCATGAGCACCATTAAGTCCAGTTCTGTCAAGAGGAAGAAGGTAGCAATGAGTTTGCAAATGTGGGTGTAGGTCTTCATGAAACATATAATTGATTGAATGGCTAAGGGGAGGCAAGTGATTCGGGATTTATAAACCTACTCTTAGTTGGAATCGGGTAATGAGTTTGGAGTTGATATTACGAGAAGATAAACCCATTCAAGCTTCAAAATGGTTTTTTCCCAGAACTGGTCATGCATTATTGGAATTGGTTGAATTCACTGTGTTGAACTGGTTTTCATCAACACCACCCAAAGTGCTTTATTTCAAGTGAATCTCTGCCTTTTTCCCCCCAACTTTTAACCTGCATCTTCTTGAATCATTGTTTTGATCATCACATTGTGTATAATTGTCCCTAGGCTTCTGGTCATCCATACAATTTTTTTCTCCATACTTGCTTTTCTAGGCTGGCGATCGATCGTGATTGTTGACCCAGGATGGGAAAGATTACATCATACTTGCATTATGCATTATTTTTTTAAATTGGATTTTTAGTTAAAATATCATCATGCATTCATGAAATCATCAACCTTTAATTCCTTTTCTTTTTTCTTTTTTCTTTTTGAAATGCATGTGTAAATCATATATTGGCTATTCCTGTGGATACAAAAGAAACTCGCCATATACTTTTGATGATACCAGAAGAACTTAAGAGTTTGGTGGATTATTGTTTCTCCTTTTGGAAGGAGTCTTCTGGGGTTTAGCCTGTATTCGTGTTATCTTTGTCTTGTCTGAGTAAAAGTTTGTGAATTTTGTCAACTTGGGTAATTTTGCCATGTTTCCTGTATATCTTGTTATGGTTTGATGATTTGAATCTTTATGTTACAAAGATAAAATTGTATATTGTTGTTTGGCCACTTTCATAGGCAGTTTTCAAATTCCAAACTTGGAGTCACCCTTTTTTTTATTAGACGGAGATCACCCTGATTGATTACTGTTGAATCAATGCATTTTCGTTCTTGGCTATATCTATTTGTATAATTGCTTCAATATTTTTAATCAAGTGGGATGTTGAATCAATAAATAACTGTAAATTTGTAAGATAGTTCGAAAGTGGTTATGCATGCGTAATTTCTTTCTGATTTTTATTATTCTCATACTAACTTTGTGGTGCACTGGTGCTATAAGTTACGTTTCATTCAAGAATTTGCACTTTGCTCTCCAGAAAAAGTCATTTGTAGGGAAAATATTTATGGCTTAAGCCAATATATTTACTTTGCACCTTTTTGTTTCTTTTTATTTATTTATTACTATTTTTTGGAATCTATCAAGTAAACTTGTGATTTTTCTCTTCAATGAAAATATTTACGCGGCTGGTCTGAAAAGAAAAACAGAAATAGATTAAAAAGTTATTTTAATTTTATTTTTTAATAATATCTTATTAATGTACCAAATTATGAAAAAAGGAAAAATAAAATTGTATAAAAGAAAAATTTACTGAATAGAGTAATTAAATTATAATAAATATGTATCATATACTATTTTTTCTAGGATGTATTATGTACTATTAGAAAATATAAACTGAGATTTAGCATGATGAGGTTGTAAAACTTTTTCACATAGTCGGTTCATTTTTTTTCAACGTTGAAATTTGATTGAATGACTGCCTAAGAAAATTTTGCCCTAATTTTATAAAGGGTAAACTTCGATGTAATTTTTAAGATGTTTATATTGTTTTCCATTCAGAATTACAAGTTCACCTTAATAATCTGCATTGTCTAAATTGTATTGAATGATTTATGAGGTGAAAATTATATATACTGAACTGTTCTTAATTTCTGTCCTTTCAACAAATTGTTCGTTTAATAATATTATATTATTTATTTATTTATTTATTTACTAGTGATAAAGATACGTATATATTTCTTTTCCAGGCATCTAAATTATATGTGATTTATTCTTTTCTATAGATACCAAGTTAAGTGTCATCCTAGATTTTATAGATAGTGAAAAAGCATCGAGTAGTGCCGCTGTGGGTTCAACGTCAAACCCCACCCATTCGATAAGAACACAATTAAAACCACCCATCTAGTTTTTACACGTTTAAGTTCATGAACCTGATAATTAAACAGCTTAAGGTTCTATTGATTCTTGAATAATTGAACTTTCAACCTGATAATTGAACTTTGTAATATTTTCGATTAAATATCAATTTGTACTTAACAGAAGCTTAATCAAATTATGGTTCAGGGTCATGTTTAAAATAATTTTAAAAGTTTAAGAATTACAATCTCTTAAAGCATAAAAATTTATTGACAAATTTCTAGATAATTCAAGGGCCTACAAATCAATTTAACTTTTCTTAATGCTAACGACTGTATCTTATTCAATGGTTTTTTTTAGGAAGTCTCATTCAAGTTATTATTGGCTTAGCATGAATTTTACTAAATCTTACACGTCAGTATTCCTTCCAAAAACACTTGTCCAATCATAAAAGGAAACTCTTGATAAAAAATAATGGACATTTAAAATAAGTCTATAGTAATTAGTAACATTGAATGAAGAAAATTATATTTTTTCATTGTAATAATTTTTCATTAATTGTGAGAAACTGCACATTCCAAACCGGAACAGTAACAAAGCAGATAAAAGGTTTTGTTTCCGAACCCCATAAAAAGTTTAGTAACTAATCTAACAAGTTTATGTTTGTCCCATGAGACCCCTGAAAAGCCAACATGTATTGTGTAAGTACAAAGTGGGCGTGTATTCAAAGGAAAACTTGATAAGTTAGGTTTTTCCAATGTTGTATACAATTTTGAGTTTTAATGGAGAAGGGATCAAATATGGGTAACTTTCTTACTTTTAAATTAGTTCAGAGAAAGTGCTGGTAAGCTTTTCTGATCTGACTGCCACCCATGTATATCTCATAAAGCAGTGGTTTGGATGTGAATGAGAGATTCTCCATTCTCCCTTATATATTTTTGATAAAATTACATTCATAGATTTTCTAAGATTTTCAAAATTTAGAGATTCTAAGATCACACAAACTTTGTCTATTTCTTTAACATTATATATTATATCACCCTTTTAAGCAACAAAAAATTATAATATTTTTAAAATAAATAAAAGACATCACTGCTTTAAGAGATATTAATATAATGTTTTTTAAAATATTTAAGAAGAATTGGTATAAAATTTAGAAAATATTTATGTAATTTTACAAGATTTTTGGGAAACGGCAATGTAATTTTATCATAAAACAGCTTAATGAATCATGATGGAGTGTTTGATATTTAAATATCATTACTCTATTTTTAATGTGTTTTATAATCCATCTTCCAAGTCTAATTCCTAATTAGAATTTGGAGTCTTTGACTACTATGTGACATAATGCCACACATTGAAAGTAACACAAGTGTACGTACATTTCTAAAACTATCTTAGTTTGGGAAGATGTTGAAAGGAAATAACAGTAGCATCCAAAATGAACAGCATCTCCACTTTGAGCATCTCTGCAGTGACTCAATGCATTCCTTTCAGTTCCAGTTTTCAGAAGACAGTGTCACTCACATATGCAATGTCTTTCTGTGGATAAAAGTGGTTCAACGTATGCAATAAATAGTACACACCAAAATTGCACCCTTCTCTGTTTACTCCAATTAAGTTCAGTGCATATGGCACACTAGATGCTTGCAATTCTATGATGGAAAAAAATAAAATAAAAATTAAACCAATTTAGAGAGAGAATCCTGATTGTATGTGCATAATTATTTATCTAATTGCTTTTGGTTTTTTCCTATTCAAACAATGTATAATTTATTATTATTCCAATTGTTGGTATCAGCAATGCTAAACCACACAAATCAGAATGTTCACCTTTCCCTGTGATTAGTATAAGGAATTCTAAAGATCTAGAATGCACAATTGCGTATATGGGCAAAAGATTAGATATGCAGGTAAAGGCATAAGCAAAATAAAAGATATCATATCCATGTGCATGGAAAAAATCTTCATCATATATGCATAGAATATTATTGATGGCTGATGGTACTTTAGGCACTGTCAAGTTCTAACACCAATGTAACCTTTTTTGTTGTATACGTACTTGTAGGATGGTACATATGCACGTGGGAATATTTCAAGTGTTACTTAAGGCCTAATAATAATAGTGTTCTGTTGCCTACAAGTGTTACTTACCATATTTGCTAACAGAAAAAAGTTGTTGCTAGTTTACTCAGTACATTAGAAACAATCATTACAAACATATATTATGGTCTTTTAAAGGATGATTAAGTTGACAATTTCATTGCTTTATTGTAGGATTAAACAAGTAATGCTATTATGCTTGGTGTTCCCTCTCCTTTTTGCTAGTGCACCCACTAAGGGGCATTTTCCACATTCAACTCTCTTGCTCTCTATTTGAATTTATCTGTAGCCCACTCCACATGTCTGTCTCCATCCATTGACTAAGAAAAGTGACGAAAGCCGAAATGTGAGGACCAAAAGCACCATTCCACTAAAGTGGTGATAGGTACCACGGAAAATTTTGAAATGTATGACAAGGTTTTAGCAGCTTTCACCACCCAATTCATGTGAATGTGGTGTTTGGTATTAAAGCATGGTAAATTTGTCAATTAGAACATGAACCGTATATGAATGAAAAAATAGACAAGCACACAGGATAAATTATGTGCCAATGGTGCGTCATGCTGATATTTTATAGGGTAAAGAAAAAGCTACTTTTAATAGTAAGAGAAAATGTAACTTTACTCTGCAGTTAAATGCAATACGCAGTTAACCAGTCAACTCTCTTATAGAACATATAAATATTTCTCTTTCTTCATATTTTATACACATGCGTATTTTCCTATTCACATCTTATATTTAGTTGTCTGGTTATTTGCGTATTGCTGTTATTTACCAAATATTTTTCTAGAAAATATAAGGATTTTTTTCTGGGTGAATTCTCAGTATCTCTGAACTGAGAGTTAAAGACGAAGATTTATTTAAGAGACTGGCATAATTCAATAGATTTTTTCTACACACTTGTCTCAACAAAATTTTAAATATCAGTTGCAATCACGGTTTCATTGTATTTGTTGACATTGTGAGAAATTGTGGACAAATGCAGCCAATGAAGTCACAATTATGATTGTGTTACAATAGCAAAAACTTCAAGGATGTGATCAAAATCACAATATCTTGGATCTCATGATCAAATTCCTGACCACATACTCACCGATCCTAAATATTGTTCAGAGGTGCTTTGACATTGAGCCTATGAATTCGGGGGCTCAAACTTTTTTTCGTTAATGTTTAAAGGGAAAATTTTGAAACATACATAATTTATAAGTTCAGCCTTTTGAGTTGTCTGTCTTCTCTCTTTCTCGATTTAACTTTCAAGTTTCATGATTTCAACAACAGAAAAATCTTAGTGGTCAGCTACAATCCAGACAAACTAGCTAATTACCTCACATACGTAAAGAAAGAGAAGAAAATAGAAAAAATTAATAATATATATATATATATATGTGTGTGTTTTGAATGATAGTTGATTAATTAATTTGTATTGTAATTGACGAGTATTTCAAAATAGAAGATAACGAGTAATTGGACATTAAATTTTCATTTAATTATTTAATATTGTGTGTCATTGCCTAATTTTAATTTTGTGTAACAATAGAAATATTTTCGCTATGAACCCATAAAATATTAAGATTGACGCTTCACATGTTTATTAGATAAGATTATCAGTCAATTATGTCACACCACACCGTTCTACTGAGATTACAAATATTTTGACTTGGGAAAAGGTGGAGAAGCTGAAAGGTGTAGCTGATTGTGAGCCATGCAGGGAAATGTTGGTATAATGTGCACATGCAAACAATTACTACTTTGTTTGTCTTTTTCTTTGATGCAATTATGAGTAGTCGTATAGAATAGTACAGTTGACTTAAGTGTTGTGGGTTAAAGCCTTACAAGTTATTGCATTTCATCATATCACTCTGTTGCTATTGGGTGGGGTACACCATGACAAGAGCTCTCTCGTTTCCAAATTTAAAAGGGATGCTTCTACCACCACTTCCCTGCCAAAACACGTACATGTCATGTTCTTACTTCCAATCTAGTTGCTTATAACAAGAAGAAGGAATCACACACACCTTCATACTTGTCATGGCCCTGAAAATCAACACTTTCCTTCTACTTCTTATCTTGATCCTCATTCCCTTATCTTCAGGTGAGCATGTCCTTTATAATATTGAATAAAATTGAAACCATTTAACTCGTTCTAGACATGTAACAGTTTTTTCTTTTTTCCTTTTAGTCTTGGCTGAAGGCTTCAGAGAAAACATGCATCCTACTCATGGCTTACTTTATAAGGTACCATACTATATGTTTCTTTGTCTTCTTATTTTAGTTAAATGATAAAAGATGGACTTTGTAAGTAAGAATGGTTAGAAATAAATATGGATGGATCTACATTGAGGGAATTAAACATAGGTACATAACCATGTTGCTTGGCACCCATGTAGTTCCTCTTGTCCTAAGATGTTACACGGTCATCAGGAATATAGACGTGACACAAAATAACTAGTTGATTCGTATTATTGTTGATTATATAAATTTCTTAAGAGAATAAAATTCTAATTAATAGCAATAAAATTAATTATTTCTATTGGTGAAAATATGACATCGTTACGTAGATATGGTTGTTTTAAGTTATATGTTATGTTTAATTTTGGTTATTTTTTTAATGAAGGATGGTACGAAGTTGAAGTCAAGGAAGCTATTTGCACATGATTTTGTGTTGGATTACGATGAGGCAGGACCCAACCCAAGGCACACAAAGAAACCTGGCAAGGGCCCTTGAAAGCTTAACATCTAATAATGAAATAAATTATCGTATGTAGTAGTATGCACTATCATCTCTATTCGTACTCAATGTTTTGTTCGTGTATGAGGAGATATATTAACGAGTTTCTTCATCGGAGCCACTACATGTGTGTGTGTCATGAGAGCCAATAATAAATTAGTATGATATTTTTAATGTAAACCTGATCTATGTATGGATTATGGACCATTAATCAGAGAATATATATTATTATAATAATTTAGTATGATCTGTGACACTTGTACTATTCGTAGCAACAAAATTTAAAAGGATTATGTAAGTCTTATAAGAAATATTTCTAATTACAACACTACTTTCTCTTCTTCTTTTTACAGTTTATAACACTAATCTCTGAAGGCTTTAACTGCTAGTACTGCAAACAATACTGTAACAATAAAATATGAGAAATTCAAAATATAAAAATTAAATTGAACATAAGTACATTTAATGACTAAAAATGTATCATATACCTAGTGCAATAATTAATTTTTATAAGTTGTGTGGCATTTTTATTTTTTCCGTTCTAATGAAGGGTTTTTTCAAATTTAAATTTTATTATTTAATAAATATTAAAAGATATTTTTTTTAACAAGAATATTCGTTATAACAAATATATTCTATTTTCAACATTTAATAATTTAACGTGTCTTTTAAAAGAACTTTTTCTGCAATCTACATTTTATCGGTTATTGGTCATTAAGAGGATTTTATTGCTGTAATTAATAAACTCTATCTTAATAATAAATTTTTAATGCTCACGATTTTGGTTACGAGAAGTATTTTGAAAATTGTTTTTATCCTGCACATAAAAGATGTGACCCCAGAAATTGTAATATTTTAAATATTATAGTATAATAAAAATGTTGAAATTTATTAAAATACTAAGAATAAATTACTATAATATAATTGAAAAACTAAAATTGTTTAGGGGGTCTCAACCCACAGTGAGCTTACTTATCTCTTATTCATTTTATTCACTAACTTCAAGAGGTTATGTAAATCAAAATCCATAGATAAATCTATCTTTACAAAGGCATAAGCCAACTTGGTTTGGCTTTACAAAACAATAAAATAACATATATAAAAGATGATAACCTATCCATTCTTTTAAACACAATCCTTATTATTAAATAAAATACTTTGAAAATTATAAATTTAATTAGTGAATCTTACTCTTTATTTAATGGCCTTCACTTGTAACTTATAGCTTCAATAGATTTTAATCAATAATAAATAATGTGTTAGAAAAAAAAAAAGTAACCAAAACTCCTCAAAGTATAACTTATAAGATAAGAGTTATGCAATTTTTTACAATCTTTTCCCTGTTTATTTTAAAAACAATTTTTTTTATCTTCTACTAATTAATATCCTTATTTTCAATAAATTATGTGTGCATATTTATACTCATTACTCATTTCACTTTTTTTTTTTCAATAATAATAGTAATTTTGTTAAATTTTATTATCAGGTGCAAACACATACATAAGCATGTTATTTATATATTTTACGCGAGTAGGCTAGTTAATTAATTAATTTTACCACACGTCTAAGTTATTATTCAAGAAATCAACTTTCAGTTAATCTATAATAATTTGTCATCTTTTAATTAACAGTTTCGAACTTTTAATTGTTTCAATTAGTTTTTCAACCACTTATGTCTGACAGGGTGGTTAAATAAGTTCATGTTTAAATAAACTAGTAATATATAGTTCTAGCTCTCAGAGTTACCAGTTGAACAAGCTAATAGTGTGTAAATGGTGATCCATTTATATGCTAAGTTGACATACATCAACATCAAAGAAAGTTAAATTTAGCTTTCCAATTCCTGTAGCTGACACACCATCCTCTAAAGAACTTCATTCGTAGTGTATAAAGATTAAAGTAGTAGAAAAAAAGTTAGGTTCCTGATGTTTCTAATTGTGCAGGTCCATATATACTGTTCTGTTCTGCAGACGCATTTTTAGTGGTAAAGATTGACAATGACATCACACTTTCTCTACTTTCGTTTTGGTCAAAAATAGTCATTAGTCATTTTAAAAGCTGATAATTTGTCCTGCTTCTCCAATATGTTGAAAGCCACCATTTGGAATTTGCAATGATGCCACTGAAAATGTGCATCCAAATTTGTTAAATTAGAAGTTAGAACAACCCTTTTATCCAATTGATCCAGTTAAGAACATAAACCAAAAAATAAATAAATTTAAGTCTAGATATTGTATATGCCTTATTGCCAAGCCATGTTGCATTCATGTTACACCAAAAAGTAAATAAATTCTATAAAAATCTGATCCAGTTCATCACCACCGTTCAACTTTCATTACTGGAGATCCATTCAGCGCCTCCCTCATGACAACATCATAACTTGTGTAACATTTTTGGTCATGTAGTGTTTTATACTGTAGGATGCTAATAGAAAATTTCAAGAGTCAAAACAACACTTGAATTATTTTATTTTACATTAAACAAACAATGAAATATTTTAAAAAGGGTTTTGGTTAAAAAATCAGTGCTTAAACTGTTCATTTTCAACATCAGAAGTCAAACCTCATTCAGATAATGTAATTAACATCAAATTTAATCTTGGTCATTGTGGACCAATTTTCAAAAGCTCTCTGTGCAAAGGTAAGAGCTATTAGTCAAAGATGTCTGCTATCAAATTTTGGTGTTAGAAGTAAGTGATCTACAGCGACACGTCAAAGGGCAAACCATGCAAAAGAAATGCTAAACCATATTTTCTAACACACAAAATTTATTGGAACTTAATTTAATGATGGAACTCATAATTCTATAATTTTTAATAAACTTTAATCAATAGCAAAGATTGTGTTAAAAAAATGGATTGTTAGTACTACTCAACCATGCCAAGCAATAACTGAACTTTAGAATCAGAATAAGATGAACCCCTCAAAAATATATTTATTTTTAACAATTATTTGGTGTCCTAAACCAAGTAGATTCTAAGATGTGAGGCATGTACAATTAAGATTATACAGGCAAGAAGTTCAGGAGTATATGTCTGTTTATGTACATGACTGACTGGTGGTATTTTCTGAATCTATAAAGAAATCTGAGAAAAAAACCAGATTCCAATGGACACAATTCCAATGGTAGCAAGAGCTTGGACCAGCTCAAATATCACATTTTGTTGCTGCAGTGGTACATTCTGCCAGTCTGTCCGCCTGCAAGCACTCAAAGTAAGACAATATGATTTATGGATGAAAACAAAAATCAAATTTGATTTACAAGAATTGATTTATGTTATCTCTGTTATTTCTTAAAAAAAAAATAGAAATTATGCAGTAGGTTCAACTTTAGGGTGGTTTGATTTGCTAAAAGTCACGGTGCTGTCAGGACAAAGAACAACTCCGGATAAATAATATAAAATTTAATGAAATATCCTATTTAATATTTATTGTATTTATATAATTTATAATATTATTGTATATCATGTTGACTCAAAATTTAGATTATATACAAATGAGCTAGTTAGTAGATAATGATAGTTGAATATAAATGATATAAGATTGTTGTAGCTAATAGGTAACAATATTAATTCAAAATGATCACATGATATGATTTTTACGTCCAGTAGATAATTAAAGTTCAAATAGAGTCATTTAAAATTAAGAGAGAAGTGAGAGTACACATATTTTGAACACTTTGTCCTTTACACAACTCCTTTGTTTGATAGTTTTTTTATTAAAAAAGTTGAGAATTTATCTTATTCTGTATGTTTGATTTGTACAGCTACGTAATTGTTTTTCAAATTAACATAAAATAAAAATATTTATCTTTTACATAGTATCTTAGTTTTTAGCAAATCCGAGGTATATACTTTTCTATATACTTTAGACCACATTTTACTAAACTATGACTTAGTTCTGTTCTTCACAAAGACCTGGCCAGTAATCATGAACATATAAAAGTGAAAATACGTACCCTAAATCAGCAATGATAATGCTGACATTATCCTGTGTACGTCGGTCCTGCAGAGAATGTCATTGTATGTTACTAAATCTGTGAAGTTTCAATATAATAAGTTCATAATGATAACTGCCACGAGATTTGTCAGAACTTACCAAAGCAGCACTTGCCAGTGCTTCACATGCTTGCTGAAATTGAAACAAGAACAAGCAAAATATTATTGCTGCAACTTCAATGGCTAATTGATACTAGTGTAGAGGCCTCAGGTATAAAGCATTATACATACCTGAATGTTTCCGTGTTTTCGTAGTTGATCTCTCACAAAAGAAACTGCTTCTGAGCTGTAATGGTAGCAAGAATGTGAAGGTAAATAACTAAATTCTCTGAAGAACAAAAAAAGGAAAGGTACCGGAACTGATTCAAGGGATCAAGCAATCGACCTGCTCATGTAATCCCATAAGCCATCAGATGCTAATACTACAAATTCTGCATCTGAGCCAAGGGCTACTTGATAAATATCAGGGTATGCAACTACCAAGTCATTGTTGAGCTTTACACTGTGTCACGAAAGCATTCTTATGTTAAAAATCATAGTTTTGTTTTAACATGGACTGAACTACCATAGAAAAATAATAAAATAGTCCCTAAAAGATATTTATTATCAAGGTTTTAAAAATCGCTCCAAAACACGAATATCGGCCGCAACATATCGGTTTCGAACTAAACGAGACGCAAACATATTGGCCGCAACATTACAACGTTTTACATATTTCACACTGCAACAAGCGTAACGGTCAACCGTGTGACCGTGACCAATATTTAGAACCTTGCTTATTATATTTTAGTTCCTAAATTTGATTATTTATCATCATTTTAATCTCTAAATTTTATTATTCTGTCATTCTAGTACTTAACTTTTAGTGATCAAAATTACAATAAAATTCTTCTAGAGACTAAAATGATAAACTCTTACACTTTCAAGGACTATTTTGTTATTCTTTATTTGCCCGATCTCACACTTTTAAGAACTATCATAATGATTTACTCTTTTAAAATTAGATGAAGTACAATATGTACATAAAGTCTAAAGATATCATGTTGTCCTCATTTGCTTATTGTATTTTACAGAATCAGACTGAAGCCCACAAAAATAGGAGTTTCATTCAGATCTTGATTATGTATAATGTATTTCAGTAGACAACGAAGCTAATGGCAAGTGGCAACTACTCATTTCTCAGTGTTTGACAATCAAAATGCATCTTTGAACTATTTTTCTCAAGGAATCAGGACTTCCAGGGGCAGAAAAAAATGGTGTAATCAAACACTTTCTAGTAAGCTAACATAACGTCATCAATGATATTTCTGTTCTTAGTAGACATTTCTAGCTAGATATAAATCAAGGTAGAGCTTTCCTTTAAAAAAAAAAAAACAAACCAATCTGCTTTATAAAAATGGTTTGGTTCGAACTGAACCATTTTACAAAAAAGTTTGGTTAAATTTTTACTCAACAGTTCGGTTTCTATGGTTCAATTCGGTTCAGTTTCATTTGCACTATGAATGGTTCATTTTTACCAAACCTAACTACTTAATAGAAACATTTTGGTTCAGACTGGACTGTTTTGCATAAATGGTTCAGTTCAGTTTATTTCGGTTTTGAAGCAGTTAAGCTGGATTCGGTCTTTTGCACACCCCAAAATTAAGGCAAAATAATCTATTTCCATTCTCTTTACTAAATGCTAATGTAAAAAAACCCACATTGGAGAAAATGTAAGGAACAACTATTAAGACACACGAGATTACCTACCGGGAAATAAACTTTTCTGACCATTTTCCTTCCTGAACTCCTTTTTGCAGCATCCTTTACACATACAAAAGGTAGATAACATTTAGGAAGCACTTTAATAGTAGCACACCATTTATAGAAAATTTAGATGAAATTCCTTTACACTAGAAGGAATTATTAATGCAGAGATTAAGGACTATACTCATTCTTCTTTGTTTTGAACCGCATGTCCCCAAATGCACGAGATACAGCAATGTCTCCACAAATTCTACCATTGTTAATCTATAGACAACATACATATATTTGTGTTATCATTAGCCATGTAATGGGCGTTTATTTATAGAGAATGGTTATGACTTTCGTTGAAGTGCAAAAGGCTCCCATCATTCTGGTGAAAAAAATTCAAAAATTAAGAAAAAGAAACCACTGCCAGCTTAATTGAAAACAATGACCTTCAATAAAATCATAATTTGGAATTTTGAACTATAAACTGAACCTGAAAAATAACACTTAAACATCAATGAAATTCAGAAGTGATCCATTTCCTATCACATGACATGCAATAGTGGGAAGAAACTATATTGATGTATATATGATATTATTTGACTGTGCTTCCCTTGTGGGAAACAAATTACATGTGGTCTCTCCAAATACAAGACCACAATACTTAAATAATGAAACTGGGAAAGAGAGAATTGTTTTATGTCCCATAAAACATCAACTTAGTTCACATCCCAAGTTGTCAAAATTTTCATATTAGAACTCTGGTTTTCATTGTATAGAATATTGACATATATTGACAATGGATGGTTGTTGAAAGTTATGTAAAAAAATGAAGGAAGAAGGAAAACACACCCATCCACCTGCTTCCCTGATTCTCTTAATTTCTTCAAGAGAAGTCTTGTTGCTCCCGTATGGACGGTGAGGGCTAGTCAGCAGTTCTGCTTTTCCAGATCTGGAAAGAACCTAAAAGAATAAACAAGCTTAAATAGAAGTCAGGTAAGTTTGAAAGCATTCAATCCCGTAGATACCCCTATTGAAAGATGAATATCAGAGTATTCATGTGATATGTTTTTTTTTTCTTGGTAATTCTTGTAAACAGAAAAGTCTATAAAAAAGTGCATTTTTTTCATCAAAATCTGGAGTTAGACGTTTCATCTGGAGACAGAATGAGGATAAATAATACATACCACAGATGAATCACCAATATGTGAAATTAGCAGCTCATCATCTCCAATGAACACAGCCGTTGCTGTAGCACCTGATTCATCCTCCTCTCCATTCATTTCAAGCCTTTAAAAACCAAATAGGACTGTTTAAACTTCCAATGTAATCATACTAAATCTAGAATCATTTGGGAAACTATTTAACTAGACACATTCTATGGGGACTATCCATTGTAGACTATTGTATTGTCATTGCCTTACCGTTTTAACAACTTCATGTCAGTTTTGAGAAATGCCTCTTGTAATGCCCCTTTAATGGCTTTGAAATCTCTCTCAACTAATAGTAACCCACCTTGTAACGCTTCAACAACCTCCTTGTACAGCTCATCCCTGTAGTTGGCACTTGGCACACCAAATCAACAATTCAGATTGTGTAAAGACTAAAATTTCATTACCAGACTCAATCCAGAATAATCAGAAACCACATATCCATACAGCACAAGAACAATGAGTGCAAGATTGATGATTAGGACAGAATGGAATAGAGTTAAATGGAATATACTAGGTTTCAGTGTTTGAATTGTTTAAAATAATATGGAATGCATTTCCCCCCTTTCTTTCCCCTCTAATTTGTAAAGTTATGAAATGGAACCATTTTTTCGTATCCATTTCATCATAAAAATATCCAAACAATATAATAGTAACTTCATTCCACTCTATTCCAATTCAGTACATTCCATTTCACCCTACTCCATCCATAAATTCATCAATTATGAACATTTAACTAGAATCCTACACAATTATGTTAATCTATATTCATATTGTAGATCTTCTCAATTCTTTTTAAATGATCATATGCCAATACAACCAAGAAAACGCCACACATCATCACTTCACACCTCACACACCCCATCATAGCATTATAAATGGATACAACATGAGCAGCAGCCAGCGACAATCACAGTACAGCAAGCAGGATTAGAGAATACCGGTGAGAGAACAAAACAAATTAATACAACATGAGCAAGCAAACAAGGAAAAAGACATGAAATAATGCACCAAAGCATAGCATACATGACACAAACAACAAAGCATAAAAAAAAAATAGTTTTGCAAAGACCTGAGAAACTCAACAGAAGAAAAGCCTCCATGGCCATCAAACACAGCTGCGAAAGAGAAGCCTTGAAGTCCATCAGGTCGAACAATGATATCATCTTCCATCTCTTCACGGAGACCCTGCAAGGCTATGGAACCCCATCTTATACCAGGAACCTCAGTCAAAGATGAAGGAGCATCAATGGCTATGGCAGAGCAGCACCGGCCTCTGCTGGTGCTGCTAAAGCTGTTTCTTTGAACAGTCTTAGAGGTGGTGGAGCGGCTATGCAGCTTGCATAAGAGGAACCTTTGTAACGGTGGACTTGACAAGGCCATGGAGAGGATTCAGAAGAGTGAGAGAGTTAGGTGTGTTTGTTTTGAGTTTTGTGGAGAGATAGATAAGTGAGTTAATAGAAGCCTCTAACTGCTCTAACGGATTGGATTTTCTCATACACTATCATCTCTTCCTGCATATTAATCTTTAATATTATAAAATAATAATAATAAACTATAAAAATTAAAAACTATGACAAAAATGAAAATAATTTATTCATTATTGCAAAAGTTTATTAATTTTGATGTGTGCCATGTACATTCTTTAAACTTTTTTATCATTTTTAATATTAAAAAACTAATATAACATGTAATAACACCATACAAATTCAAATACTAAATCGAAATTTTACATTCTTTACAAGCTTTGTGTTGTATGTGTAATAAACCTTAAAAAAAGTGGGGCCGTACCATGAAGTGACGTGGCAAAACAGGAACCTGGAACATGAAAGTCGTGGACCCGCTGGTTATGTATTTTAGCAGAAGCATGTACTGTAACTCACGGTATGATGTTAGTGTGAGTGTGAGGGGTCAAACTAGAATAACTTGCCTTGTGTCTACTAAATGCGTGGTTGTAGTTGAGATGAGATAAAGTATGTGGTGATGGTGTTTGAAATTTGAATACAAGATAGAGAAAACTACAAAATAACATTTATGTGGTGCAAAAATATTAGTATGTGCATACTACATAAAGATTTATATTTATATAACTAAAAATATAGTAAACATTTATTGTGATAAAAATTATAATAAAATTATAAAAGGATCTAACTTAGTTGAACAGTGTGTAAATTGCTATAAATTTCTTAAAATAAAAAATCGCATCAAATATTTTTTTAATATATAATTCACAAAATTGAATCAATTCTGAATTTAAAATCAATTATGATTTCTCTAACATAAACTAAACAAGTCAAACTTTATATGAAATTAGATTTTAGACTTATAATAAAAATTCTCCATCATAAAACTAAACACACCAAATTTGGTACATGTTTTAATGTTAATAGAGAAAACTCTTAAGTACTTTTACTTATGAAATAACAACTTTTTCCTTCTTCGTTTTTGAATTTAAATTCACAAAAATACTTTTGCATCTATTATTCAAAAGTAGCCGTAGTCTTTTCATAGTCTTATGGTTCGAGTTCAAGTTCACCTCCTAGTCATACTCGAGACAAACAATTTTTTCTCCAGACTGCGGAAGATTAACTGTGAAACCAAATGCTATGCTAATTATAATCCATATTCAACTTCTTTCCAGGGAATCAAAATACAACTTTTAATGTTATTTTATTTTAGGTTTGAATGTGGTTTTGATTTGCATACATACAAACAACAGAAGCTAAACCAATTAAGGTAAGCAAAGAAGCATAACATTTTTTTTTCTGGACTTAAGTAAATTCTTCTCTCAAATAATGAGGTCCGGGCTTGAAAGGATCAGGCTCATAATATGCCTCCGGCCGGTAAATTCCAGCATCATTCATTCGGTTGCTCAAAACATGAAGAATGGCCTTCTTCTCACCTCCATACTCATCCCTGTTGCTCTCAACATAAGAATTGGCCTCAGCTGCTATCTCATTCACAAAATCAAACCGATTATCTTCTGATAACAATAACCTCTCTATGTCCATTGTCATGAGCTTTCCCTGCTCCTTTATCATCCTTACCTGTTCCTCCATGAAAGGAATGCGCTCCATTTTGGCCTCCATATATTCATCCTTCTTCATCTGCAACAAAATGAATTATTTCTTAAACACATGATATTAGAGAAGGCCCTGCCAATAACATGAATGACAGGTTATGTATTCATTATGAATTCATTCATTTTGTCAAACTACTTAGAAAAGAATAAAAAAAAGCATTGAAGAATCTCTATGTGCATGTGTACCCCCTTCATTGTGTACATCAAGATTGAGTAGAAAATGAGTATCTATTGAGACTTACAATATTAGGAGATGTGCAATTCAACTATGATAAAAAGAAGCAAAGACATGGATTAACTTGAATTTGTCTTATATTTATCTCACAAGATGAGCAAAAGCAGTTATCATTTTGCAAACAATCATATTCTTCAATAGTAACAGATACTTGTAAATGTCATACTATCAATACTCGGAAACGCATGAAGCTGTCATGTGCAACACGTAAAAGTCTAGATTGTTAATACTTTTCCACTCTTGTAGTCTACTTTCAAATCCTAAGTCCAATAAATTAATCTATGATAATATCATCAAGCTCTTTAACCTCAACTCTCCCATTTGTCTAACTTAAGAAGTTCAGAATGCTCCAACAAACTAAAACCCTTCTTTTCTAGCAAATGAACAACCGTTGATAAATTCCAAGTAGGAAATAAATACCCATCTCCTGACTCGTCAATTTGCACTTAAAAGCAAAACCTCTTCAATCTGAGGCTAGTGCCCAAGAGAACTAGAAATACAAACTCACCTCACTCCAAAGTCCCAACTAACCCTTCAAGCTAAATAAATTCAAACACCAAACTATTACTCTGCACAAGCACAACAAAAGTCCCCCACAACAAGAACTTCACATCTAAAAAAATATTCTAAACTGGCAAACAAGTACAACAACACAAGCAAACACCTTCATTTTTACTTGTTCTCATTTAGGAATTTAAACAAACAGGTGATAGGCAAACGTAAAAAGCAATAACTGTGACAACAAAAGGGTGGGACAGAACAAATACCAATTTTCTTCGCCTCCAAACTCGTCGTCCACGACCCTCCTTTCGCATTTGGGGCATCATCTTACAAAACGAATGAATGCAGAATCAAGTTCAGTTGGGTACAAACAAAATATTCAAATTTTCTATTTTTTTTCTACCTGCGAGCTAACCCATAGGCCCGAATTTCCACCTCTTAATTCAATCTTCTGCAAAAAAACAATTTTATAACATGATTGGAAAATTGGAAGTCACAGTTTCAGAAAAATATATATTAGAAAGAAAAAAAAAATGAATTTTAGTTGTGGTGACTGCATGGTAAAAGAAATAGGAATAGATTACAGGTAAAGCGGAAGAGAGAGTGAAGGAGTTGATGCGGATAGCCATGGCTCAGTGTTCATCTACTCTCCACTGTTAGCGTTATCTAAAAACTAGAATAGTTCTTAGTTTAAAATATATGAATTGACATGGGAAAATATTTTTAAATATATGTATTTTTTTAGTTTTACATCGTAAATAAATCACACATCAATTGTGACTTTCAATGATACATAATATTTTTTATTATATATTTCTAAACTATGAAATTGGTAGACATTTTCTATTAGCTTCATTGCTGATTAATATTTGTTAGAATGTGGTTATCTTCTTTTAGTAGATTTTTTCATTCTTATTGTATTTTTTCATTAATGAAGATTCGAATTGAGAAATTTAAATTTATTGCGTTCAGATCAACATAATTAGTTATTTATTTATTTAATGATAAATATTTATTTATTTATTTGAGTTTAATTTTTATGTATTCTCAGTTTAAAAAAGAAACATTTTCAACTTATGAGAGAATATTATTAGTATGATTCAAAAATAATTTTTTTAATATTTTTTAATTAATTAAATGTCTAAAATATATTATTTGTATTTTTTAAATTTATTAACAACAAAAAGTGATAATGAAAAATATAAAGAAAAGAGTATGTAATTATAATAGCAGTGCTGGTAGATTTAGATTGAAAAAAGATAATTGATGAAGAAATTATAGCAACAAAAATAATGATTATAATAACAATAATTATAATAATGTTAACAATGGTTACAACATTAATAATAAGATGATATTGATAATGGTAAAAGGGTTATAAAGAGGTGATAATAATAATAATAATAAATGATGAAAATGATAATAATAATAATAATAATGATAAAGATAATAAAAATAAGGTTGAAATGATTATAATAATAATAAGAAAAATAGTAAAGTGACTGAAATAATGATAATAGTGATTATAATAATAATTATAATGACAATAATAATAATAGTAATAATAAGAAAGAGTAATAATAATATAGTAATAATTATTATAATGATAATGATAATAAGAATAATAATAATATTTTATATTTGTTATGATAAAAATAGTAATGATGATAATTAATGATAATAATAATAATATAATAAGTAATAAACAAGGACAACAATAAGATTAATAACGATAAAAAATAATAATTATAATTATATGAGTAATAAAAAAGAATGAAAGAAATATTTTCTTATTTTATTACTTTTTATCTCAATTCTCCTTCAAAATAAAAAAATTATAATACATAGAAAATGATAAACAATAAAATAAATAAATCATATTCTATTAATATATCAAATACTTGAATATAATCATTTAAAGTAATCATCATCTATTATCTATATCTATTTCCACTTATCTTAAACTTGGCAATTGATTTAATTTTCATAAAAAAAAATTAAATTTATAACATGTATAATATTTGATAAATTATTTATAATCCTATGCTTTCTTTTAAAGATTCATATTTATGACCTAAACCGTGAATTATCCTAGTAAAACAATCATGCAAAGGTCATTAACAAAAATACAAACAGAATTTGCAAACATAAAATAAGCAAATAAAACATTAATGAAATTTATTTTTTAAAAAATATTATAAAATAATAAAATTGTAATATCCTATTAAATTACCAAATAATTAATTAAAACATAGCACAATAATTTATTCTATATTATATTCTTTCATTGTTCCATCTCATGAATTCTATTAGATTACGCGACGAAAAGAAGGTACATGTATATAACAAAATTAAAAACAAATGATTGATTATATAAAAAGAGTTAAAGAATTTTTTTTAAATGTATTAATATAATATCTAATAAATATTTTTAACATATTTATAAACATCATTGTTTTCAATTTTATTTTCGTGAGTTTTAATAAAAATATAATAACTTCATTATATAAATTCATTCTACTGTATCATGTTACATATTTAAATAACTTAAAAATTCATTAAATAAAAAATTAAATTATAAATAAATTAACTATCTAAACTTAATTACTTTTATTTTTCATAAACAAGTCTAGCTTAAACTTATAATTAGATTTATCCAGATTAAGAAAATAAATTAACTTGAACAACTACTCTATTGTTTACAAACTAAGTTTACATAATAGAATAGTCATTGACTTGCATTTTCCTTATGAGCACCAACATTGCATATATATTGTCATTCTCTCTATTACATAGTCATTAATTATCAAAATGCGTCTATTTGGTTATAGGTCGATACTTCTAAAATTGATTTTGGTGGGTTTGATATAACTGGAATCGCGTTGCTATATTGTTTGGTTGTTTCACAAAATCAATTTGAAGATATGAACATTCATGTCCTCTAAAAGCAACTCATACTAGCTTCTCCATTATACAAATTGATTTGGGCTCATTTATTTTTTTTACCTCTCATTGTTAGTTGTGTCTATTGTTCAAGAGAATGGATATTTGGGTTTTTTGTTGTTACGAATTGTCATATGATTTTTTTTTCCCATAATTGTAGCTCTCTCTACAAATTTGAAGGTTTTGGATTTATTTATTTATTTCTGATACAAATTTAATTTGTGGAGCTAATCCAAGTGTATGTTTGTAAAAAATTCAAGATTTTCATGTAAGTCTTTCTTGCATGAGGAGAACATATAAAAGCATACCAAGTATTTGACGAAATTTCAAAGATGAATATATATTATAAAATATATTTTATTAAAAAAAATTAATCATAGTTAGATAATTAATTTTTATTTTGAACAGAAAAATTAGATACATCAACGATTATAATTTTATTATGTTTGATGCAACTCAAAAATATTAAATACATTATTTTAAATTTGTGTTGAACATTTGAGACACTTGTCATGTTAAACATTTGAGACATTTGTCATATTAAACATTTGAAACATTTATCACATTAAACATTTGAGACATTTATCACGTGAATTTATCAATTTCATCAAATTCAATAATAAAAAAAGTCAATTATGCATTTACTATCCATTAATTTGGACATGAAAACTAGATGCATAGAAAATTGTTAACTCTACTACCTTTATATACATAATTCCAAAGACTTATTTCATTTGTTAAAAATAAAATATGTTCAACTTATTCATTCATATTCTCTCCTATTAATTTCAAAATATTGATATTTAATTCTCTACAATATATTATGAATATATTTAATTATATGGAAGTTCTTATTTTTCTTTAACGTAAAGTTCTATGGATATAACTCAAATATATCGAATTCATTCTTTAAAAGATGTAAGTCTTTATTTTTATTTAATTAAAGTTATATCAATATAACTCAAAAGATGTGAGTCTTTATTTCTATTCAATATGTTAGATAAATTTATCAATTTCATTAAATTCAATAAAAAATCAATTATATATTAATTATCCATCAATTTAGATAAGAAAAATAGACGGATTAGAAACTACAACTTTATCGACTATTCTAATAATTCCAAAGACTTATTACGCGGCTTAACTATGTCAAACACATTCATTCAAATTCATGATGTTGCTAGAAAAATTTAGAAAAATGTTTTTTTTTTCATTAATCGTGAATTTGTCCTTTTTATTAAATTGAATTGAGTAATAAATTATACATTAATTATCAATCAATTTAAATGGGTTGGAATATACAACTAGATTAACTTTATATGATAATAATAATACATTTTATTAGAAATAGTTAATCATTTAGTTAGAAAATTACTTCATTTTGGGAAAAAAAAAAAAACTAGATGCATCAACAACTACAATTTTATTATGGTTGATGCAATTTAGACACGTCAAATACGTTACTTTTAGTTCTCTTATAATACTCTAAGAATATGGGCATACAATTCTCCTCATTACGTGTTAAACTTTTGAAACAAAGTGCCTATTAAATTTACCAATTTCATTAAATTCAATTAACTATCCATTAATTTAGTCGAAAAAACAAGATACACTAAATATTATAACTAGGTTAACTTTATATACATCATTCCAAAGACTAATTTTGTTTGTTGAAGATAAAATATGTCAAATATATTCATGTTCTCTTATATTACTTTCAAAATGTTGATATTTAATTCTTGCAATATGGTAAATATGTTCTATTTCTTTAAAAATAAAATAAGGAATAAACTATAAATTAATTATCAATTAATTTGAACATAAAATTTAGATATATCGAAAACTACAATTCCCTCACCTTTATATAATAATAATAATAATAATAATAATAATAATAATAATAATAATAATAATAATAATAAACTTTTATTAAAAATAATTAACCATTCAATTACATAATTAATTTGAAAATTAAAAACTACACCATTATGATTGAATGGTTTCCATTAACTATTATTATTATTATTATTATTTCATTAAAAAATAGTTAACCTCCTATTTACATAACTTATTTTCCATTTGGGCACGAAAATTAGAAAAAGAAAAAATTATACAAAAATGTGTTTATACATGTTTGAATTCATCATACATACCAACATTTTAAATTACTTTCATGCCAATTGTAACAAAAATGAACAAGGTACATAGAATAACCTCTGCCAAACGTGAATCAAATGGTTTAAAATTCATGTCCAAACAAGCATTAAGGTTTTGTGTTTCATTACATGAAGAACACCATTTTTACAAACCAACAAACCAAATATTCGCCGGACCAAACATATTATACGTATGATTACTTTTTTTCAATTTTAAACTTCATATCCTAAAGTCATGCTTACCATGCTGTCTTACCAGTAAAAAGTTTAATTAATTAATTTTTTTTTTTTTAAGTTATCTGTATGTAGAAACTAAACTCAATTGAAACATTTAAACATTTAAATTATTTATTTATTTATTTATGTAATAGCTGAATTGGAACTTGTAACTTGACTGCTGAGTTGAGTGGCAGGGAGAGCATAGTGAGTGAGCGACAACTATCAATATTTATTTATTTAATTATTTAAAAAATATATTGAGCAGAAGTATATATAATAAAGCAGAAACTCGTTTGGCTCACGTTGCTGCTCAAGTCTGCAAAGGAAAGATATTGTGAACTAGTTTCTAGGGTTTCCAATGGATGAAGAATGCACAAATGAGTCAACAAAATTTCTATAAAATCCCATTCCCTTGACAAAAACAAAACAATGCCAAATGGATTCTACTGATTCAGCTGCTGCCGATAAGCGCAGCCATAACCAATTGCTTTGAATTTCTACTGTCGAACTCGAACGAACAAAAAAGTGAAAATACGAAACGAAAAGCCAATCGAACCCTATGGAGAGGTCTAGATCTAAGCGAAACTACTACTATGACCAGGACTATGATTCCGAGACTGTGGCCAGGACCAGACCGCGCTATAATCACCACTACAACAACAACGCCGCCGGCAACCACCGTCACCGCGGGGGAGGTGGCGGCGTGCGTCATGTTAAGATGCAGCAGGAGTCGCCACTGACGGTGACCACAAGTTACCGCATTCTGTGTCATGATATGAAGGCCGGTGGCGTGATTGGGAAGTCCGGCAGCATTATTAAGTCCATCCGGCAGCACACCGGTGCGTGGATCAACGTGCACGAGCTCATGCCTGGCGATGAGGAGCGGATCATCGAGATTTCCGACACGCGCCGCCGTGACCCTGAGGGGAGAATGCCGTCGTTCTCGCCGGCACAGGAGGCACTGTTGCTGATCCACGAACGGATTCTTGAGAGCGATGCTTCGTTTGGGGTGCCGGAGGATGAGGAGGACTACGGCGGCGGAAGGGGCGGCGGCGGCGGCGGTGGTGGAAGGGACCGTGTTGCGACGAGGTTGGTTGTGTCGCGAATGCATGTAGGGTGTTTGTTGGGGAAAGGTGGGAAGATTATTGAACAAATGAGGATGGAAACCAAGACTCAGATTAGGATATTGCCTAGAGATCACAACCTTCCTCGTTGTGTTTCAATGTCTGAAGAGATTGTTCAGGTGCTTCCACAAGAAACGAAACAGAAAAATGAGCTTGGAACTGTTTTTGATGTTATATTTAAACTGCATGCATGATGTGCTCTGAACAAATGAAACCCCCTTCATTAATTTTGTTGAACTGAACATATTTGGACTGTGAGGGACTGAGTTACTCTTACTCAATTGTCTGCTTCTCTTTTGGAGGATACTAATTAAAATTGCAGAACTGAAGATATTAATGATTCTTTTGGGTTTCATTCTTCCGTTTGCTTGTTTCACCCTTGATTGAACGGCTTCTCATAATCAATAAACTAGTGAAATAAAGCTTGGATTGTAACTGATTTTGGCTACTGGGTGAATGGCATTTACAGCTCTTGTTTATTAATATTACTTTCAGCTAAAGAGCTCGAAAGGAGGAAGGATGTTCGGGTTCGAAGCAATCTTGCTTTGGATAGGGGGTTCGAGTTTGTTCTATTTTGGATCATTGAATTTGTGGTGCATTAGTCGAGATTTTTTTGAAATGTGCTTTTGATTTAGTGGTTGATCTTGTGCTTGTGATGATCTGGTTGAACATGACCAGATTGAGTATGGATTTATTGATTGATTTTTGCTTGAGTTTAGTCTTCTAGTCGAGACAGAAAGCCTGGAGTATCATGTTGATTTGAGCGAAGCATCTTTTTTACTGATTTTAGAACCATGGTAGTAGTATGAAAAGTATAGAGATGTGTTGTGGTGCTTGGCCATTATAAAGATCTGATGTGATTTATCTGGAAATTTACTCATTTATATTCTGTGCAGGTTGTAGGTGATGTAAATGCTGTAAAGAATGCTCTAGTGATTATATCATCACGGTTGAGGGAAAGCCAACACCGTGACCGCAGTCATTTTCATGGACGTGTACATTCGCCGGAACCTTTTTTCTCTCCTGATGATGATTATATTCCTCACGCAACTGGCGGATCTCGTAGGTCATCTATGGATGGGGCTGGTTATGGATCACGGGTATTGAACACAAATACCAGAAACAATAACCACAACTCATTAAGTTATGAAATGGAGTCTGGAGCTGCTCCTGTTGCTGATGATTCACAGGGCTTCTATGGGGAAGAACTTGTTTTTCGTATACTTTGTCCAGTTGAGAAAGTTGATCGTGTTATTGGGGAATCAGATGGAATTGTAGAGTTCCTTCAGAATGAAGTTGGTGTAGATGTTAAGGTCACTGATCCTGTTGGTGGTTCAGATGAACAGATAATTACAATTACTTCAGAGGAGGTACTTTCCTTCTCTTATTATTTTTTCTGTTTCTGTGTGATATGCAGTGTGTATAACTAGTGCAAATTCTTTTAGGCCACTAGTTCAGGTTGCAAGTGTTATAGGGAGACTACTTTCCCTTCTTAACTTCAACTTTTCTTTTGAGCAAATTAACTCGTTTTTCACTTAGATATAATATATATGTCGTTTATTTTAAGTTCTAACTGTTACTATTTTGTACTCAAGGGTCCTGATGATGAGCTGTTCCCAGCTCAGGAAGCTTTGTTACATATACAAACTCGCATTGTCGATCTTGTTCTAGATAAAGACAATACTATAACCACCAGGCTTGTTATCCCATCTAGTGATATTGAATGCTTGGATGGAAAAGATACTTCACTTTTGGAAATAAGGAGGTTGACTGGTGCTAATATTCAAATTTTGCCTAGAGATGAACTACCTCTCTGTGTCGCAAAAACTGATGTCCTGGTACAGGTTTGTCATTTGACCTACAACTTGCCCATATATTCTATCAGATTCATTTGATAAATGTATTCTGAAAGAGGTAATGATAAGTGCTAAGCATTATAACAATGATAGATCTTATTTGTCAAAGCATCATACTCACAGTGCATGCGTAGTACTATGCCAGCCACTAATTTTACAAACTAAAGAGTATACAGTTTTCATTGGCTTTTGTTATTAGAAAATTTCCACTAAAATGGTACAAACTATTGAGAGGATCCAAATGAAACTGAGCTTGGACACGATGATATGGCTATTGCCCTGTAAGCAAGAGGTTATGGGTTCAAATGATACAAACAGCCTATTACTTTCTTGTGCGTAAGGGGGTATAGAGTGGACCCAAAACCTTCCCATCCACAAAGTTAAAACAGAGACATAAATATTCAAATTCTGCATTATACTTCCCTCAATTGCTTTCTTATTGCCATTACAGATTGTGGGAGAGATTAAAGCAGCCCGAGAGGCCATTGTTGAGGTGACATCAAGATTAAGAAGTTACTTGTACAGGGATTTCTTTCAAAGGGACACAGTACCACAACCAGCTCCCTTACCTGGTGTGGAGGCATCTTCTTCCAATAATGTAGTTCCAGTTACTGAAACTCCCACATCCTATCAAAATGTGCAAACTGTTGCAGCAACCCTTCCGTCAAAGGTATTCTTTGATATTACCATGATCTTCAATATTCCCATCATCTTTATTTGTTATTTAAATGATTGGTATATTGGAGATTTATTAGCCGTCTTTATTATATGTTTCTTGTCTTCTCTGAGAATAACATTTGAGCACAGGAAGTAGAAAATTCTTTTTTCCTTTGTCCTATGAAGGATGTGTGATTTTGACAAAAAAATGGGGGACTTTTTTTCATGAATACCCTTTTTCTTTGTTTGGGGCAGGGTAAGGTTCTGTCTCATAACTGTATATTTCCATGTGTATTAAGTTAAAGCTGTATCATAAAAAGTGGAATTTCTCTGGTACCATTGATATAGCGCATTTCATAGTATATGAAACCATATATTATTATCCAATGACAAAGCATTTTTTTTTTTTTTTTTTATATATATAAGCTATATTTTTACAATGGCTATTTAAATATAGTTTTCTATCTCAGGTGTTCTCTATAATTTTAGGAAGGCAAATCACATAGTGATGGCTTGAGCCACTTTATAGAGCATTTTTTTATTGGAAGAAATTTTTTTTTTATTGGAAGCAAAAAATTGATGGTTTTTCTTTTCTTTTTCTGGAAGGAAATTGGAGGATCTAGTGCTGAGACAGGAAAGCAGAAAGAAACTGACCGCCGAGACGATATGCTTAGTGGTTTAAATAGGTAACTGGTCCTTGCCTTATTCCATAATAGGACGTATTCTACTATAGAATGGCATGACTATAGGTTGATGTGTTACTTCTGTATGCTTTTCTTTCTCCCTCCCCCTTTCTAATGTTTTATGTTCCCACCTTCTGCTTAGGATTGCTGTGCCTCTAGTCACGAGGAGTACACTCGAAGTTGTTTTACCAGAGTATGCAGTACCAAAGCTTATAGCAAAATCCAAAAGCAAGCTTGCCCAAATAAGTGAGGTGTGTGTAGTTCAATCTTTCAGTCCCTTTAATATATGAATTGTTAAGAGCCAGAATAGGCATTCTTATTTATACCTAGTTGGAACCTACAAGTTTTTACTTTTATCTTCCCTCTGAAATCATTGAGGAGCTCCCTTCTCTCTCCCCCAATCTGGGAGCAATTTGATTATTTTTAGAGCAAGAATGACAGAATATGGTTTGTCAAATGATCTTAGTTTTTCTTTATGTTGCTCCACTTGAATTGCATCTAGATCATATAAATGTATTTTATATTTTGTTTTAGCTTCAAGAATGAAAAACAAATTGCTCAACAACTTCCCAATATTTTTTGGATTCAGATTCAGAAATTATCATTGTATTACTAGTTTTACTTTCAAGAGAAAGCCATTTATTTTGACCTAAGTTTTCATGGGAACAGTTATCGGGAGCTAATGTAACCCTTGTTGAGGATAGACCTGATGCAACTCAGAAGATTATTCAGATATCTGGTACTCCAGAGCAGGCAGAGAGAGCCCAGAGCTTGCTCCAAGGATTTATTTTGAGCAGTAAGTCCTCTCTTTTTGAGTCAGGACATGGCATTTTCTATTCTCATGAATGTCTGTTGTTGACTTATTGTCTTTGTTTTTGAAGAATATAAGCAAGCACCCATGTTTTCTAAATTGAAATTTTGAAACGGTATTTATTTCTGTTTCAACAGCACAAGAAGACGGCCCCTAAACTACTGAAATTCCGAAAGCCGGTTAGACTAAATGGATAGCGTCGTTGAAAGTGCCTGAGGCATTATGTTCCATGCGCTGATTGATTTTCCATATGTTTACAAGATTGTTGTGGCCAAGAGTTGAAATTAAGTGAGAGAAGCATCTCACTGTAAATGTTGTACTAAGAGAGCTTCTTTGTTAGTTTTGTTAGTATTTTTAGCAAATGCATGGGAGCAATTGTAGCTACCCTGGATGGTGTTTTTCTAGTTGGTCACATCTGTTAATTTGAGAAAGTAATCAAAAGGTTTTACTAAGCCTTAAAAGGGGGAAGGGTTTTCTCCCCTCAATCTTGTGGTTTCCATTACACAAATCTTCCTTATTTAATCAAAACACCATACACAATTCTACCTCAGTAGCCACGAGTTTGAACTCAGATGGACGCTTGATTTGAAGTCAAATAATGAATGTGCCCACTAAAATCAGCACGTGGGTGATGTCATTTATTAAATGATGAAAAAAAGGGTACACGTTGAGAACAATTTTAAAATGAATTATTTTTTGAAATCAGAAAATAAGTCAAATTTGGAACATCTCGATTAAATATAGTTTGTTGCGTATAAATTTAATCTTACGAGTATACTTTGTTTGTGAAAGTAACTAGGAATCTTATGGGAATTTCAATCTTGAATTTTAGGATGAACATCGACAATGTGTCTTACATGTTGGTGACATGTAGTGTATCATAATTCTTAGTTTCTCATAGTAAAATTCCCCTAACTTGTTCTGGGTACCTACCTAAACATCAATTTTGACAGAGAAACTATTTTAACGTGGGTGTGGTTAGAGTTCAGGTTTTTCTTACTTTCCAAAGTCAGGGATGGAGATGCTGATTCCTGACCTGAACCCCCCACTAGTTAGAAAATCACAAAAATATTCCCATTTATTACATAATGTATTTTTGCATTGTCACTTTTCCTTAAGAATTTGTATACGTGTATTTGTGGATCATGTTTACAACACAAGCAGAGGCAAAATCATAAAAATGAGTTTCATTTATAAATTATTTGTTTAAATAGGTATCTTTAAAATTTAATTATGACCATTGATCTGTTTTTATAGGCCTCTTTTTAGAATTTGTTTTGGATGATAAAAAAAATATTTTAAGATAAAAAAATGATTTTTTGAGATAAAATATTTTCAAGATTTTATAGATTCTTGAATTATTTATAAAACTACATGACTATAAATATTATAAATATTTTATATGGATAATAAGGAATAATATATTTTATTAAGAAATTATTAATTGACTTATATATAGAGATTAAATATTCTTTTAACATTACATGTAAGATTTGTTAAATTACATTTTTTAATAATTTTTGTGTGTAATTTAAATTTGAATGATATAATTGTTTGATTTAATATTCTTATTAATAACATTATGTATATAAATTTTTTATACAAATTTATTTGATAATATATATATATATATATATATATATATATATATATAATACATTAAAATAATATAGTTTGATGAACTACCTAAAAAATTTGAAAATTACATAAAATTTTATAGATATAATCTCATTCATAATAATATAAAATTTAATGATTAAATCATTTAAATTTAAACTGTAAAAAAATTATTAAAGTGTGTAATTTAACAAATCTTACACTAGTCAACAAATCTTGCTTCATACACGTTATGTAAAATTTAAGTTTTTAAAACAATTTTATTGAGATCTAACACGTGTGGTGTGAAGCCTTCCGCACGTACTTATTTAAAGTTCACAAATTATTCATGTTAAGTCAATTACAAGATAAGTGACTTAATTAATTATTCTTTTAAAAATAATACTGATATAATTTGGCAACTGTTAGATTAAATGACATAAAATTTAAGATAAAGAAATGTACATAAAAAATGTTAAAAATCATAGAATTAATACCGAGCCTCGTGTTAAATTAAGGCTAACGTTTAAGGCTATCAACCTCGTGTTAAAATTCGTAGAATTAATACTTTCATGACTTATCTTCTTTAGTAATTCTTTTTAAGTATAAATTGAATTTCAAAGATTCTTTGATAGTCAATTTAATTATTTTATTTTAATTTAATATATAAATATTGATGGTTAGATAATATATTTTAAAAAATTTAAAATATTTAAAATTCTACATATATGATTTTAATAATAAAAATATTAAATTAAATGGTTAAATTATTTAAATTTAATTTATATTAAAAATTATTAAAACGATATTACACGCGGAAATATTTAATTGGTAAGTGTCAACATCTAATTCCTGCTTAATTCAATCCAACTCAATTACATAGTTAGTTAGATTAATTGAATTAATTCAATTTAAAATAAGTTAATGTCACTTTAAATAATACATTAAAATAAAAATATTTAAATAATTACAATATTATAATATTTTAAATATAATGTAAAAAAATAAAACAAAAGAAAATTATAATGAATAAAACTAACATTAAGCGTTTTACAAATATTAATCTCAGTTATTTTGTGTCATCTGACAATTAGTAACCAAAAGTATACATACAAGTAAACATTTTATCATAATTGTTGGCTTGCACTAATTTCTTGAATAAAATGATAAGTTTTGTAGAGTATTAGTATAAACGTTAAATGGATTAATGAAAATAAGTTGTGATTTGCATATCCAAGGACCGAGAATACTACCAGCGGCAATGTTGTTTACTCATTTTTTTTTCTCTCTAATACGTAGATTTGTTCTCTTAATTTTATGATTTCAAAAATTTTATTCCTCATTTTTACATTATAAAATTCAGAAATTTACTTTTTATGATATTTTGACAAATACTATCTATGAAATCAGTAATATTCACTGATAGATAATTTTTAATCATATTTTTTATTTATTTTTTATAAAATTAGAAAAAAAAACTTAACTTTTATTAGGACTTGAAACAGTAATTTTATTTCCATAACGATTAAAAACTATATCTATTTTTCTATAAAATTAAATTTAACCAAAAAGTATTTAAAAATTGACATGTGAGCCAATATAATTGATTTCACAGTCAATAATGACAAAATTTATGAAGTTTATAAAGATGACGGTGTAAATTTCTAAATTACGAAAAATGTAGTATGATATTTTTGAAATTATAAAAAGAAGGAGATTAAAAATTTATATTTAAACTTAAAGATTATTGTTTACTCATTTTTATGATATTGAAAAATATGAGTTCCACACCATATTTTTGGGTTGGGCCTAACTCAACTCTACAAAATCGGCTTATAGGATAAGGTTTACACCTCACTTATATTCATACAACAAGCCATATCTCTAGGTGACGCTTCACACCCTCGCGATTTCGTCTTACATTAGATTTCCAACACACCTCTCCCATCCTGATGAGTGAACTTCTCGAGCATGAAAACTATTTAATGGGTGGTCCAATATTAGCCCGATAACAGGTAACCCAACATCTTCATCGATCCTAAGATAACCATGTTGAAAAATGGGTTGAGCATAACTCAACCCCATAAAACTGACTTATAAGGTGAGGTTTACACATTACTTATATTCATACAACAAACCATATCTCTAAGTGATGTAAGACTTCACACTCTCGAAATTTCATTTAATATTAAATTTTCAACATTTTTCACCGCAATTAAATTTCTATTTCTAACTTAAAAGAAATTTAGTAAAATAAAACTGTCAACATTCTAGCACATGCATCCCACTCGGATTCATCACAAAGAGCATGTAACAATATTATTTTAAATAGAGACATTTTATTTATATCTTCACATCATGACTTGTGATATAAAGCATGAGAAAAATAGTGATTTAGAGAGTATCTAATTACAAATTAAGGACCAGGAGGAGGATGAAATTCTTCACTTATACAACAACAATATAAGATACTTCCACCACCAACAGTGCATAGACCACCATATTGAGTAAAGCCTCTTTTCATGCAATAACTGATACAAGCTCCAAGATTTGGACAACCTCCCTCTTTGTGGCACTCTACAGCTGCTGATCCTGAAATTCTTTGAATGTTATTAAAAATTATATGCAAATCTTATAAGAATTTAAAGATAAAATTATAAAATCTAAAAGAACGAGAAACTAAACCTTTTATTTTTAATAAATTCAGGTGAGAATTTAATAGTTTGTGTTAATCATTTCTATGTGTACCAATAATTACGTAATAAATTAGAACAATAATTTGTGTTGATCATTTACATGCATCAATTTTGTTCAAAACAAAGGTTAGAGGTTTTAAAATAAGTTTAAGAAAAAAAAAGGAATACACACAAATTTATTACCTGGAGACGTAAGGAGAGCAATACACACAAGTACCAAGAAAAAGCTTAGACTGATGTTTTTTCTTGTAGCCATTTTGGGATAATGAGTTTTTGATCTCTATTTTGTTTTGCTGAATTCTGATTTCTTAACTTTTCGGGTTGGGTATTTATATACACATAAAACAATCATACATTTAATATAGATTTAGAATAATATAAAAGTCAAACAAATTTTTAATTGTTATTGGTCAAAAATAGAATTTAATTAATCGAATTAATATAGACTTAGACCCAAATATCAATGTAATATTTTATACTATTCAAATAAGTATATTACTTTATATTATAATAAAATCATACGTTTGTATATATTTACAATTATATAAAAAGTCAAGCATCTCATAAATATATAATATATTTTAAAATTAAGTAAATAACTTATATTTAATAATATTATAAATTTTAATCATATATATTATATAGATTAAATAATTAATACAAAATTTTTTATATATTTTTCTATATGCTTTTATTATTTTCATTTATTTATAAATAAATATTTGTATAAGTTTTCTGTTAAGAATGTATTGAATTAATATCATTAAATATTAAATAGTTTCATTTATTATTGGTAAAAAAAAAACATTTTAAACTCTCCAATAAAATATCTCGTAATTACTTCCAAAGAAAATTGTTTTTTTTAATATTTTAGGTAAATATAAATATATAACCATAAAACTAAAAAAAGACTATTAAATTTAAAATATACATATAATAAATATTTTGAATTATGTAAGTATTTAAACATCTCAAAAATATATAATATATTTTTCAAATTTTATAAGGTATTAATATATTATTTTATAAAATAATATATTAATAAATTATTCTTACTATAGTGAATATGGGAAAATTATTTATCCTAATAAATAAAAAATTACTATAAATTATAATAAATTCTTTTTATTAATTCTATAATTTACTTTATTAATTTCCCAAGAGTGGGGGAAACATGAAGTATTTTGTTTAGAAATTGATTTAAATAAATAGTATAACACAAATTTATATTGAGTTTAAGTTCAAGAAAGAAAGTGATTTGGATCCCGATTTTACCATTAATCCCCCCTTTATAATTTCCTTTTAAGTTATTCACATATAATCATGGTCGGATTGGATTTCCGCTCCTATGATCGCTCTTTTCAGAATCATTCACGTCTCCTATGTTTACCTGGATTAATTCAACTTCTTAAATTAATACCAAATTATTTAGGGATTTTAGTTCCATGAATCCAATTATGATTAAGTGCAGTCCGAATTACTACCTATTCCTAAATTTAGGATCTTAGAATAATAATGATCTCATTCTCCTGTTTTCTCTAGAAATCTACTTTGTTGAAGTATCCCTAGATTACCTTATCAATTTATCAAATTGTTAATTTAATAAATAACATTAAGAACGAAGAATAAAACACCCAAAAATATATTGAATAACATTAAGAATCATATAAAGGGGATAATTAGGGCTATATCGTTCTCCTAATCAAAGAGGGAGTTAGTTCATAGTGGTAAAAGAAACAACACAAATAATGGAAAGAGAATACATAGTGAAGTTTAGAGTCTCCTTCCTCGTGGTTGAAATTCCGTTGCTGTCTATGAACTGGAAGAGTATCTCAGTCGAAGAGCAGCCACCGTCTAGGTTTAGTCGTAAGGATTCTAAGAACTAGGTTTTTGAAATTTATCTAAGGACTGAATATTGAAACTCTGCTGAATGAGGTTTATTTATAGCTTCTTGAAATGGACTTGGGCCTGGTGCGAGTCTACCTCGCGCGAGGCAATAGACAGCTCGTGCGAGTTCATGTTACAGAGAGGAACCTTGTGTTACACTCCAAGTCCCTTCGCGCGAGATGAAGGAGCTAGGCGTGAGATGAGGTGCCAAAGAGTTAAATTCTTCTTGAAGGTACACCACCTCGCGCGAGGTGATGTTGTTGACGCGAGGTGAGTGCGAGATGAGGTGCCAGAGAGTTAACTTACTCTTCAAGAAAGATATCTTGCGCGAGATAAGAAGAGATGAGTGCGAGATGAGGTTCTAGAGATCTTTTCTTCTTTACTGGAGTTCCAAGTTGCGCGAGTTGTGATCCAACTCGCGAGAAATGCTTTCTTGAGCACAATTTCACCTGTTTTTAGCTACTTTTCTCCCTGAAACACTTAACACACCATCAATAAGCTCTAATGCGAATTATTGTGAATTAAGACCAATTTAGAGTTATTTTAGATGGATTAAGTGTGTGAAAAGAACAATTTATATTATTAAAGAAACATAGAAATAACTCACTTTTGCGAGTTATCAAACACCCCCAACTTGAACTTTGTTTGTCCTCAAACAAAGGGGATTTTTAAAACTTTAGCAATTATTTTTAACATAACCCAAATAACATTTAAGCTCATAATTCTTAGCAGTAAATTGTACCGATCCTTGCTTATGATGAATGAGAAATCAAGTTATCGAGTTTTTCATTGTAATTCCTCCCTGGATTGCTTTAGCTTTTTGCATAAGAGAGTTAGTACTGCATGCATTTCAGGTTATGACAATGGTTATTCGTGTGTATGTGATATTTGTTCCAAGTTCCCAATGAGATCAAATGGGTTTAGATTTCGGAAATTAGTGTTACCCTCTTCACCTCATGTATTTCCCGCATTATCTTCCACACATGTTAACCATTATTAGAATCAATAGGGCTATATAAGGCTTGTAATGTTCGACTTAGGTGTAGGTATGATGACAAATCAATTTTTAGCTCATTACCAATCTTCAGCTTAAGAAATCGTAGACCCCAAGATGTTTTCTAGATAATCTCTTAGTACTTAATTAATTTTTGTGCTCTTTATTGATTTTCAGGGGACTATACTAATAGCTCTTTATTATATATATTTTTGGGTGCCACAAACTGGTGGCTTTTTTAGCAATTTCCAATTTTTTTGGTGATCACAAACTGGTGATCTGTTTATTGGTTTTGTGATTTTTTTTGTGATTTTCTGGAGGTTTGATTTTTCCCTATTGAACACATGTATTTCAAACTAAGAGAGTTTTCCAAAATAAACTTGGGTTTTCTGGCTTGAAGTATGACGGGTTTTTCAAAAAGATTTATAAAAAATATGGAAACAATTGGTTCATAAATTGCTTTTATGAAAAATCCGCTTAGGCTTAAAGTGGGTGACTACGGTCATTCAATTAAAAATTTAAGGTTGGTTGAGAAAGCTTTTTGTGGCTGCCAAGGAAAGCCTAAATCATTTTGTAATTTATGTTTCACTTGGTTTAACTTATTTAGGATCAACTTGGTTAATTGGGTTTTACCTCTTTCCTATTTTCTTTAAACACAAGCACATTATTAGTACTAGGAACAAAATTTGAAGTGCAATAATTGGCTTCCCACAGCGTAAGCCATCAATCATACATCACCTTTCTCAATCTTGCATAAGGGCTTTGGTCTCTCAAGGGATAGATAATAAAATTCTTCAAACTCAAGACTCAAGGTAATAAGAGAATAACACTTATGATAAATAAGGATTTAGTACAATAATGCAGATGGTTCAGTATGATTAAGAAAACAGAAAAATGATAAAAAGAAAAATAAGAGCCTATTCTAGTATGAACCTATTCTAAAAGAAAACATAAAAATGATAAAAGAAGAAAAATTATGCCTAATAATTAAAATTAAATAGCAAAATAAAGGGATAGAATGAGTAGCCACCCCCAACTTAAAACTATGCCGTCCTCGACATCGTCGTAAGAAGAAAAATAGACTACTCTACCTAATGAGAAGGGCCGGCTGGTGGGAAACCACACTATACGGTAAAGAACTCCTCAAAGGACTCAATGGCTGGCGGAGGTGGAGGAAGGGTGCTCTGCTCGGATGGTGGTGGTCTGATGGAGTCAAACAAAGCCTGCTGGTGCTGCGCAATCTTCGTCAGGTACTGACCCTGACTGTAGAGGTGCTGGTGTTGGAACTTTGCCTGTGCCCTAGTGATGGTCGACAACTTCTGGATGTGAGTGGAGGATGTTGTCGGCTCCGTGACGGGAGGTGGTGGTGCTGGACTGGATGGAGCGGAGGGCACCGGTGGTGGTGATGATGGTAGAGTGACCATCAACTCATCAGTATCTGCTGCTGGTGCCTCCTGCTATGGCTGCGCCTCCTCATATAAACGGGTTATGTCAGTGAGTGTGAATGGGCGAGGATCCAGTAAGATGACCTCACCAACATAGTGTGGAACTCTAGCAGCTGTGGCCATGTCGGTAATCATCGAGGCCAACTCGAAGCTGCCGGAAGTGACGACACTGATGGCCATCCTGATCTCGTCTCCTAGACGGATCTTTACCCCTGTCATCAGCTTATAAATCAAGAGAGCTCTGGAGTAGGGGACTGCTCCAGGCCTATATGTCGGACTCACTCTAATCTCTATCAGCTTCAGCCACACCTTGGCTTTAATCGTAAGATCTCCTTGGGCTAGCCGAGGTGGTGCGGCTCTCTGATGCACAAATTTGGCTCCTGGTACACAAATGGCAACCATTATCGCCGGTAGCTCCGGGTTCGCACTCCGGAAAGGTGGTACCTGTGGAATGCCAAAATAATCATGAATGGCTTGGGCAGAGAAGTCTACCTGTACCCCTCGGAGAAGCACAATGCCATGCTCCTCATGTCTGAAGTTCGCGTAGAACTCGTGAACTAGTTTCGGTCGGACTGGCACAAGTGGCTTAGATAGCCATGATGTCCACTGTCTTGCCTCCAATGCAGCAGATATAAGCGCCTATCTAGGTGAGGCGGTGCAATGGAAGGGCCTCTTTGGTACAACTGCTCACAATGGTGTGCTCTGGTAGCGCTCTTTCGCGTCCTCGTGCGTGAATCGCTGTTCGTCAGTGAGGCTCTACTCACTAACCTCTACTATGCGTGTCGCTGAAGGTCCTACACCACCTGGGAGTTTGCTTCTCTTTGGTCTATGCATCTGCACAAACATAGAAGCCAATTAAATAAAAAGGAGAGGTGTAGTAAGGAGAATCACTAACAGACATCATGCAATCAATCAATTTCAAGAGTTTTCTCATGTTAGGATTCACAATATAACAAGTCGCAATCAATCAAGAATGGATACACAACAATGAGAATCAAGCATGGAATAGTCAACCTCATATTATAGATGCATGGTGTATAATTGGAATGTTTAAAATAGCATCTAATTTAGACTTTCTGGAAAATCGTGGGTAACTCGCGCGCAACACTATTAACTCGCGCGAGGTTTGCCTCAGAGGGAGAAGATTTTCAAATTTTAAGGTTTATCTCGCGTGAAGTTGTTGAGATGGTTTTGCAACTCGCGCGAGATCATCTATGAAGCTAAAGAATTTGAAGCGTCATCCATCTCGCGCGTGGTTGCTGATAGCGACCTGCAACTCGCGTGAGGTAGGCTCGAAAATCTTAAAAATCATGTTTTGGCACTCCAACTCGTAATATGGCATGATTATTAACTTAAGGCTATCAATACAAACATGCAATAGTCACTTTCAACCGAACAAAATCTTCCTAAGCATGCATTCTACTCAAAGTCTCTTCAAATTCCTAGAGAACTAAAAATAAGCATATCAAGGTACCTAACATGGATCCTAATATGAATATTAAAGCATAAAAGTTAAGTTGCGTACCTTGAAGTAGTGAGTGGCGAAGGGAAACTGAGTTTTGGTGCTTAAAGGGTGAAGTTGAGTTCAGAGAGAAAGAGTGCAGGGAAGGGGTTTTAGAAAAATGAAAACTAAAGTAACTGACACTTCTCTTTCCCGCTATTTATAAACTTTTCAAATTCTCTCCTCTTGTCGTGCTTACTTCGCGCGACGTGGTTTTGGGTGTAACCCAGCTCGTGTGAGGTCATACTCAGAGAAAAAGTTTCTTCTCTGGAAATCCATCTCACGAGAAGCTTAATGAGATCAATGCGAGATGGAGTGATAGAGAGCACTGGGAGGTTAATCTCGCGCGAAGTAATGGTAACTCGAGCGAGAGTGACTCGTAGAGAGCAATTTTCAAAATTTCAAAAGGTACCTCGTGCGAGGTAGTAGAAATCCTGCGCGAGTTGCCCTCTGTGAGTCTCGATTTGAAGAAATTTTGAGGTTTATGATGCGTACCTTGTATTTTGTGTTCTTCTTGATAATTACTTCTTGTTCAGTGACTCTATGACTCAGTTTAAGAACACAAAGAAAAGAAAAATTGATAATTCAAAAACAAAAAGAGAAAAAGTTAAAATACTCAGGTTGTCTCCCATTAGCACTTTGCTTTCAAGTCCCTGAGTTGGACTGAGCTTCGTCTCATATTGAACCGTAATATGGGATGGAGTTCTTTTGGTCAATAGGATCTCCATCATCACTTTTTCAGCAAAAAGTCGATGACAGTAGCTTGCTCCAAGTTAGGAGCTGCTTGTAGATGCATCTGTAGATTGTGATCATCCTTAATCGAATTTACACAGTTTAGAGTAGAAGGATGCTTACCTTTATCACAGTAGTGGTGTGATTCTTGTTTGGATTCTCCATTCCACGTTACTTCTCCCGGTTAATTTGGATTTTTCAGATTTACCTATGGGTTGGGGTTGTGGTCCTTTGGTGAAGAAGGGGTTTGAATAAGTGACTCCCCTTCCCCAAGAGTGACTGAACCTGCAGTGTTAATATCATAAGCTAAATTAGGAGTTTGGTTCAGTTTATTACCTAGGTCTTCATATGCCAATGTGATGTGGTCCAAGGTATTTGCCGCTTTGCACGAGTTTTTCTGCATGGAGGCTTGGCTTCTTCAAATACGTTAAAGGTGACATGCTGCCCAAGAACTTTCAGTGTTAGTTCTCCTTTGTCCACATCAATCAATGCTCCTGTAGTTGCTAAAAAGGGCCTTCCCAAGATTAATGGTACTTCCCGATCTTCCTCCATATCAAGCACGATGAAATCTTTTGGGATAATCATTTGGTTAACTTATACTAGTGCGTTCTCTAGTACACCTTTTGGGAATGCTAGCGATCGGTCCGCTAGCTGCAGTGAAACCTTTGTGGGCTTTAATTTTCCCACCCCCAACTTTTGGAATATTGATAAGGGCATGAGGTTAATGCTTGCACCAAGATTTAGTAATGACCTTCGGAAGTAAGTCTCCCCGATGTAGCATGGGATCATGAAGCTTCCCGATCTTTCTTTTTAGGTGGTAGCTTGTTGGTCAAGACAACACTACATTCTTCATTCAAGACCACTACTTCTTTTTCCGGTAGCTTGTGCTTTTTGGTGCAAATTTCCTGCATAAACTTAGCATAAACCGACATTAATTGTAAAGCTTCAAGGAGCAGGATGGTTACCTCAGTTTTGCTGAAAGCTGCTAGGAACTTTGTGTATTGCTGCTCTTGGTTGTATTTCTTGCCCCTTTTTAATCTATTTGGGTATGGAACTGGAGACATGTGTGCTGGAGGTTCTTCCCGAGGTGTCTCCTCTTGATTTGCTTTATTTAAATCTCCCTGCTTCTAGGGAATTGTGTATACACTGGTTTTTTCAGCAGCAGAATTTTCGTCCCCTTCTTGAATAGGTGCTGTATTTTCTGCATAGGGGTTAGAAATTTCTTTACCAGTTCTCAAAGTTATAGCTCTTACCTTTATCACAACAATAATAGTGGACTCGGATCGTTTCCCTACAGATTACTTTGTTACTTCTCTGTAGCCGAAATTTTAAATGCAATTTTTGGGGGTTTTTGTGTAGAGGAAAAATTAAAGACAATTAAATAGTAAAAATTAACCAACGACAATAATTAAACAATAATTAAAAAATAATTAATAGATGATTAAAAAGCACCAATCCGATCTCTGTCAGATCCTAATTTCCCTCATCGGTTCAACAAAATAAAGACACTCATCTATGCAGTGCATTGAAACCGAGATCTCTGCATGTCAACACTGAACTAACGCTCTAAGATCTTAGAGAATTATCATAGAACACTTGGTGGCCTTTAAACTCACATGATCGACTGAGAGCATACAACTTGGCTTCGAATCATATAATTAGTTCTCTGAATTCATTATCAATCAACAACGATAGAATCAACAATCTCAATCCAAAATATTAATCAATATAATGAAATCAAAATTATAGAATCTAAAACGAGTACTCATGCAATTGAAGACGAAAAACCTAAGGAAATTAAGGATCCTATTGAGATCGATTTTGTTGATGAAATTAGTTACACATAATTGAAATTAGACTAAGCATAAATCAGAATTGCATAACAGAACAATTAAATTGAATGAAGGAAGACAAAACGAGAATTGGAATGGCAAAGCTGAAAACCCTAGCAGAGCGACTTGAACGGAAAAGAGTAACGCTGAAAATTGAAATTAATTGAAAGGTAAAAAGTGTGTTATAATTTTCTGAATTGGTGTAATTATAATAAGTGAGTTATGTGCTAGTCACATGACTTTAAGTGACTCAGGGTGCAGGCTTCAAAGCCCACTCAATGCAAACATTTAAATGGTTCAATTACATGATTTGAAATGGGCCTACATTAATTCTTCACGCTGGAATTCCCGCATCAGTTTCGTGCGTCACTTTCAAGGCAATTTTCACCCCAGATGCGGTCCAAATTGGCTTTTCATGTCTTCATAGATTTTGTAGCTCTTTAAGTCCTCTTTAATTTGACATAAAACGGAGCTCAAATAGAGTTTTGTAGTAGTGAGAGTTATGCCTTTTATAGTGAACCTTGTCAAAACTGGAAATTTCAGCGAATTAGAACAAAAATAAGCACTTAAGGCCCAAATGAGCCCAAACTCATAAATGTATTAAATCATGCTAATTGACCATTAATAATGTTGTAATATGATATATTAAATGCAGAGAAATTGATCAAAATAATGATTCATCAAATTCCACCACACTTATCCTTTTGCACTCCTGGGCAAAACTAAGTCCTAATGAAAATGTTAAATTAGATGCAAAATTTCATCTGGTCTAAGTTATTTTATACTCTCCAAAATAATAATCAATGCATTAGAACTGAACATAGCTATCAGAGCATAATCAATCTAATGACTACATATTATAGTGTTAAACAATTCCTGCTTCAGATAGGACCAATCAGACGGTGAATTAATCATGTAAGTCAATTATAAGCAATGACATCACCAGAAGTGTATCACTCAAACTCTCAAGTGTATCAGACAAGTGTTTACTCTCAAACCATTAAAATGAACATTATTTTACCATAGGCTGGCAATCATTCTAGCTCTCTACCACTAACAATCACAGTCATACATGATTCAAGAGGACTTGCAAAGAATGTAATGGGGCCAAGGATAAAAGTTTGATAAATTTGGTCAAGTGACTACTATTTCACATATATTGAAATCAAATACCCACCTGGGTCAAATATCACAAAATCATCTACAATAATGTGTAAGTCATTCTTTATCAATGCAAATGATTCAGGGTGTAGGTATGTTTTTGTGCTATAATCAGTGCATGGTGGTGGTAGGAATAAGTTGAATGCCATAGTCATAATTCTCCATTTATTCATTTTAATCTTGGCATCTAAATTGAACAATTCGCATGTTTCACTTACTGTCAAAATAAAGAACATGGAATAATGAACTCCAACATCAATAACACAATTTAAAAGAGAGAGTAAAGAATTAGTGTGTTTCAAGGTAGCATGGTTATTCTCTACTCCATCTATAATGTGTTTAGACATTGGTTCGCTAATAAGTGTAGAAGCTTGCATTTGGCTCTCTATTGTTAACTTCTCTAACGACCTATAAGAATATGTAACATCACAAGAACAAAAGCCATTAGAAACATCTAAGAGGTTCAAATCAGCAAACTCAATGATAGTCTAGGCTTTAATTTCATAAGAGTCTAAAGTGAAACATATAATATTGTTCATATTGCAATTATAAAGAGTATCAAATGATAAGAAATCTTCCCTAGTGGTTGCTCTGAGTTCCTGGATGCTTCACTCTTTCCACAATGTTTGCTCCAAGGAAACTTTATGGACAATTCTCCACTAGGTACCAAGACATGAGGATTTTTGTAAGGAGGAGGGTCACAAACAGCTTCACCGTGTGCTTTATGTTCTTTCTTTTCTACATAAACATCTTCACACAAAAAGTTGTTATCTTGTATTTCTTCCTTAGGACTCACTCCTACATCACCTATCAAAAGAGAATCAACATAAACAAAGAAAGGATTAATATAAACAATTAAATCATCACATGTTTCCTTCTCTTGTTTATCTGTCACTATTTTTTCCATGTCTTGTTCTTTCAAATCTTGTTCTTGCAACTCTTTCTCTTTATCTAAAACCTCCATGGTAATTGTCTTTTCTGGTTGTGCAGTAGGTTCCACCATTTGCTTACCAGACCTCAAAGTAATATCACTAACATTCTTACCATTATCATTCAAATTGGAAATTGCTTGTGAGGGTAGACTGATGGATGCTTGAGGTTGGTTCTAACTAATTGCATTGTATAACTGCCCAATATGAGTTTGGATACTCTGAAGGTTAGCCTCAGTTATCTGCTGAAATTGCAAGTTGTTGGTGGCCATCTGCTTGATTAATTCTTCCAAAGAAGGACCACCTTGTGGCTGGGCTAGTGGTTGTGTAGGATGTTGTTGAAAAGCTGATATATGATGGTTGAAATTTCGCTGCCAATTTTGTGTCGGATAGAAAGTGGAATAGTCAAGTGAACTCTGATAAATTTGATCTCTCCATCCAGGATTGTAGGAGCTGGAATATGGGTTGTATTGTTGCTGAGGTATGGTATGAAAAACTCCTGCTTCTGTAAAAGTTGGATCACTAAAACTCCCCTCCTGCTACAATAGTTCCCTAATAATCCTATTATCCAAGTTAGCCTAAATGAATGTAAATCAGCACCTCTCTAGTTCATCAGATTCAACAATAGCCACAAAAACAACAATATGCAGCACAAATCAGCATAAACAACACTCACTAATAGCACTCAGCAGGATATCGCTGTCAGCATACACCAGATGACCAAAATAAACTTCCAAAATAGTATCAAATGATTTTTAAAATTTATAGGACTGCCACAGGTCAATTCTAAAACATCCCAGGACCCCAAAAATGTAGTGTAAACTTTTAAAAAATTGAAAACAGGGTATAAAATGATGGAATTTGGCCTCGATAGGATGGTGCCTCGTGCAAAGCACGAGGTAATACCCAATTCCTCAAAAACTACCACCCTGCAAAATTTCAAAACCAACAAAATTAGTTCAACAATTCAAAGATACCCGTTGTGTCCCCACGAGACCGAAATAATTGTAAAACAGAAAAATCTAGAAGGAATTTTGTAAAACTAATGCAATTTTTCACCCCTTTGGAATGAAAGGTTTACTCATAAGGTAAAATTACTCTAGGAAAGAAAATTAGAATAACCGAACAGATCCAAAAATCCTAAGTCAGATGACCAAATAGCATATAACAGGTCAAACAAGTGCAAAACAGAGCATGAAATCAGTATATCGCATAACTTATTGAATGTAAATTAACCTATCCTAAGTCTAATAATAAAAAAATAAATAAAAAAAATGCTTATAAACAATGAGAATTACCAAAACAATCCCCGACAACGACGCTAAATTTGACACATGCGCACAAGAACAAGATTTGAAAGAACAAGACATGGAAGAAAGAGTGACAGATAAACAAGAGAAGAAAACATGTGATGATTTAATTGTTTATACTAATCCTTCCTTTGTTTATGTTGATTCTCTATTGATAGGTGATTTGGGAGTGAGTCCTAAGGAAGAAATACAAGATAACAACTTTTTGTGTGAAGATGTTTCTGTAGAAAAGAAAGAACTTAAAGCACACAATGAAGCTGTTTGTGGTCCTCCTCCTTACAAAAATCCTCATGTCCTGGTACCTAGTGGAAAATTGTCCATAAAGTTTCCTTGGAGCAAACACTATAGAAAGAGTGAAGCATCTAGGCAATTAGAGCAACCACAAGGGAAGATTTCTTTATCATTTGATACTCTTTATAATTGCAATACGAACAACACTAAATGTTTCACTTTAGACTCTTATGGAATTAAAGCCTGTATTATCATTGAGTTTGCTAATTTGAACCTCTTAGTTATTACTAATGGTTTTTGTTCTCATGATGTTATATATTCTTATAGGTCGTTAAAAAAGTTAACAATGGAGAGCCAAGTGCAAACTTCTACACTTATTGGTGAACCAATGTCTAAACACATTATAGATGGGGTAGAGAATAATCATGCTACCTTGAAACACTCTAATTCTTTACTTTCTCTTTTAAATTGTGTTATTGATGTTAGAGTTCATTATTCCATGTTGTTTGATTTGACAATAAGTGAAACATGTGAATTGTTAAATTTAGATGCCAAGATTAAAATGAACAAATGGAGAATTATGATTATGGCATTCAACTTATTCCTACCACCACAATGCACTGATTATAGCACAAAAACATACCTACACCCTGAATCATTTGCACTGATAAAGAATGACTTACACATTATTGTAGATGATTTTGTGATATTTGACCCAGGTGGGTATTTGTTTCTTGTAGTAGGTACTGTTGGTCCCTATATGAATCTAGAGGGGGGGTGAATAGATTCAAGTTCCCTTCTTAAAACTATTTCTCGCTTTTCCCGATTCAATTTTATCTTGTATTATCAGCAATGTACCAGAGATATAACAGCGGAAAGATACAGGAAAATATAATGCAAGAAATCAATGGAAAGTAAAGTCAAGGTATAGAGAAGAGAGTAGTCAGAGATTTATACTGGTTCGGCTTTCGGCCTACATCCAGTCCCAACCCAACAACCTGTTGCGATCGGTATTCCACTATAATCTTGTGTTCAATACAATCACTTCTGCACAAACACAAACCAATCAAATACTCAAAACTCTCTATGTTCTTCACCTAAGAACATATCTCTCCAATTCTTGAATCCTTTAAGAATCTCCTTTGAGAGTTCCTCTCTCAAAACCTCTAACACTTTTTCTAGAGAACACCTTCTCTTAAGAGTTTCAAACCAAAACAACAAAACAAAACAAAAGATAAAGATCAGTGAAGATTACACCTGTGTGTATGCTCTGATCAAGATGATAAGCACGGTATTCAATCCTTCAAAACTTCCTTCACACACTATTCATCTCTTTGAGAAAATCTTTTTAAAATCTTTGAAGAGTGTTTTCAGAACTTGTAAAACCAGTGTTTTCTTTTTCTTCTTTCTTTTCTTTTTTTAAAACTATAAAAGATCTCTCTCTCTTCGAAATAAATCAAAGAGGTTCCATTTAAAGCAGTTTCAAAACCATTTAGAGATGAATTCTGGTGTGGTAATCGATTACAGATGTTGGTAATCGATTACTACAGAAAAATTTGTCTTCCTCTACATTTCAAGCACGAAGTAATCGATTACTATGGAGTAGTAATCGATTACTCCAGAGCAAGTTGAGTTCCCCTGTTTTCTAAGTCTGTTGGTAATCGATTACAGCTCCAGGGTAATCGATTACTTCAGCTTAAACCTTAAAACCAAAGTTTTTTGAGTGCTTTTCATAACAAAATGGGGTTCACAACTTCTCTAGCTCAAATTACAAGATTCGAGACAAGTTCTCTAAGGAATGATTGAATAAAAACTCACACTCAAAGCCTAAACTATAACAATCAATACATTTAAACTCCTATATACATTCTATCATAAAGATCAAGATTACATGCATATCAAACCTAAAACTAGGAAAGACTTCTTCAGCTTCAAGTCCAACAGGTACCAAGGATACATTCATGGTGAACGGGAAACGCTTAAAGCGTTATCATGAGAGCTCCATTGAGCAGCTCGCAGAACAGGAGTTAGTACCACTTGCAGACGCACCGCCGCTTTAAGCGGCCGAGGAAGCTTTTATTTTCTCCTTCCACTCTTTTCCGTTTTGTTTTCATTCACTTCCTGCCTGTCCATCTTCTATAATTAGGAGTAATTAGGATTTCCATGCTTTATTTCATTCATTTGATTCTGGTCTGGTTTATCGTACATCTGCATTATGGTTTACATGTTAGGAATCTGAACTGGAATCTGAGTTGAGTTAATTTTTGGATTATTTAATGGTGTTGATATATTCCTTTGATAGATTTAAGACTAGTTTGTATGAGTGGGTTATGTACTGTTTCTGATAAGTGATAAGTGCTAGATTATACATGTTTTTCTAGGTGTTTTAAGCTCATTTCCATCTATTTTCACTAGGTTTAGCTATAATTTAGTCAAGAAAACAGTAAAAATATCATAATTGCTTAGTGTTAGTTCTTGAGTGAGTGTTTTGTGAGTTTTGTAAGTTTTTCTTTAGTTTTAAGTCATTTTTATTCTTCTTTTGTTAATCTTTAGGTGCAATGAAGGATTGAAGAAGAGATAAGCAACAAGGAGTGGATCCAATAATTGAATAGAAGCTCAAACCAAGAGAGTAGAGCAAGCCAAAGATGAGCACCCAAGGCTGTCAAAATGATATCGTCTGAAGAAATGCGCCAGGGCGCACTCATGAGGCGCCGTCATACCCTGCTTGCGGCAAAAATGCGCTAGGGCGCGCTCAGGGGCGCGCTCATGCCATCCCCACTTATTCAAACGCGCCAGGGCGCGCTCAGGGGCGCGTTTCGTACCTTAGGAAAGCTCAGACGAAGGGATCAAGACGCAATGGATTAGTTTCGTCTGTGCTTACCTCTTTCAATTAGTTTCGTCTGTGCTTACCTCTTCCAAGTTGCTTTGTCTGTGCTTGCGCCTTATAAGTTGCTTCGTCTGTGCTTACTCCACCTGAGTTTGTTCCGTCTGATGAAGTAGTCTCGTCCAGAGTAAGAGTTTCGTCTGAACTTGCTTCACCTGAGTTTGTTTCGTCTGATGAAGTAGTTTCGTCTAAAGAAGTGAAGTGTTCCGTCTGTGCTTTTCCATCTTACGGATGAGTGTCGTCTAACGCCAAGAATGAGTGTTTCGTCTGTGTTTACTTCTTCTAAGTTGTTCCGTCTGTACTTGTCTTGTCTGAGTCTCCAGATTGATATTTTCGTCTGTAGTTCAATACAGACGATACACCCAAGACAGACGATACCAAGTTCAGACAGACGATACAAGAAGGTCCAAAGACAGACGACACCAAGATACCAAGTTCAAGACAGACGATACCAAATCCTCAACAGACGATACCAAGTCCACAACCAGGCGATACCAAGCCCACAACGAGACGATACATCAAGCTAAGACAGACAACACCAAGTTCGAAACGACGATACCAAATTCAAGACAGACGACATCAATGACATGACTATACCAAGTCAAACAATACAATAATTTCGAGACAGACGATCTCGTATACGAGACGACATGAAGACGATGACACAACTAGTACAAATACGGTTGTTTGTAGACGACAACGCGCGAGCACGCGAAGGGCGCGCTCATACTTTTTCTCCGCTCAAAACGCGCCAGAGCGCGCAGAAGGGCGCGCTCATATTTTTTCTCCGCTCAAAACGCGCCAGGGCGCGTCCATCTTAAGTGGGTGGCGCGATTTCTGGGTCTATATATATGCTTGCTGGGCGCGAAAATGAGACACTTCATAATTCAGTTTTCTGTTAGCTTCCTTTGCACACTTCTCTCGTTTTTCTCTCTTCTTTACCTCTCTTCTCCACCTTCATTCTCCATCCTTCTCCATCAAATCAAGAGGATTCTTGAAGAATTGGAGCTTGTGGAAGCAAGATCTAAGGATTCATGGAGCTTCTCTCGGTTTTGATTTCTATTTTTGTTCTTTCTTTTTCTATTTCCATGTTAGGCTAAATTCTTAGGTTAGGGAAGGGGATTTCGATTCCAGAACACTTGTAATGAAGTTCTATGTTGATTCAATTGTAATTTCGGATTAATTGATTGAGCTTGTCCTACTTAATTGCAATTTCTTGAGGTTTGATTCATGAAGTTCAAATAGTGATAGGAATATTAACTGCTTGAAATTGACTGAACTATACCTTGAGTTTTTTGTTTCTCATTTCAATTATGCCTTCGGAAGATTGATAGTTGAATTAGGAGAGGAATTGCATCATTATAACAGTGCATGAGTCTAGGAATAGAACTTGCATGTTATGAGACATTGTGAATTTATCTGTTTCGCTTCTTGAATGTATTTCTATTTTCACCTAAGGGATTAGAGATTATAGAAGTCATTCAAATTGACTAAGGACCTAGGAATAGGCTTAGTCTAAGGTATCACAAATTCTAGTCTCCGATTGATTGATTTACATTGAATTGATATAAGACTTAGTTACATGAAGGAAGGAATTGAATGAACCTATTCCCTAACTCATTTTTATCATTTCTGAAACTTAAACATTTACTGCTTTTCATTCTTCATTTTACAGCATTGAGTTTCTTTTACATAATTACTTAGTTTACACACATGATTCACCCAATTGTTAGTCCTAATAGCAAGCATATTAAGCATTCGATAATTCACGACTAGTCTCTGTGGTTCGACAACCTTTTCTCACTTTTTCTAAACTTTTGACGACCGGTACACTTGCCGAAGGATTGACATGTATATTTTAAAGTCAACAAGTTTATGGCGCCGTTGCCGGGGACTATTGGTTGAATATCGATAGTCTTGACGTGCTTGCTACTTAGGGCATTTTTTTTTATTTTCATTGATTAATTTCATTCTTTTTACTCTGTTTGGAATTCCCTGCATCTCTTTGACTTGTGGTTTATGCGAAGAGTTAAGGAAACTAACTTCTTGTTTGAACCAGAAATTGAGAGGTTTTGCAGGAAAAATCTGAAAGAGAATAAAAGCAATAAAGAAGAGACCATACCAGAAAATTCAACAGCAACTATGGATAACACAAGGCGAATGACATTGGAAGAGCTGTATACGCCAAATGCAATGGGCTGCGGTTCCAGTATTGCACCACCAATTGTGGCGGCCAATAATTTTGAAATCAAACCTTCTCTTACACAATTAGTCAGACAAGAGCAATTTGGAGGTCTAGAGGAGGAAGATCCAAATCAACATGTTCACAATTTCTTGCAGATTTGTGGAACTATAAAAATGAATGGAGTGCCGGATGACGCCATTAGGTTGAGATTATTTGAGTTTTCACTGAAAGGTGAAGCAAAGATGTGGTTGCAGAGCTTTCCATATGGATATTTCACTACTTGGGAAGACTTGGTAAACACATTTTTGGCTCAATGTTTTCCACCTGAGAAATATAACTACTTCAGAGCTGAGATCTCTTGTTTCAAGCAAAAGGATGGAGAGTCCATAAGTGAGGCATGGAGGAGATTCAAGTCCTTCTTGAGAAGATGTCCTCACCATGGTTTCTCTGATTTGCAGCAAGTCCACATCTTCTATAATGGATTGCGATCACATACCAGATTGCTAGTAGATGCCTCTGCTGGAGGTTCATTAAGGAAAAAGGATGCGCAAGAAGCAAGAGCAATCATTGAGACGATGGCTTCGAACAGATACGATGCTCCTCCTAGTGATTTCTATGGGGAGAGAAGAGGAATGATGGAGCTTGGAGCCAATGATGCACTGCTGGCTCAGAATAAATTGATGACTCAGAAATTGGACCAATTAATGAAACAACTGCAAGTGGTCCAGCTAAATGCAGTCCAAGCACCTCCAATAAATTGTGAATATTGTGGGGGAGGACATCCAGTTGAATGTTGTGACAGCCTAGGAGCTACTGTAGAGGATCAAGCTCAAGTGAACTATATGGGAAATCCTCACGGTAATGCTTATGCTAACACAAACAGCTATAACCCTCACAATAGGAACCATCCAAATCTGTCATATAGGAACAACAATTATCTGCAACCTAATCCTTCCTCTTATGACCAAAACTTCAAACAAACCTTCAACTCGAATCCTAGACCACCTTTCAATCCAAATCCACCATACAATCAAAATTACAACCAGCATCAAAACCAAGCATCTTCATCTAACCAGTACTATAACCAAAACCAACCACAAAACACACCTTTCAATCCAAACCAATCTAAATTCCAACCTAACCAACCAAGGAATGCTCCAGCAAACTCTAACATGAATGTTCCTAGAGAAGGATCCTCAAATCTGGAAAACATGTTTATGTCCTTTATGCAGAGAACTGAATCCATGTTTACCAATCAAGAAGCCTCAATTAGGAACCTTGAATCACAGATTGGCCAGCTTTCTAAGCAATTATCTGAAAGAAGCCAAGGAAATCTGCCAAGTGATACTGTGGTCAACCCAAAGGAGCAGTGTAAAGCCATTACCACAAGGAGTGGTAAAGTGTTGGGAAAGGAAACTGCAGAATTGAAAGGTGATACAGTGGAGGAAAAAGAAGATACTGCAGAAAAGGATAGGCAGCCACCTATACCTGCAGTTCTCACTGAAAAGGAAGAATCACCAAGAAAGACAAAGAGGCAAATACTACAAGAAGCTGGCCAGCCTGAACACATCTCACCTTACTGCAAGCTTCCATATCCTCAAAGACTGAAGAAGGCAAATGATGATAAACAGTTTGCCAAATTCTTCGATATCTTGAAAAGTTTGAGGATTAATATTCCATTTTCTGAAGCTCTGCAGAAGATGCCTTCATATGCGAAATTCATGAAGGAGATTCTATCTAACAAGAGGATGCTTTTGGATGATGAGACAGTAGCCATGACAGAGGAATGTAGCGCCATCATCCAGAGGAAACTACCTCAAAAATTGAGAGATAGAGGTCCCTTCACCATCCCTTGTTCTATAGGGGAAGTACCAGTGGGGAAGGCATTAATTGACTTGGGAGCCAGCATAAACTTGATGCCTCTTTCTGTGCTACGTAAATTGAACATACAAGACATTCAGCCTACAATGATGACACTACAATTAGCGGACAGATCCACCAAACGCCCCTATGGAGTAGTAGAAGATCTCTTGGTGAAGGTGGACAAATTTGTATTTCCTGCTGACTTTGTGGTGTTGGATATGGAGGCTGATGAAGAAGTGCCAATCATCCTAGGAAGACCATTTCTAGCCACCGGCAGAGTCTTGATTGATGTAGCACAAGGTGAACTCATTCTGAGAGTAGATGAAGAAAAGGTATCTTTTAATATCTTTGATGCTATGAAATTTCCAGCTGATAAGTCCCAATGCATGATGATTGATGTGTTGAATCCGATAGCAGAAAATGTTTATGAAAATGAAATTTTTGACTTCATAAAAGAGGAGGAAGATTTTGATACTTCCAGTTTTGAAAATGAACAATATGAAGTTGAAGAATTCATTGCTGCTATGGAAACCAACACATCATCACCATCATGTATTGAAGCAGTGGATGAAACAACTGAAATGGTTGATAAAACAGAAACTGCACCTAAAAGCGAACTTAAGCAACTGCCCTCTCATCTTAAATATGCTTTTCTTGAAGAGAATGACACCTTCCCGGTGATCATTAGCAATTTTTTGAATAAAAATGAAGAGGACAAATTTGCTTAAAGTTCGAAAAGGCATAAATCGCTATTGGGTGGCGATTTCGATTTGAAGGGTATAAGTCCCTCATTTTGCATGCACAAAATCTTGCTTGAGGACAATTTCAAACCTGTGATACAACCTCAAAGACGTTTAAATCCTACTATGAAAGAGGTTGTATACAAGGAAGTCCTCAAACTACTTGATGCTGGCATTATTTATCCCATTTCGGATAGCTCTTGGATAAGTCCAGTACAAGTAGTTCCCAAGAAAGGGGGCATGACTGTAATTGCAAATGAGAAAAATGAGTTGATCCCCACCAGGACAAGGTGGTGACTGGAGGATGTGTATTGATTACGAGAGGTTAAATGAGTCTACTAGGAAAGACCACTTCCTTTACCTTTTATGGACCAAATGCTTGAAAGGCTAGCTGGTCATGCCTATTATTGTTTTCTCGGATGGCTACTCCTGGTTATAACCAGTTGTGGTAGATCCTAAGGACCAAGAGAAAACCGCTTTTTACGTGTCCTTATGGAGTTTTTGCCTACCTGAGAATGCCATTTGGACTATGTAATGCACCAGCCTACCTTTCAAAGATGCATGATGGCCATTTTTGGAGATATGGTTGAGAAATTCATTGAAATATTTATGGATGATTTTTCTGTCTTTGGGTCCACTTTTGATAACCGTTTAGAAAATTTAGCTTTTGTACTTGAAACGATGCCAAGAAACAAATCTGGTTTTGAACTGGAAAAATGCCATTTTATGGTTAAAGAAGGCATCGTTTTAGGACACAAAATATCTATGAATGGTATAGAAGTGGACAAGGCAAAAATAGAAGTGATAGAGAAATTGCCTCCACCAAAGAATGTTAAAGGGGTGAGGAGTTTCTTAGGTCATGGCTTTAGGTTTTTACGAGAAGATTCATCCAAGATTTTTCAAAAATTTCTAAACCATTGTGTGACTTGCTTGTAAAGGAAGTGAGCTTTAATTTTGATGAAAACTGCTTAAAAGCCTTTGAGACTCTAAAAGAGAAACTAATAACAGCTTTATCATCACTTGCTCCGATTGGAGTTTACCTTTTGAATTAATGTGTGATGCTAGTGATTATGCAATAGGGGCGGTGTTAGGACAAAGGAAGGACAAACTTGTAAGAGTAATATACTATGCTAGCGAGTGCTTGATAGTGCCCAAATCAATTATTCAACTACGTAAAAAGAATTGCTAGCCATAGTATTTGCTCTCAACAAGTTTAGGCCTTATCTCATTGGCTCAAAAATCATAGTGTACACTGACCATGCTGCCTTGAAATACCTTCTAATGAAGCATGAGAGTAAACCAAGGTTGATCCGTTGGGTTCTCCTTCTGCAAGAGTTTGACATTGAAATAAGAGACAAAAAAGGCAGAGAGAACCTAGTGGCAGATCACCTTTCAAGGTTGCCTCATGCTGAAATAGAAGGTAGTGATATCCCTATAGTTGAAACCTTCCCTGATGAGACACTCTTTGCTGTTAATGATGCTCCTTGGTTCAGCGATATCGCGAACTTTAAGGTATCCAACTATATCCCCCCTGGCTTATCCCATCAACAAAGAAAAAAACTGTTTTCTGATGCAAAATATTATGTATGGGATGAGCCATTTCTGTTTAAGTGGGGTGTAGATGGACTCCTTAGGAGATGTATACCGGAGGAAGAGGTCAACTCTGTCCTTTGGCACTGTCATAATTCCCCTAGTGGAGGTCATTTTAATGGGGAAAGGACAGCTAAAAAGGTTTTGCAATGTGGTTTGTATTGGCCATCTATTTTTAAAGATGCAAAAGCTTTTGTGCAGTCCTGTGACAGATACCAAAGAAGTGGAAATATTTCAAGGAGAGATGAGGGACCATTAAACAACATATTAGAGATAGAGGTATTTGATGTGTGGGGGATGGATTTCATGGGACCATTTCCTCCCTCTTTCTCCCACACATACATCCTAGTGGCTGTAGACTATGTGTCCAAGTGGGTGGAAGCCATTTCTGCCCCAACCAATGACTCTAGGATTGTAGATACCTTTATTCATAGAAACATCTTTAGTAGATTTGGGGTCCCTAGAGCTTTCATTACTGACGGTGGAAGCCATTTCTGCAACAAACATATGGAGAGAGTCCTCAAGAGGTTGGGGGTGAAGCACAAGATTGCAACACCATATCACCCCAAACCAATGGGCAAGCCGAACTAGTAAATAGGGAGATTAAAAGATTCTAGAGAGAACTGTAAATCTGTCCGAAAAGATTGGTCTAAGAGACTAAATGATGCTCAGTGGGCATATAGGACAGCTTACAAAACTCCCATTGGCATGACACCATTTCAAATGGTCTATGGAAAGGCATGCCACTTGCCTGTAGAACAAGAGCACAAGGCATATTGGGCCTTGAAATATTTCAACTCTGACTCTCAATCAGGCCCTGAGAAGAGACTATACCAACTCCATGAGTTGGATGAACTCAGACTTCAAGCATACGAAAATGCCAAGATTTACAAAGAAAGAACAAAGCTATGGCATGATCGTAAGCTTAGAAGGAGAGAGTTTTACCCTGGACAATTGGTGTTACTTTATAATTCTAGATTAAGGTTGTTTCGGAAAAATTAAAGTCTAGATGGTCTGGTCCATTTGCTGTTAAACAAGTATTTCCACATGGTGCAATCACTTTAGAAGACCTTGATAAATCCAGAGAGTTCAAAGTAAACTGCCAGAGAGTAAAACCTTATTTGGGAGATGCTTTTGAGAAGGATAAGGTCTCTGTTGAACTGCATGACCCTTCTTGATCGGGCCAAGTTACATGTCAAGCTAATGACAGTAAAGAAGCGCTTGGTGGGAGGCAACCCATCCAATTGAAAGAAGTTTTCTGTAACTTCTTAATGTGATATACTTGTGAATAATTGAAAAGTTAGAAAAGCAAAAAGAAAAGAGAATTTGAAGATCAGAGTATAGGTGTAAATACATGAGCTAGTATAATAAATTGATTTTTGTGTTGATAGATACACAAGTAGATATATGAATAACAATTGAAATTGCATTGACTTGAATGACAGAAATAAGAGGGATGAGATGTAATAACATGAATGGGAAAGTTGTGGGATCTTAAGGCATGCTTAGGTGTGATAGGTTTATTGTGCAGAAAATAGATCTATCAAGAGTCAAAAGAACTTAGAATGGTTGCCTAAGTGGAATCAAGGTGCAAGTCACCAGTTTTCTCCTTAGCCCATAGTGCATGAAGAATTGACCAAAACACATTGACACACGCCCGGCGCTACGTAAGCAAATGGAAGTAGTGAATTGCGCCTTGGCGCAATTCGAGGAAACAAGGTAAGCGTGTTTATACCGGCTGCGGTAAAAAGCGCGCCTCGCGCCTCCGCTGCAAGAAGAGGGCGCGTTTGAAGATTGGTTGCGGCCTAAACGCGCCGCGGCGCCCTTGGAGGGCGCGTTTTACATATAGCTTCGGCAAAAACGCGCCCTGGCGCGTTTTAAGTGATGAGAGTGGCGCGTTCTGCAAATGGAGTTCGGTAAAAACGCGCCCTGGCGTGTTTTCATTTAAAGGGTGGCGCATTTCTCGCGCCTTGGCACAAATAGAGGGCGAGCTTGCGCCTTGGCACAAAGAGAGGCGCGTTCACTTGTTCTTCATCTTCTTCCATGTGCTTGTGAGTTCTCAAGAGTTCAATCCCAATCCCAATCAATTTTCAACCTCACCACTCCACAATTACAAGTAGTTTTGAATTGATTCTTCATCCCTTTCACCATAGATTTTCATTTTTTGTTGATAATTTTCAAGAATTCTCATTTGGTGTTCTCATATCCCATTCGGCCTACACACGGTATGTGTTCCAATCCATTGATTTTAACCTGTTTTCTTCATTGTCTAAGCTTCAATCGCATGATTCACATGAGTATTTGAGATGAGGGTTCGAGAATTTTTGGTTCGAAACCCTAACCCCTTTTTGTGCGCATTGAAATTAGCTCAATTGAATGTAGTGCATGACCTTGTTCTGATGATTGTTGATGAATAATATTGATTGCTTGAAAATGTATGATGATAATTGTCACGGAGATGCATGGTATGAAGCAATTGGAAAGAAATATGATATGTCCGTTCATATTCACTTAGTGTTTATTAAAATGCTTCAATGAAGTTTTGAGTGTGTTCTAGATGCACATCACTAGTAAGCATGACCATATTGTAATTGCTTTTGCATTTCCTTTGACAATTGCCATTTAGTTCCTTTGAACCACACTATAAGTTTGATGAAGATGCATGCTCTTATTGGTAATAATTGTTAGTTAAGTGCACACATGTTCTTCTCATATATATTTTGGATTGTGTAGGTTCAATTGTGAAAAAATTATGTCTTCAAGTAACCAACCAACTAGTTCTTCTTCAAGGCAACCAAGAACCAAAAATAAAGCTATCAAAGGACAGAGCCAAGAGAAGAAGAAGACTACAAAGAAAGCCAAGGTCACTCCAGAAATTCCAGAATATGATACTCACAGATTTAGATCACTAGAGCATGCAGAGGTCTTTGCCTCCCGTTTCATAACACGTGCAGTGCTAGTAGAGCGGAAATTCAACATGAATCCGAGCCTATACACTGATGAAAGAATTGGGGATGCTTCTCAACGCGCTAGTTACAAAGAGGTTTGCAATGAGATTTCTGGAAGAAAGTGGACTGGACTAGCCAACACTAATTTCCCAGCATATCAAGAGCTAGTGCTAGAGTTCTATGCTAATATAACAAGTGATGATGAAGAAGAGCGCTATGCATCTTATGTCCGGGAAAGCGATTTCCTTCTCACCTCAAGCCATCAACGATCGTTATTAATCCCTTTCTCGGAAGGAAGGGATTGTATCTTCCAAGATAGAGCCGAAAAAGAAAGCCGAACCAAGCATGGTAGACGAGTTATTATGTGAAGGTAAGGGAGCTTGGAAGGATAGCTTATGGCGCAATAACGGAGTTACTCATGTCAAAGCTTCATCATTGTGTTTCAAGGCAAAAATCTGGTGGGCTTTTGTCTATGGGATTCTCCTACCAATTCAGCACAGATCTTCCATCACAAAGAAGAGAGTTTGATGCCTGTATAGTATAATGAAGGGTGAGTATCTCAATGTGGGTCTGACCATAGCCAATGAGATTCACACACTGCACTTGCAAAAACAGGGATCCCTGTCTTATGCAAGTATCATCACTCAGCTGTGTATTGAGGCTGGAGTTTCAACTGAGGGTTTGATCCCTATGAGACCAGGTGCCACATTAGATGTGAAATTCACCAAAGGAGGGTCCAGTACAACCAAAGCAACACCAGAAGCACCGTCCATTTCTAGCGGCAAAGCTACATCAAAGTCCAAAGGTAAAGCTCCAATGGCAGAAGCTCCAGTTACTGCTGCAGATCAGCAAAAGTTATTGAGACATCTGAAGGTAGTTCAAGAAAATATTAGAAGGATTCACGAGTCCAATAAAATTTGCATTGCACTTGAGCCCCTCATAAGAAGTTTAGCTACCCAAATGAATCTGCCAGTAGAGAAGTTGACGCCATTCAAACCACTCAGCAGTGAAATGTTTGAAGATTTAATGAGGTTTGAAGAGTTTTTTGAGGACTATGAAAGTGAGGGACAAGACGATGATGGTGAAGAGGTTGATGGTGGTTATAATGAAGATGTAGAGGAAAATATTGAGGAAAGCGAGGAAGAAGAGGATGAGACAGAAGATGAGGATTGATGTTTTAGCTTAATATTTCTGTCTAAGTTTTAAGTTTTTGGTTAATGTAGTTTAACTAGACTAGTTTACTGTCTTTTTAGTTCATGGTACTGTATTTGATTTTTAATTGACTTTTAGTTGAATATAATTTGATTGTTATTTTACTGTTTTGTTAGTTGTGTTGTTTGTGAAAATTGATTAGATCTTTGGAGCATTCTTTGGAGAATCATGGAAAATTTTGGCACTTGGTTCAACCTTGAGCATTTTGGCTAAGTCTTCAACAGGGGAGCATTCTTAGACTCTCTTGATGCTCAACTATCAAATTCATGTTTGTTAGAGTATATGCCCTGTTTTGTTAGACTATCTTATGAAGGTTAATTGCATTTAGTATAACATTGACTTGGTAGTCCAAAAGAATGAACTGTGTAATTTTTGGCACTTAGGATTCAATTCGAGGTTCTATGACAAAGTTGCATGTTTCTCAAATGTTTGAAGAGTCATTGTATGAGAATTTGAGCATGACAACTTTCTAGATTGTGACATGATTGATGAACTTAGCAATGTTATGCAATAATTGATCCTGGATAAGAATTTGGGCCTCCAACATGATTTATTCTTGAGTGTTCTATTGTACCATGTGATGTGTTTGTTCCAGAACTTGCTTTAGCTCTTGGTCAAAATTGCATACATTTAGATGTGGACACAAATGATAAAGGCAAGTTTCTTTCTTGTAGCCTTGAGCCAAATAGCCTTAACCTTCACATTATCCATTGCTAGCCCCTTTGAGCCTGAATAAACCCTTTTCTTTCTTGGAGACTTAAGCTCATTACAAGCCTAATTAAGTGAAAAACCAATGGTCCCATCACTGGAACTTAAAGAGTATTGGTTTCTTTGCTTAGACGATAGGATTCAAGATTAAGTTTGGGGTTGAATTTTGGGGTGCATGTATTGTTGACTTGAGGACAAGTCAAATTTTTAAGTTTGGGGTTGTTGGATATGGATATTGGTAACATTCTGTAGTATAGTACATTCTCTTTTTCATATGCATTCTCTGTTTTCATGCATTTTTGCATACCTTACAAATTTTTATTTTTTCTTTTTCTTCATGAACTGGCAATTAGTGAGACCACTTAAGAAAAGTAAAGTACAAAAACAAAGAGAAAAACAAGAAAAATTGAAGAGAAAGGAAAAAGAAAGAAAAGAAACAAAGGAAGAAAAGAGAACATAGTGTTCTCATTGGTCCTTGTAGGTATCGTCAGTGAAGTATCGTCGTGGGTATCATCTCAGTAAGCCTACTCTGGCGAAATCATCGACTAAAGGCTCGACGATACGCGCACAGATGGGATACGGTGAAAAATAAAGAAAAACAAAAGAAAGGAAGAAAAGGAAACAGAAGAAAATGCAGTCTAAAGAGCAAAAGAAATAAAGCAAGAAAAGAAAACAAGTGGTTTCATGGGTTGTTAGTCTTTCGTCTGTCCATCATTTTTGTCTTTCGTCTGTCCATTATTCTTGTTTCGTCTGTCCATTAGTTTTGTTTCGTCTGTCCATCATTTTTTCTTTCGTCTGTCCACCATTTTTGTTTCGTCTGTCCATTAGTTTTGTTTCGTCTGACCATATTAGTTCATACATATCATATAGGTTCTAACTTTTACTCTTTAAGTTCCTTTGATTTTTAACTAGTACCTTTTCTTTTAACCCACCTTTACCTAAGCCCCATTACAACCCTGAAAAGACCTTTTGATTGTCCAATTTTTACTTGAAGGCAGTGGAGATTTGAGAGCTATTGCAAGCCTATGGTAACTGACCTTCTAATTGGTAACATTGAGAGAAACACAAGCCTGAACACTTGAGAGATTGAGGGCAAACACTTAACTGGAGAGGACTTTGCTGATGTTGACCAAAGTACATTTTCTCATGCCAATCTATGTTGTTTGCCTATGCTTGATGAATTGTGCAGTGCTTGATAACATTTTGAGTGCATGTCCAACTTTCATAGATAAATTGAGTTGGCTTAAGGAGTTAAGAACTGCATAAGGCATTTTCGATGGTGATTGAGCTTAGTGTTATACCATGCTTATTGACCCTTGTAATGATGGATTCTATGTTTGCTTGAGGACAAGCAAAGCTTTAAGTTTGGGGTTGTGATAAGTGCTAGATTATACATGTTTTTCTAGGTGTTTTAAGCTCATTTCCATCTATTTTCACTAGGTTTAGCTATAATTTAGTCAAGAAAACAGTAAAAATATCATAATTGCTTAGTGTTAGTTCTTGAGTGAGTGTTTTGTGAGTTTTGTAAGTTTTTCTTGAGTTTTAAGTCATTTTTATTCTTCTTTTGTTAATCTTTAGGTGCAATGAAGGATTGAAGAAGAGATAAGCAACAAGGAGTGGATCCAATAATTGAACAGAAGCTCAAACCAAGAGAGTAGAGCAAGCCAAAGATGAGCACCCAAGGCTGTCAAAATGATATCGTCTGAAGAAATGCGCCAGGGCGCACTCATGAGGCGCCGTCATACCCTGCTTGCGGCAAAAATGCGCTAGGGCGCGCTCAGGGGCGTGCTCATGCCATCCCCACTTATTCAAACGCGCCAGGGCGCGCTCAGGGGCGCGTTTCGTACCTTAGGAAAGCTCAGACGAAGGGATCAAGACGCAATGGATTAGTTTCGTCTGTGCTTACCTCTTTCAATTAGTTTCGTCTGTGCTTACCTCTTCCAAGTTGCTTCGTCTGTGCTTGCGCCTTATAAGTTGCTTCGTCTGTGCTTACTCCACCTGAGTTTGTTCCGTCTGATGAAGTAGTCTCGTCCAGAGTAAGAGTTTCGTCTGAACTTGCTTCACCTGAGTTTGTTTCGTCCGATGAAGTAGTTTAGTCTAAAGAAGTGAAGTGTTAAAATCGTGCTTGTTCCATCTTACGGATGAGTGTCGTCTAACGCCAAGAATGAGTGTTTCGTCCGTGTTTACTTCTTCTAAGTTGTTCCGTTCACTTGTCTTGTCTTAGTCTCCGTTTGATATTTTCGTCCGTAGTTCAATACGACGATACACCCAAGACGAGACGATACCAAGTTCGATGCACGATACAAGAAGGTCCAAAGACGAGACGACACCAAGATACCAAGTTCAAGACAGACGATACCAAATCCTCAACCAGACGATACCAAGTCCACAACGGACGATACCAAGCCCACAACAGACGATACATCAAGCTAAGACAGATAACACCAAGTTCGAATGCAGACGATACCAAATTCAAGACAGACGACATCAATGACAGACTATACCAAGTCAAACAATACAATAATTTCAGACAGACGATCTCGTATACAGACGACATGAAGACAGATGACACAACTAGTACAAATACTGGTTGTTTGTAGGACGAACGCGCCAGAGCACGCAGAAGGGCGCGCTCATACTTTTTCTCCGCTCAAAACGCGCCAGAGCGCGCAGAAGGGCGCGCTCATATTTTTTCTCCGCTCAAAACGCGCCAGGGCGCGTCCATCTTAAGTGGGTGGCGCGATTTCTGGGTCTATATATATGCTTGCTTTGGCGCGAAAATGAGACACTTCATAATTCGTTTTCTCGTAGCTTCCTTTGCACACTTCTCTCGTTTTTCTCTCTTCTTTACCTCTCTTCTCCACCTTCGTTCTCCATCCTTCTCCATCAAATCAAGAGGATTCTTGAAGAATTGGAGCTTGTGGAAGCAAGATCTAAGGATTCATGGAGCTTCTCTCGGTTTTGATTTCTATTTTTGTTCTTTCTTTTTCTATTTCCATGTTAGGCTAAATTCTTAGGTTAGGGAAGGGGATTTCGATTCCAGAACACTTGTAATGAAGTTCTATGTTGATTCAATTGTAATTTCGGATTAATTGATTGAGCTTGTCCTACTTAATTGCAATTTCTTGAGGTTTGATTCATGAAGTTCAAATAGTGATAGGAATATTAACTCGCTTGAAATTGATGAACTATACCTTGAGTTTTTTGTTTCTCATTTCAATTATGCCTTCGGAAGATTGATAGTTGAATTAGGAGAGGAATTGCATCATTATAACAGTGCATGAGTCTAGGAATAGAACTTGCATGTTATGAGACATTGTGAATTTATCTGTTTCGCTTCTTGAATGTATTTCTATTTTCACCTAAGGGATTAGAGATTATAGAAGTCATTCAAAGTGACTAAGGACCTAGGAATAGGCTTAGTCTAAGGTATCACAAATTCTAGTCTCCGATTGATTGATTTACATTGAATTGATATAAGACTTAGTTACATGAAGGAAGGAATTGAATGAACCTATTCCCTAACTCATTTTTATCATTTCTGAAACTTAAACATTTACTGCTTTTCATTCTTCATTTTACAGCATTGAGTTTCTTTTACATAATTACTTAGTTTACACACATGATTCACTCAATTGTTAGTCCTAATAGCAAGCATATTAAGCATTCGATAATTCACGACTAGTCTCTGTGGTTCGACAACCTTTTCTCACTTTTTCTAAACTTTTGACGACCGGTACACTTGCCGAAGGATTGACATGTATATTTTAAAGTCAACAATAAGTATTTGACAATATTGAACCTGTGAATTTTTGAGCCTGTTTTTAATGGATTCATCTACATGCCATTCTCTTTCTTTCAGTGTGATATATGTCATTTGTGGATGTTATTTTTCAGAACTTGCTTTTATTCTTTTCAAAGTTGCATTTTATCACTTAGTGCATGATCATGATTGAGACATTCATTTCTATTTTTCCCACTTGACCAGATAACTTACCTGACATTTTATCCCTTGCTAGCCCCTTTGCGCCTGAAACCTTTTCTTTCACTACTTGCATTACAAGACTTAAGAGTAAAACAATGTTGTCCTGATTTCACAGATATTGAGTATTTGTCCATCTTTTGGTTATGTGAAGTAGATAAGTGTAGGGGTGTCTGCTCGGGACGTGTAGAAAAATAAGTATGGGAGGTGGAATATTACAATTAATATGATTTGGGTCTGAGTTTTAGAACTGATACATTTTTGTTGCTTTTTGACCAGCACACTTGTGTAAATGTTATCTTAGTGCTATTTTGCTATTTGAGTCTGATACAGATGAAAAAAAAATATACCAAAAGTGGTATAAAAAAAAATTGAAAAAAAAAGAAAAGAAAAAAAATTGGAAATAATATTTGGAAAAAGAAAAAGAAATAAGAGCAAAATAGCAAAATTTTAATCTGAATAAGTGTGCAAAATTAGTTGAGTACTTAAGTAGTTGTTGAAATAACAACTTCGCAGATTTCTTATGTAATTTTGATATCTTTTGTAATCTGTTGATGTTGATTTCAATATCTGTGACATAGTAGTCACTTGACCAAATTTATCAAACCTTTATCCTTGGCCCCATTACATCCTTTGCAAGTCCTCTTGAATCATGCATGACTGTGATTGTTAGTGGTAGAGAGCTAGAATAATTGCAAGCCTATGGTAAAATAATGTTCATTTTAATGGTTTGAGAGTAAACACTTGCCTGATACACTTGAGAGTTTGAGTGATACACTTCTGGTGAGGCTATTGCTTATAATTGACTAGCATGATTAATTCACTGTCTGATTGGTCCTATCTGAAGCAGGAATTGTTTGACACTGTAATATGTAATTATTAGATTGATTGTGTTCTGATCGCTATATTCAGTTCTGAGGCATTGATGGCTGTTTTGGAGAGTATAAAATAACTTAGACCAGATGAAATTTTGCATCCAATTTCACATTTTCATTAGGACTTAGTTTTGCCCAGGAGTGCAAAAGAATAAGTGTGGGGGAATTTGATGAGTCATTATTTTGATCACTTTCTCTGCATCTTTTATATCCTAATACAACATGATTAATGATCAATTAGCATGATTTTATGCATTTATGAGTTTGGGTTCAATTGGGCCTAAAGTGCTTATTTTTGTTCTAATTCGCTGAAAATTTCAGTTTTGACAAGGTTCTCTAAAATGAGCATAACTCTCACCACAGAACTCTGTTTAAGCTCCATTGTATGTAAAATTAAAGAGGACTCGAAGAGTTACAAAAACTATGAGACATGAAGAGCTAATTCAGACTGCATCTTGGGTGAAATTAGGCTCGAAAGTGAAGCATGAACCAGTTACGGGATTCAAGCGTGAAGTTTTAGTTTGGACCCTTTTTAAATCAATGTAATTGACCCATTTTGTAAAGTTGTAATTGGGCTACGAATTGAGGTGTTTAGCTACTTAAGAATCATGTGCCTTGCACATGATTAACCCCCTATATAACACCCCAAACTCAAAAATCTAATGTACACTTTTTACCTTTCAATTAATTTCAATTTTCAGCATTGCTCTTTTCCTTTCGAGTCGCTCTGCTAGGTTTTCTGGTTTATCATTCCAATTCTCAGTTTCTCTCTCCCTTCTTGCAATTTAATTCTTCTAATATGAAATCCCAATTTATGCTTAGTATAATTTCAATTATGTGCAACTAATTTCATCAACCAATTCGATCTCAATAGGATCCCTAATTTCCTTAGGTTTTCCGTTTTCAATTGCATGAGCACTCGTTTTTGATTTTATAATTTTGATTTCATTATGTTGATTAATAATTTGGATTGAGATTGTTGATTCTATCGTTGTTGATTGATAATGAATGCAGAGAACTAATTATATGATTTGAAACCAAGTTGTGTGCTCTCATGCGATCGTGTGAGTTTAAAGGCCACCAAGTGTTCGATGATAATTCTCTAAGATCTTAAAGCGTTAATTCAATGTTGGCATGCAAAGATCTCAGTTCCAATGCACTGCATAGATGAATGCCTTTTTTTTGTTGAACCGATGAGGAAATTAGGATCTGACCAGAGATCGGATTGAGGCTTTTTAATAATCTATTAATTTCTTTTTAATTGTTGTTTAATTAAAGTCATTGATTAATTATTACTGTTTAATTGCCTTTAATTTTTCCTCTGCACAAAAAACCCCCAAAATTGCATTTAAAATTTCGGCTATAGAGAAATAACAAAGTAATCCGTAGGGAAACAATCCGAGTTCACTATTACTGCAAAGTAGTGACTAGACATTGGTATTATTTGACGCACGTTCGGCACGTGTGTCAGTCTCCTTCCTCGTGATTGAAATTTAGTTACCATCTATGAACTGGAAGAGTATCTCAGCCGAAGAGCAACCGCCGTCTAGGTTTAGCCTTCGGGATTCTAAGAACTAGGTTTTAGAAATCTATCTAAGGACTGAATATTGAAACTATGCTGAATGAAGTTTATTTATAGCTTCTTGAAATGGACTTGGGCCTGGTGCGAGTCTACTTCGCGCGAGACAATAGACAACTCGCGCGAGTTCATGTTACAGAGAGGAACCTTGTGTTACACTCCAAGTCCCTTCGCGCGAGATGAGGTGCTAGAGAGTTAACTTCTTCTTGAAGGTACACTACCTCGCACGAGGTGATGTTGTTGGACGTGAGGTGAGTGCGAGATGCCTTGCCTTGAGTATGATAGGCAAGATGCCTTAAAAGGTGTGCAAGATGCCTTGTGATCCTCATAAGAAGCTCCCTCTTCATATGTCTCTAGTGTGACTTTATTTTAGAATTCCTTTATATATTTTGTACATTATATTCACAGAGATTGTTAGATCAAGATGATTAACATCTCAAGTTTTGATTAATCATAGAATAGACGAAACATATCAGACTGAAACATCGCAAACCAAAGTCAGACGAAACTAGTACATACACAATATGACCCCTCAAAGATTAATTTTGATCAAGTCAACCGTCTGCCCAGTTCTAATCAAAAGTATGTTTCAAGACAAAAGCTCAAAACTGAAGTGTAAACAAAATCTTAGACTGAAGAACTTGAAAACCCAACATCAATCATTTCAAATGAAATCCAAATTTTCTACTAATTATAATTGATCAATATTTATTGAATGTATTAATCTAATTAATCACACATCAAATAAATCTATTTTTGTAACTATCTTCCTGTAGAGAATTCTAAGATCATATTCTCGTAACTCATCTAATTCTTATGCATTCCACTCAGTGAAAAGGAATATATATATAAATATTATTTTGTTTTTACTAGGTAAAATATAACCATGAACATTCTATTAATTTTAAAAGTAGTTATCGGAACCCTACAGATGCATCCCACTATGACAATATTATTTTAAATAAAGAAATTTTATTTATAACTGCGCATTACGACTTGTGATACAAAGCATAAGAAAAATACTGAGTTAGAAATTATCTAACTACTAGGAGGACTAGGAGGAGGACCATCACTTATACAACAACAGATTTGTTCTCTTAATTTTATGATTTCAGAAATTTTATTCCTCATTTTTACATTATAAAATTCAGAAACTTACTTTTTATGATATTTTGACAAATACTATCTATGAAATCAGTAATATTCACTGATAGGTAATTTTTTAATCATATTTTTTGTTTATTTTTATAAAATTAGAAAAAAAACTTAACTTTTATCAGGATTTGAAATAGTAATTTAATTTCCATAACGATTAAAAACTATATCTAATTTTTTATAAAAATAAATTTAACCAAAAAGTATTTAAAAATTGACATGTGAGCCAATATAATTGATTTCACGGTCAATAATGACAAAATTTACAACGTTTCTAAAGATGAGGGTGTAAATGTCTAAATTACGGAAAATGTAGTATGATATTTTTGAAATTTTAAAAGGAGGGAGATAAAAAATTTATATTTAAACTTAAAGATTATTGTTTACTCACTTTTATAACATTGAAAAATATGTGTGGAGATTATTGTTTACTCACTTTTATAACATTGAAAAATATGAGTTCCACACAAAATATTTTTGGGTTGAGCCTAACTCAACTCTATAAAATCGGCTTATAAGATGAGATTTACACCTCACTTATATTCATATAACAAGCCATATCTCTAGGTGACGGTTCACACTCTCGCGATTTAGTCCAATATTAGATTTCTAATATCGTCTATGCCGATGACTGAACTTTTCGAGCGTGAAAACTATTTAACAAGTGGTCCAATATTGACCCAATAACAGGTGATCCAACATCTTCATCGATTCTAGGATAGATTCTGACACCATGTTGAAAAGTGGGTTGAGCATAATTCAACCCCATAAAACTGACTTATAGGATGAGGTTTACACCTTACTTATATTCTCATACAACAAGCCATATCTCTAAGTGACGTAAGACTTCACACTCAAAATTTCGTTCAATATTGGATTTCCAACATTCTTCACCACAATTAAGTTTCAAAAGAAATTTAGTAAAATAAATCTGTCAACATTCTAACACATGCATCCCACTTGAATTCATCATAAAAAGTATATAACAATATTATTTTAAATAGAGACATTTATTTATATCTTCACATCACGACTTATGATATAAATCATGAGAAAAATAGTGATTTAGAGAGTATCTAATTACAAATTAAGGACCAGGAGGAGGATGAAATTCTTCACTTATACAACAACAATATAAGATACTTCCACCACCAACAGTGCATAGACCACCATATTGAGTAAAGCCTCTTTTTATGCAATAACTGATACAAGCTCCAAGATTTGGACAACCTCCCTCTTTGTGGCACTCTACAGCTGCTGATCCTGAAATTCTTTGAATGTTATTAAAAATTATATGCAAATCTTATAAGAATTTAAAGATAAAATTATAAAATCTAAAAGAATGAGAAACTAAACCTTTTATTTTTAATAAATTCAGGTGAGAATTTAATAGTTTGTGTTAATCAGTTCTATGTGTACCAATAATTATGTAATAAATTAGAACAATAATTTGTGTTGATCATTTACATGCGTCAATTTTGTTCAAAACAAAGGTTAGAGGTTTTAAAATAAGTTTAAGAAAAAAAAAGAATACACACAAATTTATTACCTGGAGACGTAAGGAGAGCAATACACACAAGTACCAAGAAAAAGCTTAGACTGATGTTTTTTCTTGTAGCCATTTTGGGATAATGAGTTTTTGATCTCTATTTTGTTTTGCTGAATTCTGATTTCTTAACTTTTCGGGTTGGGTATTTATATACACATAAAACAATCATACATTTAATATAGATTTAGAATAATATAAAAGTCAAACAAATTTTTAATTGTTATTGGTCAAAAATAGAATTTAATTAATCGAATTAATATAGACTTAGACCCAAATATCAATGTAATATTTTATACTATTCAAACAAGTATATTACTTTATATTATAATAAAAAAAAACGTTTGTATATATTTACAATTATATAAAAAGTCAAGCATCTCATAAATATATAATATATTTTAAAATTAACTAAATAACTTATATTTAATAATATTATAAATTTTAATCATATATATTATATAGGCTAAATAATTAATACAAAATTTTTTCTATATTTTTCTATATGCTTTTATTATTTTCATTTATTTATAAATAAATATTTGTATAAGTTTTCTGTTAAGAATGTATTAAACTAATATCATTAAATATTAAATAATTTCATTTATTATTGGTAAAATAAACATTTTAAACTCTCCAATAAAATATCTCGTAATTACTTCCAAAGAAAATTGTTTTTTTAATATTTTATGTAAATATAAATATATAACCATAAAACTAAAAAAACTATTAAATTTAAAATATACATATAATAAATATTTTGAATTATGTAAGTATTCAAACATCTCAAAAATATATAATATATTTTTCAAATTTTATAAATACCTTTACTTATGACTCTTATTAAATTAAATTAAATTATATTTGTATTTAATAAATACAATGATTAATAATAATGAAGGAAAAATATTTATACATTTATATAAATTATTATTTTCATTTCTTTGCATATAAAGAAGATTCGTATAATTTATTTTACTTTTTCAAGAAGTTAACTTGATTTTCTCCGTATGCTTTTTTTAACGGCAAATTTTTCTTGTATGCTAAGAATATATTAATAGCGTTAAATATTAAATATTTTCGGTTATTATTGATAAAAAACTACATTTTAAATTCATTCATATAAAGACCTCTTATTTAAATTTTAAAGAAGGAAAAAATTATAATAATTTTGATCTAATGTAAGTAAAACTAAATATTATTGGAGGGATAACATACTACTCTAATTTAATTTCAGCAATAATTAAAAGATACAAGTTAAGTTAAATTTGTTTAGAAATAAATTATAACTCTTAATTTTGATAACTACACATATCAACAAAACATGCATTTCTGAAATAGGCAAATGAAATCACTAAACACATAAAGTTAGGAGACGTATAAAGTTAGTAGATTAATGAGTCATCAGATGAAACATCACTATATCAAGATAAGTATTGTTCTCACTAGTCTCTTATTAGGTACATATTCTAATCAATAGAGTCATATTATTGCAAATTCTGATAAGAAGCTCGTTGCCTTATAACATATAAGGAAGTCAATTACTCATTCTTTAAAAAGACGAGGTGTTAACCTGAAGAAGCTAAATTTAAATAATACTTGTTTAGTCTAAAGAGGCTTGGGGCAAATAATACTTATATAGCTAGAAATGGTTGAGAAAAATAATACTTGTATCTTGTTGAAGATATCAAAATCTTAGTTGTTGCTATGAAATTGGATGTAGTCTTTAGGATAAGACAAAACAATATAAAATTTCCTATGCTTTGTTTTTTGTTTGTCTTTGCTTTTTACTAACAAGGGACTAACTTGTTTAACAAACTTAAATTTTTGTGAAATATATTTTGTAAACCTTTTGTAAACTTGCATTTGATTCATTAGATGATACAAACAGGTATTGTGAAAAACTTGCAATTTTTTAACACAATTCAACCATTTTTCTTGTGTTTTTGGTTTTACAATTTAGTATCAGAGCCCAATCTCCTAAGGTTAAGCACCTAAAGACTGTTATAGGAGAAGATCCATCATGACAAGCACATCAACAATGTTTATCACAGAAGGACCTTCTATGAATAAATTGTCAGCCTTATTTGAGATGACTATCTATACTGCGCTGATAAGATGGAGATGTATATTAAAATAACCTAGCTCAAATTATGGAAGAAAATCAAAGAAGGAGTTATACCTCTCACTAAACCTCAAAGAGAGTGGGGAATTGAAGAATATGTTATCTTGGAGCTTAAAAACAAAGAAAGATGTGCCATCACATGTGTTTTTTCTAGATCAGAATAAAATAGATTTTGATTATACAAGATTGCAAAAGAGCTCTGGGATGCTTTCAAGGTTTCTCATGAATGCACTAAAGATGTCAGATTGAGAAAAACCACCACACTTCAAAGAGAATATAAGATATTGTCAATGAAGAAGGGTAAATCAATGAAAAGTATGTTTGGAAGATTTCAAACCATCTTAAATGGGTTGACAACTTTAGGAACTACTTTTACCAAAGCCTAAAACAACATGAATATCCTAGATAGTCTCCTAGCTGCTTGGGTAGTTGTGTCAACAATTATCTCTATGGGAAAATATATGAAGACCTTAACTCTTGATGAACTTATAAGAGCTCTTAGAATTCATGAAGTTCATCTATACAAGAGAGTCAAAAAGTTTAAGAGAATGATGATCAAGAAAGGCAGATGTAGTCAATTCTTCATAAAGAAAGAGAAGAACTTCCGGAGAAGAAAGCTTCAAAGGAAAAGAGCTTTGAGATCATTTGATATGAACACAGAAAATCAGGTCACACAAGAACTAAATGTCCTAAGGTTAGGAGAAGATAGAATCCTAAGAAGGATAAGAAGAAGAAGAGTCTGCCTACCTAAGAAGATCTTGACAGCAAAAATAGTGAATTATCTAATGAAGAAATCGCAAATATCTGTCTAATGACAAACATAACAAAATTGTCTAAGGTATCTGTTCTTATATCAAACTATAACTCATCTTCATCTTTTTCTGACTCAAATTCTGATAATGTTTGGATGTCTTATGACACTTTTCTAGCTAACTCTCATTTCATAGCTGAAGAATATAAAAAATCAAGATCAAATCAAAATTGGGTATGATTGAAATTTCAAAATTAACAATTATGATTGAAGATTTAACTATGAAGAAATCATCTAAGAAGGCTCTTCTGACATCTGAGTCTGATGAGACAAATTTTTTTTTTTGAAATTGAAATTTTAAAGAACAAAAATGAAAGCCTTAAAAAGGATCTAACTAAGTTCACTTCTCACTCTTCCAAACTAAACATGCTTTTAAAATATGGAAGAAAAACTTTTTGATAGAAATGGACTAGGATTTGATCTTGTAAATGAGGAAAACAAAAACTTTTACAACATTCCGACATCTGTATGTAGACAATGTAGTAAGAAAGGTCACATTGAAGTGACTTGTAAAGAGCTATCTATTTCTATATTAAAGACATAAGTTAAAGACAAGACTCTACCTATTTTGAGGACCTTTTTGGAACCCCCTCTTTTGTTAGATGGACTACTTTGCTAAAATGAATAAGGAATGGATGATGTAAGCATGTGTTGAGTTCTGAGAGAGTTCCAAGGAAGTCTCTGGAGGCATTTGTGGGGTGATAGGCAATAAAGGATACCTCATCTCAATCGAGACAATTGCTACTGCATCTGGTTGCAAGGATGAAGGAGTTAAGTTCTCCCATTGTTGGGCTAGGGACATTGGAGAGAATACAATTGATGTTGCTCTCTATGGCTCCCCTCAACCAAAAGAGTCCAACAAGTTCCTACATTTTATAAACATGTTTCCTTTCTACAGAGTTCTCCACAACTTGTTGTTCAACATCTTCACCCTAAGGAGTTGGTTAAGGGACAACATGAGCAATAATATAGGTTCTGTCTTTATCACTTGCTGAGGAAGGCAAAGATAATTCTTCTGTTTGTGATCATGGATCACTAGATCGCTACTCCGAGGTGCAAAGACTTGAAGAGAAATTCTAGCATTCTTTTCCCTTCTCTTTTCTTTCAAGTCATTTAGAATCTCAGTTTTGAGATTAATGACGTTGAAAGTTATCCATCAGGTCCAAAATTGAAGACATCTGCTTTTGACAAAATGAAGTTTGGGCATATGTTTCCAGAAGCTAGAGATATGGAAAAGCCAAGGAAGTAGAAAAACAACTACACTAATAATAGACACAACCTCAACCACCCATTTCTAAAAAACACAACCACCTAAATCCTCTTAGCCTTCATCCGCTCCCTAACAAACTCTACCTTCCTCACCACCTTAACCACACAACAAAAGGCCCAAACTCGTTGTAAAGAAATGAGTTTATAAGCCAATTCCCTCTGGTCATGATTCATCCTCAAAGGAGGAACCTATTGTTGTTTCTGCTCCTCTCTCAATAGCTCAACTTTGTTTGCCATCCAAAAACAAGTAGCTGCGATTCCTAAGAAACAGAGAACAAAGTGCACAAATTTCTCCTCTAAACATAAAAGAGAAAAGAATAAAAATAAAGAATCATCTCAAGGATGGTGAAACAATCAAGGCTACTAAGAAGGCCAAGATGAAGATGCCTTTAAAAAAGCAAAGGAAAATAGGGTTAGAGTTGAAGGTGAAAGATTAAGACACAAAGCTCTAAGGGATAAGATTGCATATGGAAAGCCAAAGTAAATGCTGAAGTCCTTAGCTATCAAGACTCTGAAGATCAACTAATAAAGGACTTGGAAAAGGTTTAGAAGAAGTCTTTGGCTTCCTATGTTAAATGTTGTAGACGTATGGAAGAATTGCGTCCAAAGCCACTCCATCTACTATTGCAATTATTGGTGATGCAACAATGCCATCTCAAATTTTAAAAGACAATGAAATGTTAACTAAGCAACTTTATAGTTTCTACCATGCTCAATGAAGAACCTCTTGATTCCCCTTGCTTGCATGATGCCCACATTGTGTCTGTTCCAACATATGTGAGTGAAATGGATGCTCACATAATATCTGGTAAACTAGATGCATCAAATGTGGATGCTGATACGTAAAATATGTGCGTGATAATTACACCAAACACATACCTTTGCTATGGCAAGTATACCACAATCATCAAGTAATAAGTATTTATAAACGGGGGTTGTCAATCCCACGAGGACAATCAAACTAGAAAACTTGTATCTTTATTCAATTTACTTTATTAATTTCTCAAGAGGGGGGAAGCATGAAATGTTTTGTTTAGAGATTGATTTAAATAAAGAACATAACACAAATTTATATTGAGTTTAAGTTCAAGAAAGAAGGTGATTGGGATCCCAATTTTACCACTAATCCCCCCTTTATAATTTCCTTTTAAGTTATTCACATATAATCATGGTCGGATTGGATTTCCGCTCCTATGATCGCTCTTTTCAGAATCGTTCACGTCTCGTATGTATACCTGGATTAATTCAACCTCTTAAATTAATACCAAATTACTTAGGGATTTTAGTTCCATGTATCCAATTATGATTAAGTGCAGTCCGCATTACTACCTATTCCCAATTTTAGGATCTTAGAATAATAATGATCTCATTCTCCTGTTTTCTCTAGAAATCTACTTTGTTGGAGTATCCCTAGATTACCTTATCAATTTATCAAATTTTCAGTTTAATAAATAACATTAAGAACGAAGAATAAAACACCCAAACATATACTAAATAACATCAAGAATCATATAAAGGGGATAATTAAGGCTACATCGTTCTACCAATCAAAAAGGAAGTTAGTTCATAATGGTAAAAGAAACAACACAAATAATGGAAAAAGAATACATAGTGAAGTCTAGAGTCTCCTTCCTCGTGGTTGAAATTCCGTTGCCATCTATGAACTGGAAGAGTATCTCAGCCGAAGAGCAGCCGCCATCTAGGTTTAGCCGTAAGGATTCTAAGAACTATGTTTTAGAAATCTATCTAAGGACTGAATATTGAAACTCTGCTGAATGAGGTTTGTTTATAGCTTCTTGAAATGGACTTGGGCCTGGTGCGAGTCTACCTCGCGCGAGGCAATAGACAGCTCGCACGAGTTCATGTTACAAAGAGGAACCTTGTGTTACACTCCAAGTCCCTTCGCGCGAGATGAAGGAGCTAGGCGCGAGATGAGGTGCTAGAGAGTTAACTTCTTTTTGAAGGTACACCACCTCGCGCGAGGTGATGTTGTTGAACGTGAGGTGAGTGTGAGATGAGGCGCCAGAGAGTTAACTTACTCTTTAAGAAAGATGTCTTCACGCGAGATAAGAAGAGATGAATGCGAGATGAGGTTCTAGAGATCTTTTCTTCTTTAGTGGAGCTCCAAGTTGCGCGAGTTGTGATCCAACTCGCGAGAAATGCTTTCTTGAGCACAATTTCACCTGGTTTTTGCTACTTTTCTCCCTGAAACACTTAATACACCATCAACAAGCTCTAATGCGAATTATTATGAATTAAGACCAATTTAGAGTTATTTTAGATGGATTAAGTGTGTGAAAAGGGAAATTTATATTATAAAAGGAGCATAGAAATAACTCATTTTTGCGAGTTATCAAACACCCCCAACTTGAACTTTGTTTGTCCTCAAACAAAAAGGATTTTTAAAACTTCTGCAATTATTTTTAACATAACCCAAATAACATTTAAGCTCACAATTCTTAGTAGTAAATTGTACCGGTCCTTGCTTATGATGAATGAGAAATCAAGTTACCGAGTTTTTCATTGTAATTCCTCCCTGGATTGCTTTAGGTTACTGCATAGGAGAGTTAGTACTGCATGTATCCGTGTGTGTGTGATATTTGTTCTAAGTTCCCAATGAGATCAAATGGGTTTAGATTTCGGAAATTAGTGTTACCCTCTTCACCTCATGTATTTCCTGCATTATCTTCCACACAACTTAGCCGTTATTAGAATCAATAGGGCTTTATAAGGCTTGTAATGTTCGACTTAAGTGTAGGTATGATGACAAGTCAATTTTTAGCTCATTACTAATCTCCAGCTTAAGAAATTGTAGACCCCAAGATGTTTTCTAGATAATCTCTTAGTACTTAATTAATTTTTGTGCTCTTTATTGGTTTTTAGGGGACTATACTAATACCTCTTTATTATATATTTTTTTGGGTGCAACAAACTGGTGACTTTTTCAGCAATTTCCAATTTCTTTGGTGATCACAAACTAGTGATCTTTTTATTGCTTTTGTGATTTTTTTGTGATTTTCTGGAGGTTTGATTTTTCCCTGTTGAACATATGTATTTCAAACTAAGAGAGTTTTCCAATATAAACTTGGGTTTTCCAGCCTGAAGTATGGTGGGTTTTTCAAAAAAGATTTATAAAAAATATGGAAAAAATTGGTTCATAAATTGCTTTTTATGAAAAATCAGATTAGGCTCAAAGTGGGTGACTACGGTCATTCAATTAAAAATTTAAGGTTGGCTGAGAAAGCTTTTTGTGGCTGCCAAGGAAGACCTAAATCATTTTCTAATTTATGTTTCACTTGGTTTAACTTATTTAAGATCAACTTGGTTAATTGGGTTTTACCTCTTTCCTGTCTTCTTTAAACACAAGCACATTATTAATACTAGGAACAAAATTTGAAGTGCAATAATTGGCTTCTCGCAGCATAAACCATCAATCATACATCACCTTTCTAAATCTTGCATAGGGGCTTTGGTCTCACAAGGGATAGATAATAAAATTCTTCAAACTCAAGACTCAAGGTAACAAGAGAATAACACTCGTGATAAATAAAGATTTAGTACAATAATGCAGATGCTTCAGTATGATTAAGAAAACAGAGAAATGATAAAAAGAAAAATAAGAGCCTATTCTAGTATGAACCTATTCTAAAAGAAAACATAAAAATGATAAAAGAAGAAGAATTATGCCTAAAAATTAAAATTATATAGAAAAATATTAAATAGCAAAATAAAGGGATAAAATGAGTAGCCACCCCCAACTTAAAACTATGCCGTCCTCGGCATCGTCGTAAGAAGAAAAATGGACTACTCTACCTAATGAGAAAGACCGGCTTGTAACACCCTCAAAAATTAATTTATTTAAATAACCACGAATATTAAAAACATAGTTAAAATGATTACTAAAATTTCTATAAAAATGTGCATCTTAACTGGTTACTGTTATAATTTAATTAGGAAGAAAAAAATAATTCAAACCATTTTGTTATCTTATAACAATACTGTTAAGAAATTTGAGAAAATCACGATTACGTTTCTAAATAAAAACGTAGCAGAAAAATAATTTTACTGTTTGACGTTTTTATTACTATTTGACATTTTGAACGTTATTAAATATTTCTGATTTACTATAAATTCACTATTTTAATTATATTATCATCTGTGGACAATTTTGTTCTGTATTTCATATGAGAAATCTATTAAGAATTAATATATATAAATTATATATTGTTATACATGAGAATTTACTTATTCTAAAAATATACAGTTTTTGGAAAAATTTAATTATTTTCTGAACTGCGGTTGTACACGCAGTACAAGTTGAAAAATTAAAACAACAAGGAAATCAAAGGGAATATGACCCATAATATGTAGAATTAGGAGTAGGATAAATAAATATACAGGTTGGAATAAAACACTATATAACAAATTTTCTGTAAATAAAATACAGAAAACATCTAGAAAATTTATATAAAACAATCTGTGAACCATAAAATTAGGGAAAAATAATTTTTAGAATCTTTATAATTTTGTCTTAATTATGGTATAATCAAATATGATATTTGAAGAATGGAATTAGAATCGTAAAATTTAGAAGAGAAATTAGGGTTTAAAATTATTATAAATCCTTAATATTTAGTAACTTCTAAAATTGATATTTTGGGAATTTATGCACAACTTGTGATCCTTACTATAAAATAATTAAAGAAGCATGAAAAGGATAAAAGAAAGATGCAAGGAAAGTTTAGGAAGAAAGCCATGGCAATTAAAAAATTTTAAAACCAAAATGGAAAAATTTTGAAATTAATGATTTTCTAGCCACCTTTGTCATTTTGTGAAAATTTTAAGCATATGGTGAATTTGTAGCCACCCCTCACGTCATGGCTGCTGGAAACAAAGAATAAAAGTCCAACATGATGTCTAGATAAGCCACCATTGTTGAAAAGTCAAGATAAGACAAAGACTTATCTTAAAAATTTATTACTTAGTTACTTGCCTAAGTTACAAAAGCTACTTCACATTAACTTTTGTGGAGTGCAAGTCCAACCTTAATTCAACTCTCCATAGCCTTCATAAAGAGTTTTAAATAAGGACCAAGAGAAATCAAGGTAAGGGAAGTTTTCAAATTCTTTAGGTTTTCAAAGTGTCTAAAGGTTCTAAATTACTAAACTTTGTGAAATTTGATGTTTTAAAGCTTCTAAACTCTTTTCTATTTTAATCTTTATATGAAAACATATTTTTGGAATAAAATTATAAGATTCTAACTAGGAGGCTTTGCCACCTTACTTGAGACTTATAATTTTATTACAAGCTTTCCCTAAAACTCTCTAATGTTGTGAATATTTCTAACGGTTTTAAAGAGTAATTGGAAAACTTGTTTCTAAAGGATGTTTAACATGATTTCAAGATGTTATCAACCTTAAAACCATTCAGCCAAGTTTATTAATTACCAAAACCCATTTGGGCAGCAACCAAAAGTAATTAAAAATAGATCTAATAATTAGAAACGTTAAAATTTAAGTTTATAACGGTTAATTTTCCTATGCTTTGAATTTGGATGATCTTTGTTATGAACTTGGATGACCTTTACTGTGAACTTGGATGACCTTTACTATGAACTTGGATTGTGTTTGTTTACCTTTTCTTTAAACTTGGATGATGATTGAGACTGTGAATAATTACATATGTTATGCACTTTGAGGACTTGTGATGAGAACTATAACGGTTTAGACTATAAATTATTAACCCATAACATAAAATTTAATGATGGAGTGGAATTTTAATATCAATGAGTTGGTGCTGTTTTAAATGATATTTTAGAAAGGGAGGTAAGATTTCATTCATTCATGCATGCCTCAAAAAGAGGTGGCCTCGGTTAGAGGTGCAGATAATAAACTTAATCCGTGTGTCTAGGCGTGATGCTAGACTTGGGGGATTTTTATGGTGAGAATTAATTTAACTCATGATGATCACTTGTTTGTTTATGAGATTCTGTGCACCACTGTGGAATCCCAACTGGTCGGTAAGTTTACGATGATGATGTCGAATTATCTGAGATGGTACCACATTGCATATTTTTGGAGTTGAGGTTGGAGCATGCATCATATAAAAATTTCATTTAAGTCATAATTCATTCTTTATTTATTTGATTATGATATGTATTATGTTGATATTTTTACATGATAAGTATTTTTATTAAGATATTGGAACTTACCCTTGCGTGTTTGTGTCGGTGGTTTGACACCTGTGATGATCCTAAATTTTATTTGGGGGAGCAGATTAACAGGATAATTCTATTTGGAGATGTGAAGGAAGGATAGCTAACATGAGGATTTTTGTGAATAATGTGTATATTATAGTTACCACAATATTACGTACTCTTGTAACGTTTTGTGAATAATATTTGATGTATGTTTATGTTAAGACTTATGTGATGTGCTCTTAATGATGGTGTCTTTTTCTTTGGAAATATAAAGTGTTTTAAAATTTTCATTCAAAGAAATCTAAAGGAAGGAAACCTTTTCAAAATAAATAAATAAAAGAAGACAATGAAAAGTATTTTAGTGACAACACAACGGGGTGTCACACGGCTGGTGGGAAACCCCACTATGCGGTAAAGAACTCCTCAAAGGTCATGAGGGCTGGCAGAGGTTGAGGAAGGCTGCTCTGCTCGGATGGTGGTGGTCTGATGGAGTCAAACGAGCCTGGCTGTCTTTGCGCAATCCTCATCGTACTAACCACGATCAGAGAGGTCTTGGTGTTGGAACTCTGCTTGTGCCCTAGCGATGGTCAACAACTTTTGGATGTGAGTGGAAGATGTTGTCGGCTTTGTGATGGGAGGTGGTGGTGCTGGACTGGATGATGCGGAGGGCGCCGGTGGTGGTGATGATGGTGGAGTGACCATCAGCTCATCAGTATCTGTTGCTGGTGCCTCCTGCTATGGCTGCGCCTCCTTATATAAACGAGCTATGTCAGTGAGTGTGAATGAGTGAGGATCCGGTAAGATGACCTCACCAACATAGTGTGGAACTCCAGTAGCTGTGGCCATGTCGGTAATCATCGAGGCCAACTCGAAACTGCCGGAAGTGACGACATTGATGGCCATCCTGATCTCGTCTCCTAGACGGATCTTTGCCTTTGTCATCAGCTTATAAATCAAGAGAGCTCTGGAGTAGGGGACTGCTCCAAGCCTATATGCCGGACTCACTCTAATCTCTATCAGCTTCATCCACACCTTGGCTATAAGAGTAAGATCTCCTTGGGCTAGCTGAGGTGGTGCGGCTCTTTGATGCACAAATCTGGCTCCTGGTACACAAATGGCAGCCAGTATCGCCGGTAGCTCCGGGTTCGCACTCTGGAAAGGTGGTACCTGTGGAATGCCAAAATAATCATGAATGGCTCGGGCAGAGAAGTCTACCTGTACCCCTCAGAGAAGCACAGTGCCATGCTCCTCATGTCTGAAGTTCGCGTAGAACTTGCGAACTAGTGTCGGTCGGACCAACACAAGTGGCTTAGATAGCCATGATGTCCACTATCTTGCCTCCAACGCAGCAGCTATAGGCGCCCATCTAGGTGAGGCGGTGCAATGGAAGGGCCTCTCTGGTATAACTGCCCTCGCAATGGTGTGCTGGTAGCACTCTTTCGCGTCCTCGTGCGCGAATCGCTGTTCGTTAGTGAGGCTCTGCTCACTGACCTCTACTATGTGTGTCACTGAAGGTCCTACACCACCTGGGCGTTTGCTTCTCTTTGGTCTATGCATCTGCACAAACAGAGAAGCCAATTAAATAAAAAGGAGAGGTGCAGTAAGCAAAATCACTAACAGGCATCATGCAATCAATCAATTTCAAGAGTTTTCTCATGTTAGGGTTCACAATGTCGCAATCAATCAAGAATGGATACACAACAGTGAGAATCAAGCATGGAATAGCCAACCTCATATTATAGATGCATGGTGTATAATTGGAATGTTTAAAATAGCATCTAATTTAGACTTTCTGGAAAATCGTGGGTAACTCGCGCGCAACACTATTAACTCGCGCGAGGTTTGCCTCAGAGGGAGCAGATTTTCAAATTTTAAGGTTTATCTCGGGCGAAGTTGCTGAGATGGTTCTGCAACTTGCGTGAGATCATCTCTGAAGCTAAAGAATTTGAAGCGTCATCCACCTCGCGCGTGGTTGCTGATAGCAACCTGCAACTCGCACGAGGTAGGCTCGAAAATCTTAAAAATCATGTTTTGGCACTCCAACTCGCAATGTAGCATGATTATTAACTTAAGGCTATCAATACAAACATGCAATAGTAAAAATAAAGTCTCTTCAAATTCCTAGAGAACTAAAAATAAGCATATCAAGGTATCTAAAAGGGATCCTAATCTAAATATTAAAGCATAAGAGTTAAGTTGTGTACCTTGAAGTAGTGAGTGGCGAAGGGAAACTGAGTTTTGGTGCTTAAAGGGTGAAGTTGAGTTTAGAGAGAAAGAGTGCAGGGAAGGGGTTTTAGAAAAATGAAAACTAAAGTAATGACCTCCGGAAGTAAGTCTCCCCGATGTAGCATGGGATCGTGAAGCTTCCCGGATCTTTCTTTTTAGGTGGTAGCTTGTTGGTCAAGACAACACTACATTCTTCATTCAAGACCACTACTTCTTTTTCCGGTAGCTTGCGCTTTTTGGTGCAAATTTCCTTCATAAACTTAGCATAAATCGACATTAATTGTAAAGCTTCAAGGAGCGGGATGGTTACCTCAATTTTGCTGAAAGCTTCTAGGAACTTTGTGTATTGCTGCTCTTGGTTGTCTTTCTTGCCCCTTTTTAATCTATTTGGGTATGGAACTGGAGGCATATGTGCTGGAGGTTCTTCCCGGGGTGTCTCCTCTTGATTTGCTTTATTTAAATCTCCCGCTTCCTGGGGAATTGTGTATACACCGATTTTTTCAGCAGCAGAATTTCTGTCCCGTTCTTGAATAGGTGTTGTATTTTCTGCATAGGGGTTAGAAATTTCTTTACCAGTTCTCAAAGTTATAGCTTTTACCTGTTTTTTAGGGTTTGAAGTGGTGTTTCCGGGTAAGGCTCCTTGTTCACGGGATGAGAGTCGCTGGTTTATTTGTCCCATTTGATGTTCCAAACTACGGATAGTAACATCATGGTTCCTTAGGAGAGTTTCTTGATTTTTCTGGTTGCTTGCCAATTCTGTGAATTGTTTGTTCACCTCCTCCCTGAACGCATTTTGGTTGTTAGAGAGCATCTTGCAGCTATCCGCGATCTGTTTAGACAAGGCCTCGAAATTATTCTTTTTTTCTTGTTGAGGCTGGAACAAGGGCTTTTGTGTTTGAGAATTATCTTTCCAAGAGAAACCACGATGGTTTCTATAGTTGGAATTCCCAAAATTACTGTAGCCGAACCTTTGTTGCTGACCTACATAATTAACAAATTCGTTAGAAAAACAACTACAAAAGTAAGGATTACCTCCACAATTTAAACACAGATGGTTGTGCTTGCTGCGACGGTTCAGTGGTGGATGGTGTGGTTGTTTTCCCTGCATTTTCTGTCACTAATTTTTCCAAGAGTTGGTGGCTTATTTTAAGTGCCTCAGTTTTGCCTCAAGAGCGGTTTCAGTGGATACCGCGTGTACACCTCTGAAGTTTGAGGTTTCCCTCTTGCTGGGTTGCGAAGATCGTGCCATTATATCGAATAGTTCGAGGCATTGTTGACACACGCGCCGAACGTGCGTCAAATAAAACCAAAGCCTAGCTACTACTTTGCAGTAATAGTGGACTCAGATCGTTTCCCTACGGATTACTTTGTTACTTCTCTGTACCCGAAATTTTAAATGCAATTTTTGGGGGTTTTTGTGTAGAGGAAAAATTAAAGGCAATTAAATAGTAAAAATTAACCAACGACAGTAATTAAACAATAATTAAAAAGCAATTAATAGATGATTAAAAAGCACCAATCCTATCTCTGTCAGATCCTAATTTCCATCATCGGTTCAACAAAATAAAGACACTCATCTATGCAATGCATTGAAACTGAGATCTCTGCATGTCAACACTGAACTAACGCTCTAAGATCTTAGAGAATTATCATCGAACACTTGGTGGCCTTTAAACTCACACGATCGAATGAGAGCACACAACTTGGTTTTGAATCATATAATTAGTTCTCGACATTCATTATCAATCAAAAACGATAGAATCAACAATCTCAATCCAAAATATTAATCAATATAATGAAATCAAAATTATAGAATTTAAAACAAGTACTCATGTAATTGAAAATGGAGGACCTAAGGAAATTAGAGATCCTATTGAGATCGAATTTGTTGATGAAATTAGTTATGCATAATTGAAATTAGACTAAGCATAAATCAGAATTACATAACAGAACAATTAAATTGCAAGAAGGAAGAGAAAACGAGAATTGGAATGGCAAACCTGAAAACCCTAGCAGAGTGACTTGAACGAAAAAGAGCAATGCTGAAAATTGAAATTAATTGAAAGGTAAAAAGTGTGTTACAATTATCTGAATTGGGGTATTTATAATAAGTGAGTCATGTGCTAGTCACATGACTTTAAGTGACTTAGGGTGCAGGGTTCAAAGTCCACTCAATGCAAACATTTAAATGGTCCAATTACATGATTTGAAATGAGTCTACACTAATTCTTCACGCTGGAATTCCTACATCAGTTTCGTGCGTCACTTTCAAGGAAATTTTCACCCCAGATGCGATCCGAATTGGCTTTTCATGTCTGCATAGATTTTGTAGCTCTTTAAGTCCTCTTTAATTTGAAATAAAACGTAGCTTAAACAGAGTTCTGTAGTGATAGTTATGCCTTTTTTAGTGAACCTTGTCAAAATTAGAAATTTTAGCAAATTAGAACAAAAATAAGCACTTAAGGCCCAAATGAGCCCAAACTCATAAATGCACTAAATCATGCTAATTGACCATTAATAATGTTGTAATATGATGTATTAAATGCAGAGAAATTGATCAAAATAATGACTCATCAATTGTTCTACTGTTTTGAGCTCTTGTAGGCATCCTCCAGCTGCTAGGTCAAGGTTTCTTAGATCTTCATGTTTTAGTCCTTGAATTAATAATTCTACCAACAAGGTGTTGTTTATATCCTGCACGAGGCATTTTGCTTGGAGTGTTCTAAATCTGTGCCAGGCCTGTGTGAAGTTCTCTTCATCCTCCATCTTGAAGGTGTATATAGCATGGGCTTGGCTGCCTCGCCTACCTTCATTGGTAAACCTGTTCAAAAAGCATTCCTCAAGGTTAGCCCAATTTGAAAATTTACCTATAGGTTGCGTCTGTAGCTAGATTCTGGATTCCCCATGAAGTTTGTATGGGAAAAACGGTAATCTAGTAATCTCCGGTTTGCTTGTTCCAATCATATGGTTGCACTCGTAAAGAAAGTTTTTGATGTGGTCAGTTGCATCCTCGTGAGGGTGTCCGTGAAATTGAACGTTTTGGCAGAAATGGGGAATGAGATGCCCGTTTTTGCTATGTGTAATCCCCGGTGGTAATACCATGGGTGAGCCAATTCTTAGGTTGCTCCTGCTCTCCTGAGCAAAGGTCCTCGGTTGGTCGTTTTGTGGAGGATCCATGTTCATATTGATAGAGGCTGCTGGAAACTGTGCTATTGATTCTCTTCTTGCTTTTGAGAGTGAGCGAGGTGTTCTCTCGATCTCAAGATCAAGGCCAAACTCCGGCTCTCCGTGTTTTCGTAATTTCCTGCAAAGTAATAAAGTTCTAGACCAAGTGAGGGTATCCGGAAAATAGATTTGAAATCAAAACTTGCAAGGGTTTATATTCAAGCAATTAAAGAGAAGTATCAGAGAAAGGGGGGGAAGAGATTTCAAAAATTTAAAATTGAAGTGTAAGAAGACGAGGGAAAAATAAAATAAACAAAATAAAAGATTAAAGATCTAATTTGGCTTGTCCCCGGCAACGGCGCCAAAAACTTGATACGTAAAATATGTGCGTGATAGTTACACCAAACACATACCTTTGCTATGACAAATATACCACAGTCATCAAGTAATAAGTATTTATAGACGGGGTTGTCGATCCCACGAGGACAATCAAACTAGAAAACTTGTATTTTTATTCAATTTACTTTATTAATTTCCCAAGAGGGGGAAACATAAAGTGTTTTGTTTAAAGATTGATTTAAATAAAGAGCATAACACAAATTTATATTGAGTTTAAATTCAAGAAAGAAGGTGATTCGGATCCCGATTTTACCACTAATCCCCCCTTTATAATTTCCTTTTAAGTTATTCACATATAATCATGGTCAGATTGGATTTTCGCTCCTGTGATCGCTCCTTTCAGAATCATTCACGTTTCCTATGTCTACCTGGCTTAATTCAACCTCTTAAATTAATACCAAATTACTTAGGGATTTTAGTTCCATGAATCCAATTATCATTAAGTGCAGTCCGCATTACTACCTATTCCCAACTCTAGGATCTTAGAATAATAATGATCTTATTCTCCTGTTTTCTCTAGAAATCTACTTTGTTGAAGTATCCCTAGATTACCTTATCAATTTATCAAATTGTCCGTTTAATAAATAGCATTAAGAACGAAGAATAAAACACCCAAACATATACTGAATAATATCAAGAATCATATAAAGGGGATAATTAGGGCTACATCGTTCTCCCAATCAAAGAGGGAGTTAGTTCATAGTGGTAAAAGAAACAACACAAATAATGGAAAGAGAATACATAGTGAAGTCTAGAGTCTCTGATGAGTCATTATTTTGATCACTTTCTATGCATCTTTTATATCTTAATACAACATGATTAATGGTCAATTAACATGATTTTATGCATTTATGAGTTTGGGCTCAATTAGGCCTAAAGTGCTTATTTTTGTTCTAATTTGCTGAAAATTTCAGTTTTGACAAGGTTCACTAAAATGAGCATAACTCTCACCATAAAAATCTTCTTAAGCTCCATTAAATGTCAAATTCTATGAAGACATAAAGAGCTAATTCGGACTTCATCTTGGTTGAAATTAGGCTCGAAAGTGAAGCATGAACCAATTACGGGATTCCAGCGTGAAGTTTTAGTTTGGGCCATTTTGTAAAGTTGTAATTGGGCTACGAATTGGGGTCTTCAGCTACTTAAAAATCATGTGTCTTGCACATGATTAACCCCCTATATAACACCTCAAACTCAAAAATCTGATGCACACTTCCTACCTTTCAATTAATTTCAATTTTCAGCATTGCTCTTTTCCTTTCAAGTCGTTCTGCTAGGGTTTTCTGGTTTGCCATTCCAATTCTCGCTTTCTCTTCCTTCTTACAATTTAATTGTTATGTTATGTAATTCTGATTTATGCTTAGTCTAATTTCAATTATGAGCAACTAATTTCATCAACCAATTCGATTTCAATTTGATCCCTAATTTCCTTAGGTTCTCCGTTTTCAATTGCATGAGCACTCGTTTTAGAATTTATAACTTTTATTTCATTATGTTGATTAATATTTTGGATTGAGATTGTTGATTCTATCGTTGTTGATTTTTTTTATTATTAAACGTAGGATAGGTTAGTTTACATTCAACTGCAACATACTGATTTCATGCTCTGTTTTGCACTTGTTTGTCCTATTATATGTTGTTTGGTCATTTGATTTTGGATTTTTGGATCTATTCGGTCATTCTAATTTCCTTTCCTGGAGTAATTTGGTCTTCTGAGTATACCTTTTACCCCAAAGGGGTGAAAAATTGCATTATTTATACGAAATTCCTTCCAGATTTTTCTGTTTTACAATTATTTTGGTACCACAGGGACACACTAGGTATTTTTGAATTGTTAAACTAATTCCGTTGGTTTTGAAATTTTGCAGGGTGGTAGTTTTTGAGGAATTGGGTATAACCTCGTGCTTTGCACGAGGCACCACCCTATCGAGGCCAAATTCCATTGTTTAGATCCCTTTTTTGAATTTTTAAAAATTTTACACTACATTTTTGGGGTTCTGGGATGGTTTAGGATTGACCTGTGGCAGTCCTATAAATTTTAAAAATCATTTGATACTATTTTGGAAGTTTATTTTAGTCATCTGGTGCATGTAGACAGTGATATCCTACTAATTGCTGTTAGTTAGTGTTGTTTATGCTGATTTGTGTTGTATATTGTTGTTTTTGTGGCTATTGTTGAATCTGATAAACTAGAGAGGTGCTGATTTACATTCATTTAGGACTATTAGGGAACTATTACAGCAGGAGGAGAATTTCAGTGAATCCAACTTTTGCAGAGGTAGGAGTTTTTCATACCATACCTCAACAACAGTACAACCCATATTCTAGCTCCTACAATCCTGGATGGAGAGATCAAATTTATCAGAGTTCACTTGACTATTCCACTTTCCATCCGACACAAAATTGGCAGAAAAATTCCAACCATCATATATCAGCTTTTCAACAACATCCTACACAACCATTAGCCCAGCCACAAGGTGGTCCTTCTTTGGAAGAATTAATCAAGCAGATGGCCACCAACAACTTGCAATTTCAGTAAATAACTAAGACTAACTTTCAGAGTATCCAAACTCATATTGGGCAGTTATCCAATGCAATTAGTCAGAACCAACCTCAAACATCCATCAGTCTACCCTCACAAGCAATTTCCAATTTGAATGATAATGGTAAGAATGTGAGTGATATTACTTTGGGGTTTGTTAAGCAAATGGTAGAACCTACGACACAACTAGAAAAGTTAATTTTCATAGAGGTTGTAGCAAAAGAGAAAGAGTTGCAAGAACAAGATTTGAAAGAACAAGACATGGAAGAAAGAGTGACAGATAAACAAGAGAAGAAAACGTGTGATGATTTAATTATTTATACTAATCTTTCCTTTGTTTATGTTGATTCTCTTTTGATAGGTGATGTAGGAGTGAGTCCTAAGGAAGAAATACAAGATAATAACTTTTTGTGTGAAGATGTTTCTGTAGAAAAGAAAGAACTTAAAGCACACAATGAAACTGTTTGTGGCCCTCCTCCTTACAAAAATCCTCATGTCCTGGTACCTAGTGGAAAATTATGCATAAAGTTTCCTTGGAGCAAACACTATAGAAAGAGTGAAGCATCCAGGCAATTAAAGCAACCACAAGATACTCTTTATCATTAGATACTCTTTATAATTGCAATACGAACAACACTAAATGTTTCACTTTAGACTCTTATGGAATTAAAGCCTGGATTATCATTGAGTTTGCTGATTTGAACCTCTTAGTTATTCCTAATGGTGTTTGTTCTCATGATGTTACATATTCTTATAGGTCTTAGAGAAGTTAACAATGGAGAGTCAAATGCAAACTTCTACACTTATTGGCGAACCAATGTCTAAACATATTATAGATGGAGTAGAGAATAATCATGCTACCTTGAAACACTCTAATTCTTTACTCTCTCTTTTAAATTGTATTATTGATATTAGAGTTCATTATTCCATGTTGTTTGATTTGACAGTAAGTGAAACATGTGAATTGTTCAATTTAGATGCCAAGATTAAAATGAAAAAATGGAGAATTATGATTATGGTATTCAACTTATTCCTACCACCACAATGCACTGATTATATCACAAAAACATACCTACACCCTGAATCATTTGCACTGATAAAGAATGACTTACACATTATTGTAGATGATTTTGTGATATTTGACCCAAGTGTGTATTTGTTTCTTGTAGTAGGTACCAAGGATACATTCATGGTGAACGGGTAACACTTAAAGCGTTATCATGAGAGCTCCATTGAGCAGCTCGCAGAGCAGGAGTTAGCACCACTTGCAGACGCACCGCCGCTTTAAGCGGCCGATGAAGTTTTTCTTTTCTCCTTCCACTCTTTTCCGTTTTGTTTTCATTCACTTCCTGCCTGTCTATCTTCTATAATTAGGAGTAATTAGGATTTCCATGCTTTATTTCATTCATTTGATTCTGGTCTGGTTATTAGTACATCTGCATTATGGTTTACATGTTAGGAATCTGAACTGGAATCAGAGCTGAGTTAATTTTTGGATTATTTTGTGGTGTTGATATATTCCTCTGATAGATTTTAGACTAGTTTGTATGAATGGGTTATGTACTGCTTCTGATAAGTATTTGACAATATTGAACCTGTGAGTTTTTGGGTCTGTTTTGAATGGATTCATCTACATGTCATTCTCTTTCTTTCAGTGTGATATATGTCATTTGTGGATGTTATTTTTTAGAACTTGCTTTTATTCTTTTCAAAGTTGCATTTTATCACTTAGTGCATGATCATGATTGAGAAATTCATTTCTATTTTTCCCACTTGACCACATAGCCTACCTGACATTTTATCCCTTGCTAGCTCATTTGCGCCTGAAACCTTTTCTTTCACTACTTGCATTACAAACCTTAAGAGTAAAACAATGTTGTCCTGATTTCACAGATATTGAGTATTTGTCCATCTTTTGGTTATGTGAAGCAGATAAATGTAGGGGTGTCTGCTCGGGACGTGCAGAAAAATAAGTGTAAGGGGTAGAATATTACAATTAATATGATTTGAGTCTGAGGTTTAGAACTGATACATTTTGGTTACTTTTTGACCAGCACACTTGTGTAAATGTTATCTTAGTGCTATTTTGCTATTTGAGTCTAATACAGATGAAAAAAAAAATATACCAAAAGTGGTATTAAAAAAATTTGGAAATAATATATGGAAAAAGAAAAAGAAATAAGAGCAAAATAGCAAAATTTTAATCTAAATAAGTGTGCAAAATGAGTTGAGTACTTAAGTAGTTGTTGAAATAGCAACTTTGCAGATTTATTATGTAATTTTGATATCTTTTGTAATCTGTTGATGTTAATTTCAATATTTGTGAAATATCATGCATGACTGTGATTGTTAGTGGTAAAGAGCTAGAATGATTGCAAGATTATGGTAAAATAATGTTCATTTTAATGGTTTGAGAGTAAACACTTGCCTGATACACTTGAGAGTTTGAGTGATACACTTCTGTTCATTATAATTAACTTGCATGATTAATTCACTGTCTGATTGGTCCTATCTGAAGCAGGAATTGTTTGACACTGTAATATGTAATCATTAGATTGATTGTGCTCTGATAGCTATATTCAGTTATGAAGCATTGATGGCTGTTTTGGAGAGTATAAAATAACTTAGACCAGATGAAATTTTGCATCCAATTTCACATTTTCATTAGCACTTAGTTTTGCCCAAGAGTGCAAAAGGATAAGTGTGGGGGAATTTGATGAGTCATTATTTTGATCACTTTCTCTATATCTTTTATATCCTAATACAACATGATTAATGGTCAATTAACATGATTTTATGCATTTATGAGTTTGGGTTCAATTGGGCTTAAGGTGCTTATTTTTGTTCTAATTCTCTGAAAATTCCACTAAAATGAGGTTCACTAAAATGAGCATAACTCTCACCACAGAACTCTGTTTGATCTCGATTATATGTCAAATTAAAGAGGACTCGAAGAGTTACAAAAACTATGAAGACATGAAGAGCTAATTCGGACAACATCTTGGGTGAAAATAGGCTCGAAAGTGAAGCATGAACCAGTTACGAGATTCGAGCGTGAAGTTTTAGTTTAGACCCATTTTAAAACAATGTAATTGGCTCATTTTGTAAAGTTGTAATTGGGCTACGAATTGGGGGTGTTTAACTACTTAAAAATCATGTGCCTTGCACATGATTAACCCCCTATATAACACGCCAAACTCAAAACTCTTATACACACTTTTTTACCTTTCAATTAATTTCAATTTTCAGCATTGCTCTTTTCCTTTCGAGTTGCTCTGCTAGGGTTTTCTGGTTTGTCATTCCAATTCTCGCTTTCTCTCTCCCTTCTTGCAATTTAATTCTTCTAATATGAAATCCCAATTTATGCTTAGTCTAATTTCAATTATGCGCAGCTAATTTCATCAACCAATTCAATCTCAATAGGATCCCTAATTTCCTTAGGTTCTCCGTTTTCAATTGCATGAGCACTCGTTTTAGATTCTATAATTTTGATTTCATTATATTGATTAATATTTTGGATTGAGATTGTTGATTCTATCGTTGTTGATTGATAATGAATGTAGAGAACTAATTATATGATTTGAAACCAAGTTGTGTGCTCTCATGTGATCGTGTGAGTTTAAAGACCACCAAGTGTTCGATGATAATTCTCTAAGATCTTAAAGCGTTTGTTCAGTGTTGGCATGCAAAGATCTCAGTTTCAATGCACTGCATAGATGAGTGCCCTTTTTTTGTTGAACTGATGAGGGAAATTAGGATCTGACAGAGATCGGATTGAGGCTTTTTAATAATCTATTAATTGCTTTTTAATGGTTGTTTAATTACAGTCATTGACAAAAAACCCCAAAATTGCATCTAAAATTTTGGCTACGGAGAAATAACAAAGTAATTCGTAGGGAAACGATCCGAGTTCACTATTACTACAAAGTAGTGGCTAGACTTTGGTATTATTTGACGCATGTTCGGCGCGTGTGTCAATCTCCTTCCTCGTGGTTGAAATTTCGTTACCATCTATGAACTGGAAGAGTATCTCAGCCGAAGAGCAGCCGCCGTCTAGGTTTAGCCATCGGGATTCTAAGAACTAGGTTTTAGAAATCTATCTAAGGACTGAATATTGAAACTCTGCTGAATGAGGTTTATTTATAGCTTCTTGAAATGGACTTGGGCCTAGTGCAAGTCTACCTCGCGCGAGACAATAGACACCTCGCGCGAGACAATAGACACCTCGCGCGAGACAATAGACACCTCGCGCGAGACAATAGATACCTCGCGCGAGTTCATGTTACAAAGAGGAACCTTGTGTTACACTCCAAGTCCCTTCGCGCGAGATGAGCGTGAGATGAGGTGCCAGAGAGTTAAGCTCTTCTTGAAGGTACACCACCTCGCGTGAGGTGATGTTGTTGAATGTGAGGTGAGTGCGAGATGCCTTGCCTTGAGTATGATAGGTAAGATGCCTTAAAAGGAGTGCAAGATGCCTTGTGATCCTCAGAAGAAGCTCCCTCTTCATATGATAGAAGCCTCCTTAGAGAGATTCCAAAGAGTCCTTGATGTTGCCCAATCTAGCTTCTTCAATGCACCTCCAAGCCAAGCTTTAATGAAGCTCTCGGTCAAAGCTTCAATGGTGGGGTAGAAAACCGAAAAAAGAAAAGGTGAAGGGGGTAAGGAATGGGGAAGGTTGGTGCCATGGCAAGCCAATAAGCCTAGGGAGAACCGCCACAATGGAGGATGGAATCCATTGATAAGATCCAAGAAACCTTGCTAAGCAAGACAAAAGAATCCTCTCTTAAGAAAAGCTCAAAACTTTTTCATTTATCAAAATATCAAAAGTGTTTTACAAAGGAGTGGGGTAAGCTTATATATCCCCACGGTTAGCTTGAGTTGCAAGCCAAGCTAAACCTAACCAAACTAACTAACCTAACCGAAACTAACTAACTAGGCTTAGGATAACCAACTAACTAATAATGAAGCTAGGGAAGTTACATGTCACTTTCCAAGTGACATGTCATCAATCCTTTATCTAGACCCTTGAATAGGGAGACTTGATCAAGGGTTGAGGTTTCTCCTTAAGTGGAGACATGGATCACCACTTAAGTAGAAATCTACTTCACCCTCATCTCTTGAGTTCACTTTAGAATTTCACCCAAACTCAAATTAACTTGAAATTCATTTGAAATTCTAATATGAACTTTATTGTTCATCTTTTCATTATTTGGATCCCTAAGCCATACAACTGAAACATACAGGAAAAGAAAACCAAGTATCGTGAGCTTGCCAAGCTCATAACATGGCATTACAAGATTCAAAAGTATTTACAAGAAGATTACAATAATCCTTAGTATTTCTAAGGCCTTGAAGCTTGTAGCATTCTTTGACCTTCTCCAACTCCTCTTCTAGCTTTTTGAGCAAGCTCCTAGTAAGTCTCCTTGGAGGAGGTTCCTCTTGTGGGGATAGTCCTATATCAAACCCTCCTTCTTGGCTTGAACTTGCCCTCAAGTGATTTGGTTCTTCAAGACCTACATCATACAAAGATAGATCACAAATATTGAAAGAATTACTAACACCATAATCAATAGGTAAGTCAAGTTTAAAAGCATTTGGGCCAAGTTTCTCAATTATTTTGAATGGACCGTCTCCCTTTGGCATCAATTTAGAGCTCCTAAGATTTGGAAATCTTTCTTTCCTAAGGTGTAGCCACACTAAATCTCCTTCCTTGAATTCCACATGCTTTCGGTTCCTATTGTGAATTTTAGCCACTTGTTCATTTCTCTTCTCAATTTGCTCCTTTGTCTTAGCATGCAATTCCTTGATCTTCTCGGCCCTATCCCTTGCATTCTTGTTAGTAGTAAATGTTGACTTTAAAAAATATACGTGTGTCAATCTTTCGGCAAGTGTACCAGTCGTCACAAGTTTAGAAATAGTGAGAAAAGGTTGTCGAACCACAGAGACTAGTTGTGAATTACCAATTACTCAACATGCTTTGCTATTAGGACGAATCAATGAATTAAGCATTTGTATAAAACTAAGCTATTGTGTAAAATAAAGCAATACTGTAAAGTAAAGAAAGCAAGTAAATGTTTAAGTTTCAAAGATGATAAAAACAGTTAGGGAATTGGTTCAATTGATTCTTCTCTCAAGTAACTACTTCTTATGTCAATTCAGCAAATATCACTCAATTGGAGACTAGAATTTGCGATACCGTAGACTAATCCTATTCCTAGGTCTTTAGTCCCTTTGAATGACTTCTATAATCCCTAATCCCTTAGGTGAAAACAGAAATTCATTCAAGAAGCGAAACAGATAAATTCGTTACAACATCTCATAGCATGCAAGTTCTATCCCTAGACTCATGCATTACTATAGTGATGCACTTCCTCTCCTTATTCAACTATCAATCTTCCGAAGGCATAGCTGACACGAGATACAAATCCTTAAGAAATAGTTCAATTCAGTCAAACATTAATATTCCTATCTCTATTTGAATTTCATGAATTAAATCTCAAGAATAAGCATTAAGCAAGGAAGAGATCAATCAATTCGGTGAAATTACAATTGAATTAACATGAGAAAGTCATTACAAGAGTTCTGAAATCAAAATCCCCAATCCTAACCTAAAGTCTAACCTAACATGGAAATGAGAAAAGAAAGAAGGAAAATAGAAATCAAACACAAGAAGCGCTCCATGAATCCTTAGATCTTGCTTCCACAAGCTCCAAATCTTCAAGAATCTCCTTGGTTTGATGGAGGAGGAAGGAAAACGAAAAATGGAGAAGAGAGAATCGCAGAGCACAAGTGTGCAGAGGAAGAAACTCAAATCTGAAGTTCTTCCCATTTTCGTGCCCAAACAGCTATATATAAGTGCAGAAACGCGCCACCCACTAAGGGAATCGCGCCCTGGCGCGTTTGTACAGCAAGGAGGGGTGGAAACGCGCCCCCATTCGCGCCCTGGCGCGCCCGTGCGCCCCAGGATGGTCCTAAATCGCGCCCTGGCGCGTTTTGGCCGAGAGGAGCAGTGAAACGCGCCCCCCTGGCGCGCCCCGGCGCGCACGCGCCTCCAGCACCTTCATTTTCGCGCCCTGGCGCGTTTTGACAGCACGTGAATAGTGATTTCGCAACTGCTTGAGTACTTTCACTAAAATGGGCATAACTTCCTCCACAGATATCGTTTTGAGCTCTGGTTTTTTGCAAATGAAAGAGGTTTGATAGAGCTACAAATCCCATGAAGACACGAAGAGCCAATTCGGAGTGAAAATTGGGTGAAAGTTGGGCTCAATTGTAGGTGTTTCCTTGACTTGAGCTTCATCTTCTTCTTCTTGATGGCTTGCACTCCAAGTCTTTCTCTTAGGTCCATGGCTTCCATTCCAAACTTCTATCTCCTCTTCAATCAACCTACAATTAACAAGAAAAAGGATAAAATGACTTAAAAACTCAAGAAAACTTACAAAACTAACAAAACACTAACTCAAGAACTAACACCAAGCAAACATGATATTTTTACTGTTTTCTTGACTAAACTATAGCTAAACCTAGTGAAAATAGATGGGAATGAGCTTAAAACACCTAGAAAAACATGTATAATCTAGCACTTATCAGTAAACTTAAAAGGTAAAGCAACAAGATCAAGTGGAGTAAGAGGATCAAAACCATATACTACTTGAAAAGGAGAAAGTTGAGTAGTAGAATTCCTTACACGGTTATAGGCAAATTCTACATGAGGAAGCCACTCTTCCCAAGCTTTAAGGTTATCCTTCACAAAACTTCTCAAGAGTTGGCCAAGTGTGCGGTTCACCACTTCCGTTTGGCCATCGGTTTGTGGGTGACATGTTGTGGAGAAGAGAAGCTTTGTGCCAAGCATGCCCCATAAGGTCCTCCAAAAATGACTTATAAACTTAGAGTCTCTATCACTTACTATAGTTTGAGGAACACCATGGAGTCTTACCACCTCCTTAAAGAACAACCTAGCTATGTTAAAAGCATCATCAACCTTTTTACAAGGAATAAAGTGTGCCATTTTTGAAAATCTACACACCACTACAAAGATACAATCCAAACCTCCTTTAGACCTTGGTAAGCCAAGAACAAAGTCCATAGACAAGTCCATCCAAGGAGCATTTGGGCTCGGCAAGGGTTGATACAAACCATGGTTGGAGACTTTAGACTTGGCTCTATTGCAAGTGACACACATTTTCACAAGTCGGTTTACTTGAGCCTTCATCTTAGGCCATTAGAAATGTTCTTGCAATATAGCCAAAGTTTTTTCCCTACCAAAATGGCCCATCACACCACCTTCATGTGATTCACTCACTAATAGATCTCTTAAGGAAACCTTGGGAATGCACAAACACTTCCCTATGAAAAGATAATCATTTTGTTTATAGAAATCCTTGTGAGATCCATTGGCGCATGAATTCCATAGTTGGTCGAACTCATCATCAACACAATACAATGCTTTTATATGTTCAAAACCAAGAAACTTACTTTCAAGCATAGCAATTAGAACATGTCTCCTAAGGGCATCGACTACTACATTAGTAGATCCCTTCTTATACTTTATAATATAAGGAAATTGTTCAATAAATTCTATCCATTTAGCATGCCTCTTGTTCAACTTACCTTGACCCTTGAGGTGCTTAAGAGCCTTATGATCCGTATGTACCACAAACTCTTTAGGGAGCAAGTAATGTTGCCATACATGGAAAGATCTTACCAAAGCATAAAGCTCCTTGTCATAGGTTGAATAGTTGAGTTGACCTCCCTTGAGCTTCTCACTAAAGTATGCTATTGGGTGCCTTTCTTGCATTAGGACCGCCCCTATACCTATGTTTGAGGCATCACATTCCAACTCAAAAGATAGAGCAAAGTTAGGCAATGCTAATATAGGTGCATGAGTAAGTTTTTCCTTTAACAATTTAAAAGCATCATCTTGTTTAGGTCCCCATATAAATGGAACTTCCTTCTTTACTAATTCATTTAGAGGTGAAGCAATAGTACTAAAATCTTTTACAAACCTCCTATAGAAACTAGCAAGCCCATGGAAGCTCCTTACCTCCTTCACACAAGTGGGAACCGGCCAATCCATGATAGCCTTCACTTTACCTTCGTCAACTTGGACACCTTGAGCACTCACCACATAGCCAAGGAAGATGACACTCTCGGTGGAGAAGATACACTTGTCCTTATTTGCATATAGCCTCTTGGACCTAAGGACTTCTAAAACATACCTCAAGTGCATCAAATGTTCATGGAAAGATTTGTTATATATAAGTATGTCATCAAAATAAACCACAACAAATTTTCCAATAAAATCTCTCAATACATGATTCATAAGCCTCATAAATGTGCTAGGAGCATTGGATAAACCAAATGGCATCACAAGCCACTCATAGAGTCCAAACTTAGTCTTAAAAGCGGTCTTTCACTCATAACCCTCTTTCATTCTAATTTGGTGATAGCCACTTTTAAGATCTACCTTGGAAAATATGGTGGAACCATGCAATTCATCTAGTAAATCATCTAAACGTGGGATGAGATGTCTATACCTTATAGTGATGTTGTTCACCGCCCTACAATCGGTGCACATGCGCCATGTGCCCTCCTTCTTAGGGACAAGGATCACCGGTGAAGCACAAGGTGACAAACTCTCTTTGACCCATCCTTTTTCCATGAGGTCTTGCACTTGTTTTTGTATCTCATGTGCCTCTTGGGGTGTGCTCCTATTTGATGGCCTATTTGGTATGTAAGCTCCCAACACAAAGTCTATTTGGTGTTCTATCCCGCGGATTGGTGGCAAGCCATGAAGGATCTCCTTGGGAAAAACATCTTGGAACTCATCTAGCAAGGCATCCAACTTAACTTGTTCACCTACAAAATTAGAACTCAAACACAAAGGGTTTGGAAAGCAAAGGAACATACATTTTCTAGCCAAAAATTCTCTTTTAATCTCTCTTTTGTCAAGTAGAAAACTTCCCTTGTTACCTTTACTTAGAACCAACTCACTTACCCTTTGGTTCTTGGCCTTGTGTCCTTGGGAACTTGGAGTGATGCTTGCTAGATTTTTCCCATGTGTCTCGGCCGAAACAACAAGCTTGTCTTGCTTGGAAGCTTTTGGCCCTTCCTTGGCATGCTTTTTACCCTTCTCGGCCACAATGGCTTTTTGCTCACCATCACTCTCGATCTTCATCTTGATTTGGTCTTCACAAACTTTCCTAGGAGACAAAGGCTTTAGCACAACCTTTCTTCCACTATGAGAAAACATGTAAGTGTTAGCAACACCATCATGAATAACATTTCTATCAAATTGCCATGGTCTCCCTAGAAGTAAATGAGTAGCTTCCATAGGCACTATATCACATAAAACATCATCACAATATTTACCTATGGAAAACGAAATCAAGCATTGTTTATCAACTACTAACTCACCATGCTCACTTAACCATTGTAGTTTATAAGCTTTAGGGTGGGGAGAAGTTCTTAGTCCTAGTTTGTTTACCAACCGAGAGCTAACAACATTAGTACAAGAACCACCATCAATGATAAGGGAACAAGTCTTACCTTCAACAAGACACCTTGTATGAAAAATGTTCTCTCTTTGGGACTCATCCATACCTTGGCAAAAGTTGTTGAGCATCCTCCTTACCATGAGCAAGTCTCCACTCTCGGCCTCCTCACAAGAAGATTGCGCCTCACCATGGGAAGCTTCATCCTCACTTGATGATGAGCAAGAGTCTTCACTAGTCATCTCCCCATCATGCCTCATCACCATAGTCTTTCTATTTGGGCATTGTGAAGCTATGTGTCCTTTCCCTAAACACTTAAAACATTTAATGTTACTAGATTTAAAAGAGTTAGAAGAAGAAGGTACCTCCTTGGGCTTGGAAGGCTCACGGTCACCCCTTAGTTTCACCATAGGAGCATTCTCCCTTTTACCTCTATCCCTCCAACTAGAAGAACTAGGTGTAGAAGTTCTTTTGAAAGTAGCCCTCCTTCTAAGTTGGCCTTCTATTCTTTCGGCCTTGTGCACGGCCTCCTCCAAAGTATGATAACTTTGAAGCTCCAATACATCTTGGATGTCTCTATTTAAGCCATGAGTAAATCTAGCAAGGGTTGCCTCCCTATCTTCTTGATACTCGACCCTCAACATGGTAACCTCAAGGTCCTTATAATACTCTTGGACACTTCTTGTACCTTGGATTATCCTTTGAAGCCGAATGTGTAGGTCTCTAGTAAAAGAAGGTGGAACATGTTGGTCCCTATGTATGAATCTAGAGGGGGGGGTGAATAGATTCTTGTTAACCTTTACCCCAAATTCGCGTGTTTCTAATTTCTTTTAATTACCTATCAATTAACTATTCACTTACCGATTTTATTACTGATTCAATTACCGTATCAATTACTGAGTTGATTATCAATACAGTTACCAAACACACTGCAGAATTTAATCAATGATAATAGCAATATAAGGAAAACTGTAAAGAGGATAAGGAAGAAAAAGAGTGCACAACGATCTATACTGGTTCGGCCAACTGCCTACGTCCAGTCCCAACCCAACAACTGTTGCGATTGGCTTTCCACTATCAAATGATCCCTTTTGTGTTCTTTTACATTCACTCTGCAACAAGCAACACAAAAACGAAATCAAAACACCCAAAACCTGTTCTTCAACCCAAAGAACAGTTCTTCCCTGACCTTGGCACCTCCAAGATCAAACCTTTGAGAAAACACTTCTCAAATACACTTACTCTATCCAGAGAGACCTCTCTCCTAGAGTAACAACTCAGTAAACAAAGAAACAAGTAAAGATCAGTTTAGAATACACCTTATGTGTAGGTCTGATCACAAAGAATGCACAATGAAATCCACCCAACCACAGGAATGTATCAAGTTTGCCCTTTCTCTTTGAAAACCTTGATGAACTCTATTTACGTAGAGCATATGAAAGTGTAAGAGTTGATTCAAGAAGCTAGGTTTTCAACACTTTCATATGTTTCATCAAGATTATACTTATAGAACAAATTTGGAGGGAGAAAACGTGCAAATTGAGCTACAACCCGTCAATGTAATTGATCCCAAATGCATGTAATCGATTACACTAGCCGTTAGAACCCTCCAATTTGAATTTTCCAGGCATGTAATCGATTACAACGAGATGTAATCGATTACATCAATGTTCCCAGGCCATGTAATCGATTACATTGGAGATGTAATCGATTACATCAGTGAGTAATGCTCCTGGTTGCTCCTGGGCGCACCTGCTTGACCACTTTCACCAAAATTGGCATAACTTCTTCTACAGATATCGTTTTGAGCTCTGGTTTTTTGCAAATGAAAGAGGATTGATAGAGCTACAAATCTTATGAAGACACGAAGAGCCAATTCGGAGTGCATCTAGGGTGAAATCAAGCAGCAAGAGGATACAAAAAATTTTCTACCATGGTAATCGATTACCTAGGGGATGTAATCGATTACACCAGAGAGGAAGATCAATGTAATCGATTACATCAAGCTCATGTCGATTACATCGAGTGAAAAATGGATTTCCAAGGATTTGAAACTGTTTTTCTCAAATGGAAATCAAACATTAGTCACTTGATCAACCATACACAAGTTTAAAACATCTCTGGGGCCTCAAACAAAGAACTCAACACATATATGCCTAAACTCAACAAACAATACATAGTAAACTCCTAGATACATTCCAACTAAGAAAACCAAAATTACATTAACATCAAAATCAAAAACACCAAGAGAGACACCAAAGCATCATCAAGCTTTAGGTCCAACAATCTCCCCCTTTTTGGTTTTGATGTACCAAATCTCAACCAAGGTTTTCTTAGGGGTTTAGGATGTGTGTTGATCTTCTAAGAATCCTGCAATTGTTAGAGATTTCCAAATACGCAGTATATGCATTGCAGATTCACTATACATTTTATTCACTCCTTACTCCCCCTATCAACAATATTCTATAAACTCTAGCAACTTATACTTCTCCCCCTATTTGGTATATCAAAATCAAAAACAGAGAAGAATTAAGATCAAATATAGAGAATAGAGATACTGATTTTCTACATGTTAAGCATTATGAGTTATCAAAGATAGAGGTATAAAAATTTCCCTTATGTTATCTCCATAAATTGCAGATCCAAAATCTTTTTTATTGAAAGGAGATAAGTTTTGATTTCTTCATCAATCACATGTCTTGAGCAGCCATTGTCCAGAATACCAATTGTTCCATGATTCCAATTGTTGATTGTTTGGCTCTCAAGCATATCTACACAAGAAAGTTATCATTTGGTTTTTGGTACCCAAATCTTATTGGGTCCAGCCATGTTAGCATTGTGATAATCTTTCCTAATCCATTTAAACAATCCACTATCTAAACCTTTCTTTCTAATCATGCAATTATAGTTGTTATGACCAGGTTTCATGCAATAACTACATGTGAAAATTCTGTTATTACTGGTTTGTTTAAATGTGTAGTACTTCTTGTTATTCTTTTTCAAAGGGGCAACAAAGGATTTACATTTTGAACAGGGTAGTTTCAGGGCATCATTTTCCTTTTTCAGATTTTGAACATCAGTTTTTAAAACAGAAATATCATTTTCTAAATCTATAATTTTGTTTTTAAAAACCTTGTTCAATTTTTCTAGTTTTTCGGCTTCCTTGTAAAGTTCACAAAAAGCAGTTTGCAGCTCATCATAATCATAAGTAGATGAATCGGAATCACTTACCTCATCATCTGAAGTTGGATTTGCCATGAGACACAAGTTTGCTTCTTCATTTTCACTTTCACTAGAGGATGAGGAGTCATTTTCTTCCCAAGCAATGTAGGCCTTTTTCTTGCGGAATTTATCCTTCTTGGGTCGTTCCTCATGTTCTACTCTTCTAGATTCACTGCTGTTATTTTTCTTCATGTTGGGACACTACGATTTGTAGTGACCCATCTTACCACACTCATAGCACGTGACCTTTGAAGATGAACCTTCATTCCTCTTGAAGCCTTTTCTTGAATTTTTGAACCTTTTCTTGTCACTGTTCTTTATCAAGAACTTCTTGAAATTTCTTACCATACGGTTCATGTTTTCTTCTTCAGACTCACTTGCACAGCTAGATGTGTCACTCTCACTTGCTGTGTCTTCCATCTTCAGTGCTATACCTTTGGCTTTCTTATCTTTCTGTTCTTCATCAGCAATACGGGACATATCCATTTCATACTCCCTCAACTTACCAAATAACTCTGCACTTGACATCAAGGCTAAGTTCTTTGATTCAGTGATTGCTGTGACAGTTGGTTGCCATTTTCTGCTCAAAGATTTCAGCACCTTCACGTTGACTTCTTCTTCAATGAAGATCTTACCAAGTCCTTTGAGATGGTTCACAATGTGTGTGAAGCGTTTCTGCATATCCATCACAGACTCTCCTTGTATTATTCTGAAGGTTTCGTACTCTTGGATCAAGGTTCCTTCGTGTGTGACCCTTATTAGATCCCACGCTTCTTTGGCTGTGTTGCAAGCTGAAATTCTAAAAAATTCATCAGAGTTTAAAGCAGAATGTATAATGTTTAAAGCTTTAGAATCATTTTCAGCTCTCCTAATTTCTTCTGGTTTCCACTTCTCAAATGGTTTTTCTAATTCATTTCCATCAACTATATATGTGGGGATTTTGAAATCAGTTACAACAGCTTGCCAAATAGTTCTATTTATAGACTCCATAAAGATTTTCATTCTAACTTTCCAAAATGGATAGTTATCTCCACAAAACAGAGGAGGTCTATTAATAGAGGCACCTTCAGCAAAAGGTAATTGATTACTTGCCATTATGGATCAAATTCTAGAGCAACTTACTAGAAGTAGCTCTGATACCAATTGTTGGTCCCTATGTATGAATCTAGAGGGGGGGGGTGAATAGATTCTTGTTAACCTTTACCCCAAATTCGCGTGTTTCTAATTTCTTTTAATTACCTATCAATTAACTATTCACTTACCGATTCTATTACTGATTCAATTACCGTATCAATTACTGAGTTGATTATCAATACAGTTACCAAACACACTGCAGAATTTAATCAATGATAATAGCAATATAAGGAAAACTGTAAAGAGGATAAGGAAGAAAAAGAGTGCACAGCGATCTATACTGGTTCGGCCAACTGCCTACGTCCAGTCCCAACCCAACAACTGTTGCGATTGGCTTTCCACTATCAAATGATCCCTTTTGTGTTCTTTTACATTCACTCTGCAACAAGCAACACAAAAACGAAATCAAAACACCCAAAACCTGTTCTTCAACCCAAAGAACGTTCTTCCCCGACCTTGCACCTCCAAGATCAAACCTTTGAGAAAACACTTCTCAAATACACTTACTCTATCCAGAGAGACCTCTCTCCTAGAGTAACAACTCAGTAAACAAAGAAACAAGTAAAGATCAGTTTAGAATACACCTTATGTGTAGGTCTCGATCCAAAGAATGCACAATGAAATCCACCCAACCACAGAATGTATCAAGTTTGCCCTTTCTCTTTGAAAACCTTGATGAACTCTATTTACAGAGCATATGAAAGTGTAAGAGTTGATTCAAGAAGCTAGGTTTTCAACACTTTCATATGTTTCATCAAGATTATACTTATAGAACAAATTTGGAGGGAGAAAACGTGCAAATCTGAGCTACAACGGTCAATGTAATTGATCCCAAATGCATGTAATCGATTACACTAGCCGTTAGAACCCTCCAATTTGAATTTTCCAGGCATGTAATCGATTACAACGAGATGTAATCGATTACATCAATGTTCCCAGGCCATGTAATCGATTACATTGGAGATGTAATCGATTACATCAGTGAGTAATGCTCCTGGTTGCTCCTGGGCGCACCTGCTTGACCACTTTCACCAAAATTGGCATAACTTCTTCTACAGATATCGTTTTGAGCTCTGGTTTTTTGCAAATGAAAGAGGATTGATAGAGCTACAAATCTTATGAAGACACGAAGAGCCAATTCGGAGTGCATCTAGGGTGAAATCAAGCAGCAAGAGGATACAAAAAATTTTCTACCATGGTAATCGATTACCTAGGGGATGTAATCGATTACACCAGAGAGGAAGATCAATGTAATCGATTACATCAAGCCTGTAATCGATTACATCAGTGAAAAATGGATTTCCAAGGATTTGAAACTGTTTTTCTCAAATGGAAATCAAACATTAGTCACTTGATCAACCATACACAAGTTTAAAACATCTCTGGGGCCTCAAACAAAGAACTCAACACATATATGCCTAAACTCAACAAACAATACATAGTAAACTCCTAGATACATTCCAACTAAGAAAACCAAAATTACATTAACATCAAAATCAAAAACACCAAGAGAGACACCAAAGCATCATCAAGCTTTAGGTCCAACAATCTCCCCCTTTTTGGTTTTGATGTACCAAATCTCAACCAAGGTTTTCTTAGGGGTTTAGGATGTGTGTTGATCTTCTAAGAATCCTGCAATTGTTAGAGATTTCCAAATACGCAGTATATGCATTGCAGATTCACTATACATTTTATTCACTCCTTACTCCCCCTATCAACAATATTCTATAAACTCTAGCAACTTATACTTCTCCCCCTATTTGGTATATCAAAATCAAAAACAGAGAAGAATTAAGATCAAATATAGAGAATAGAGATACTGATTTTCTACATGTTAAGCATTATGAGTTATCAAAGATAGAGGTATAAAAATTTCCCTTATGTTATCTCCATAAATTGCAGATCCAAAATCTTTTTTATTGAAAGGAGATAAGTTTTGATTTCTTCATCAATCACATGTCTTGAGCAGCCATTGTCCAGAATACCAATTGTTCCATGATTCCAATTGTTGATTGTTTGGCTCTCAAGCATATCTACACAAGAAAGTTATCATTTGGTTTTTGGTACCCAAATCTTATTGGGTCCAGCCATGTTAGCATTGTGATAATCTTTCCTAATCCATTTAAACAATCCACTATCTAAACCTTTCTTTCTAATCATGCAATTATAGTTGTTATGACCAGGTTTCATGCAATAACTACATGTGAAAATTCTGTTATTACTGGTTTGTTTAAATGTGTAGTACTTCTTGTTATTCTTTTTCAAAGGGGCAACAAAGGATTTACATTTTGAACAGGGTAGTTTCAGGGCATCATTTTCCTTTTTCAGATTTTGAACATCAGTTTTTAAAACAGAAATATCATTTTCTAAATCTATAATTTTGTTTTTCAAAACCTTGTTCAATTTTTCTAGTTTTTCGGCTTCCTTGTAAAGTTCACAAAAAGCAGTTTGCAGCTCATCATAATCATAAGTAGATGAATCGGAATCACTTACCTCATCATCTGAAGTTGGATTTGCCATGAGACACAAGTTTGCTTCTTCATTTTCACTTTCACTAGAGGATGAGGAGTCATTTTCTTCCCAAGCAATGTAGGCCTTTTTCTTGCGGAATTTATCCTTCTTGGGTCGTTCCTCATGTTCTACTCTTCTAGATTCACTTCTTGTTATTTTTCTTCATGTTGGGACACTACGATTTGTAGTGACCCATCTTACCACACTCATAGCACGTGACCTTTGAAGATGAACCTTCATTCCTCTTGAAGCCTTTTCTTGAATTTTTGAACCTTTTCTTGTCACTGTTCTTTATCAAGAACTTCTTGAAATTTCTTACCATACGGTTCATGTTTTCTTCTTCAGACTCACTTGCACAGCTAGATGTGTCACTCTCACTTGCTGTGTCTTCCATCTTCAGTGCTATACCTTTGGCTTTCTTATCTTTTTGTTCTTCATCAGCAATACGGGACATATCCATTTCATACTCCTCAACTTACCAAATAACTCGCACTTGACATCAAGGCTAAGTTCTTTGATTCGGTGATTGTTGTGACAGGTTGGTTGCCATTTTCCATCGCTCAAAGATTTCAACCTTCACGTTGACTTCTTCTTCAATGAAGATCTTACCAAGTCCTTTGAGATGGTTCACAATGTGTGTGAAGCGTTTCGCATATCCATCACGAGACTCTCCTTGTATTATTCTGAAGGTTTCGTACTCTTGGATCAAGGTTCCTTCGTGTGTGACCCTTATTAGATCCCACGCTTCTTTGGCTGTGTTGCAAGCTGAAATTCTAAAAAATTCATCAGAGTTTAAAGCAGAATGTATAATGTTTAAAGCTTTAGAATCATTTTCAGCTCTCCTAATTTCTTCTGGTTTCCACTTCTCAAATGGTTTTTCTAATTCATTTCCATCAACTATATATGTGGGGATTTTGAAATCGATTACAACACTTGCCAAATAGTTCTATTTATAGACTCCATAAAGATTTTCATTCTAACTTTCCAAAATGGATAGTTATCTCCACAAAAAGAGGAGGTCTATTAATAGAGGCACCTTCAAAGAAAAGGTAATTGATTACTTGCCATTATGGATCAAATTCTAGAGCAACTTACTAGAAGTAGCTCTGATACCAATTGTTGGTCCCTATGTATGAATCTAGAGGGGGGGGGGGTGAATAGATTCTTGTTAACCTTTACCCCAAATTCGCGTGTTTCTAATTTCTTTTAATTACCTATCAATTAACTATTCACTTACCGATTCTATTACTGATTCAATTACCGTATCAATTACTGAGTTGATTATCAATACAGTTACCAAACACACTGCAGAATTTAATCAATGATAATAGCAATATAAGGAAAACTGCGAAAGAGGATAAGGAAGAAAAAGAGTGCACAAATGATCTATACTTGGTTCGACCATCGCCTCGTCCGTCCCAACCCAACAACTGTTGCGATTGGCTTTCCACTATCAAATGATCCCTTTTGTGTTCTTTTACATTCACTCTGCAACAAGCAACACAAAAACGAAATCAAAACACCCAAAACCTGTTCTTCAACCCAAAGAACGCTTCTTCCCCGACCTTGGCACCTCCAAGATCAAACCTTTGAGAAAACACTTCTCAAATACACTTACTCTATCCAGAGAGACCTCTCTCCTAGAGTAACAACTCGAGTAAACAAAGAAACAAGTAAAGATCAGTTTAGAATACACCTTATGTGTAGGTCTGATCACAAAGAATGCACAATGAAATCCACCCAACCACAGGAATGTATCAAGTTTGCCCTTTCTCTTTGAAAACCTTGATGAACTCTATTTACAGAGCATATGAAAGTGTAAGAGTTGATTCAAGAAGCTAGGTTTTCAACACTTTCATATGTTTCATCAAGATTATACTTATAGAACAAATTTGGAGGGAGAAAACGTGCAAATCATTACAACGGTCAATGTAATTGATCCCAAATGCATGTAATCGATTACACTAGCCGTTAGAACCCTCCAATTTGAATTTTCCAGGCATGTAATCGATTACAACGAGATGTAATCGATTACATCAATGTTCCCAGGCCATGTAATCGATTACATTGGAGATGTAATCGATTACATCAGTGAGTAATGCTCCTGGTTGCTCACAGGCGAACCGCTTGACCACTTTCACCAAAATTGGCATAACTTCTTCTACAGATATCGTTTTGAGCTCTGGTTTTTTGCAAATGAAAGAGGATTGATAGAGCTACAAATCTCATGAAGACACGAAGAGCCAATTCGGAGTGCATCTAGGGTGAAATCAAGCAGCAAGAGGATACAAAAAATTTTCTACCATGGTAATCGATTACCTAGGGGATGTAATCGATTACACCGAAAAGGGAAGATCAATGTAATCGATTACATCAAGCCATAATCGATTACATCAGTGAAAAATGGATTTCCAAGGATTTGAAACTGTTTTTCTCAAATGGAAATCAAACATTAGTCACTTGATCAACCATACACAAGTTTAAAACATCTCTGGGGCCTCAAACAAAGAACTCAACACATATATGCCTAAACTCAACAAACAATACATAGTAAACTCCTAGATACATTCCAACTAAGAAAACCAAAATTACATTAACATCAAAATCAAAAACACCAAGAGAGACACCAAAGCATCATCAAGCTTTAGGTCCAACAATCTCCCCCTTTTTGGTTTTGATGTACCAAATCTCAACCAAGGTTTTCTTAGGGGTTTAGGATGTGTGTTGATCTTCTAAGAATCCTGCAATTGTTAGAGATTTCCAAATACGCAGTATATGCATTGCAGATTCACTATACATTTTATTCACTCCTTACTCCCCCTATCAACAATATTCTATAAACTCTAGCAACTTATACTTCTCCCCCTATTTGGTATATCAAAATCAAAAACAGAGAAGAATTAAGATCAAATATAGAGAATAGAATACTTGATTTTCTACATGTTAAGCATTATGAGTTATCAAAGATAGAGGTATAAAAATTTCCCTTATGTTATCTCCATAAATTGCAGATCCAAAATCTTTTTTATTGAAAGGAGATAAGTTTTGATTTCTTCATCAATCACATGTCTTGAGCAGCCATTGTCCAGAATACCAATTGTTCCATGATTCCAATTGTTGATTGTTTGGCTCTCAAGCATATCTACACAAGAAAGTTATCATTTGGTTTTTGGTACCCAAATCTTATTGGGTCCAGCCATGTTAGCATTGTGATAATCTTTCCTAATCCATTTAAACAATCCACTATCTAAACCTTTCTTTCTAATCATGCAATTATAGTTGTTATGACCAGGTTTCATGCAATAACTACATGTGAAAATTCTGTTATTACTGGTTTGTTTAAATGTGTAGTACTTCTTGTTATTCTTTTTCAAAGGGGCAACAAAGGATTTACATTTTGAACAGGGTAGTTTCAGGGCATCATTTTCCTTTTTCAGATTTTGAACATCAGTTTTTAAAACAGAAATATCATTTTCTAAATCTATAATTTTGTTTTTCAAAACCTTGTTCAATTTTTCTAGTTTTTCGGCTTCCTTGTAAAGTTCACAAAAAGCAGTTTGCAGCTCATCATAATCATAAGTAGATGAATCGGAATCACTTACCTCATCATCTGAAGTTGGATTTGCCATGAGACACAAGTTTGCTTCTTCATTTTCACTTTCACTAGAGGATGAGGAGTCATTTTCTTCCCAAGCAATGTAGGCCTTTTTCTTGCGGAATTTATCCTTCTTGGGTCGTTCCTCATGTTCTACTCTTCTAGATTCACTGCTGTTATTTTTCTTCATGTTGGGACACTACGATTTGTAGTGACCCATCTTACCACACTCATAGCACGTGACCTTTGAAGATGAACCTTCATTCCTCTTGAAGCCTTTTCTTGAATTTTTGAACCTTTTCTTGTCACTGTTCTTTATCAAGAACTTCTTGAAATTTCTTACCATACGGTTCATGTTTTCTTCTTCAGACTCACTTGCACAGCTAGATGTGTCACTCTCACTTGCTGTGTCTTCCATCTTCAGTGCTATACCTTTGGCTTTCTTATCTTTTTGTTCTTCATCAGCAATACGGGACATATCCATTTCATACTCCCTCAACTTACCAAATAACTCTGCACTTGACATCAAGGCTAAGTTCTTTGATTAAGTGATTGCTTGAACAGTTGGTTGCCATTTTCTGCTCAAAGATTTCAGCACCTTCACGTTGACTTCTTCTTCAATGAAGATCTTACCAAGTCCTTTGATATGGTTCACAATGTGTGTGAAGCGTTTACATATCCATCACGAGACTCTCCTTGTATCATTCTCAAGGTTTCGTACTCTTGGATCAAGGTATTCTTCCTTGCCCTTCGATTGATGGTTCCTTCGTGTGTGACCCTTATTAGATCCCACGCTTCTTTGGCTGTGTTGCAAGCTGAAATTCTAAAAAATTCATCAGAGTTTAAAGCAGAATGTATAATGTTTAAAGCTTTAGAATCATTTTCAGCTCTCCTAATTTCTTCTGGTTTCCACTTCTCAAATGGTTTTTCTAATTCATTTCCATCAACTATATATGTGGGGATTTTGAAATCAGTTACAACAGCTTGCCAAATAGTTCTATTTATAGACTCCATAAAGATTTTCATTCTAACTTTCCAAAATGGATAGTTATCTCCACAAAACAGAGGAGGTCTATTAATAGAGGCACCTTCAGCAAAAGGTAATTGATTACTTGCCATTATGGATCAAATTCTAGAGCAACTTACTAGAAGTAGCTCTGATACCAATTGTTGGTCCCTATGTATGAATCTAGAGGGGGGGGGGGGTGAATAGATTCTTGTTAACCTTTACCCCAAATTCGCGTGTTTCTAATTTCTTTTAATTACCTATCAATTACCTATTCACTTACCGATTCTATTACTGATTCAATTACCGTATCAATTACTGAGTTGATTATCAATACAGTTACCAAACACACTGCAGAATTTAATCAATGATAATAGCAATATAAGGAAAACTGTAAAGAGGATAAGGAAGAAAAAGAGTGCACAGCGATCTATACTGGTTCGGCCAACTGCCTACGTCCAGTCCCAACCCAACAACTGTTGCGATTGGCTTTCCACTATCAAATGATCCCTTTTGTGTTCTTTTACATTCACTCTGCAACAAGCAACACAAAAACGAAATCAAAACACCCAAAACCTGTTCTTCAACCCAAAGAACAGTTCTTCCCTGACCTTGGCACCTCCAAGATCAAACCTTTGAGAAAACACTTCTCAAATACACTTACTCTATCCAGAGAGACCTCTCTCCTAGAGTAACAACTCAGTAAACAAAGAAACAAGTAAAGATCAGTTTAGAATACACCTTATGTGTAGGTCTGATCACAAAGAATGCACAATGAAATCCACCCAACCACAGGAATGTATCAAGTTTGCCCTTTCTCTTTGAAAACCTTGATGAACTCTATTTACAGAGCATATGAAAGTGTAAGAGTTGATTCAAGAAGCTAGGTTTTCAACACTTTCATATGTTTCATCAAGATTATACTTATAGAACAAATTTGGAGGGAGAAAACGTGCAAATCTGAGCTACAACGGTCAATGTAATTGATCCCAAATGCATGTAATCGATTACACTAGCCGTTAGAACCCTCCAATTTGAATTTTCCAGGCATGTAATCGATTACAACGAGATATAATCGATTACATCAGTGTTCCCAGGCCATGTAATCGATTACATTGGAGATGTAATCGATTACATCAGTGAGTAATGCTCCTGGTTGCTCCTGGGCGAACCTGCTTGACCACTTTCACCAAAATTGGCATAACTTCTTCTACAGATATCGTTTTGAGCTCTGGTTTTTTTCAAATGAAAGAGGATTGATAGAGCTACAAATCTCATGAAGACACGAAGAGCCAATTTGGAGTGCATCTAGGGTGAAATCAAGCAGCAAGAGGATACAAAAAATTTTCTGCCATGGTAATCGATTACCTAGGGGATGTAATCGATTACACCAGAGAGGAAGATCAATGTAATCGATTACATCAAGCCTGTAATCGATTACATCAGTGAAAAATGGATTTCCAAGGATTTTAAAATTGTTTTTCTCAAATGGAAATCAAACATTAGTCACTTGATCAACCATACACAAGTTTAAAACATCTCTGGGGCCTCAAACAAAGAACTCAACACATATATGCCTAAACTCAACAAACAATACATAGTAAACTCCTAGATACATTCCAACTAAGAAAACCAAAATTACATTAACATCAAAATCAAAAACACCAAGAGAGACACCAAAGCATCATCAAGCTTTAGGTCCAACAGAACAAACCTTTCCTTGAGAGCTTGCCTCAAACCAAGCCAAGAGTTGATCATAGGCCTTCTCATGCATGCTATGTCTTATTGCACTTGATGCCACCATACTGGCACATAGCCCTCAAACTCAAGAGTAGTAAGGTTGAGCTTCATCTCATTAGTCAAGTTAGGATAACACAAGAAAGTTTGGTCTACCTTCATGGCCCAATCAAGGAACCCTTCGGCCCCTCCTTCACCACTATACTTAGGAAGCTTCACCTTAGGTAGCCCTTCATCCCTCCTTGGATCATCACCATAGTATGGCCTCCTTGAGTCTCGGCTATACCTCCTAAAATGGTATCCACCACCTCCCTCCCTTCTCCTCTCATTCCCATGCCCATCAAAACCGAAATCATCTACCTCATTTTCTCCTCCATCACTCCCAATGGAAGCTTCATAACCTCCTCTATTATTCTCCCTCCTTCTCTCATTTTCTTCTCTCACTCTTCTATCATTTGCTTCCTTATTTCTCCTCTCTTCCTCCTCTCTATTCCTACTAGACTCTCCACTATGCCTCCTCTCACTACCCAACCTCCTCTCAATCGGCCCAACTCTCTCATCAAGGGTGGTATTCAATCTACTCATCAACACATCCATCATTTTAAGAATTTTGGGTGACAAATCATTGCCAACACTAGGAGAACTAGCCATCGCTGCAAGAAAAGGTTAGTGTACAAGAAATATAATAGGAAATAAAGGATCTCACCACTCTTTAAGTGTATCCACTCAATCAACTCGTGTTTCGCACTTAGTGGCTTTTTCTCTAATGAAACTCTCTTGCCTTTTTCCTCTATATCTCTTGGTTCTCACTTAGAAATTATTCTCAAATCAATTATCAAGTTCCTACCAAGCCAATGTGAAAGAGGAACAGCACCCTAGCTAGGCTTAAGAAGTCCAAAGAGACAAATACTCAAAGACAAAACTAGGAGTCCAAGAAAGACAAGCAAAAAAAGCTCAAAATGAAAGAAAGGCTAATCAAATTTGGAGTAAACTTTGATGAGACAATGGCACATATATGGACAGCAAAGGAACATGAATTTGCAGGGAAAACAAGTCCAAAACCGAGACTAAGAGTATGAGAATCAAAAAAGTACAGCCACACACAAATTCAAGTTAGCCACCGAAATGTCACCAAGATTAGCGACGGATTCCTAGGAATCTGATTAGAGACCGAAAAATGAACCTTAATTCTATGATTATGCAACCTTTGAAAAATCAATCCAAATGCAAAATAAGGTTCATATAGTCATAGCACTACCAATTTCCAGCAAGTGCAGTAAAAACTCAAAGTGAAAATTACACCAAAAAAATCACTACACACTCAAGTCCAAGACAAGGTACTAGAAATTCAACTTGGGTGATGTGTGCTCAAAACTAAGTCCAAGGGTGTGTCTAATTGCCAATTCCTTTCACTTTTCAAATTTTTCTCTTGCTATTTTGGTTTTTTTTATTTTACTTTTGTATGGTCCTTAATCAATTTCTACTCTTTTTGGACCCATACACTTCACTTTTCACCACCACTTCTTTTTCTTTTGTTTTTCTCTCTTGTTTCTTTTCTTTGTTTTGATTTTGTATTTTTTCTACACACTATGTATGGCTGGACCGAAACCAATAATGAAGAAGAGTAACCTCCAAGTTCAATTTCTAAAACCCAAAAGACAAATCACAAGGTTTTACACAAATTAGACCTTAAAGAGTGCTCTAGAAGCTAACTAAATGCATGTTCATGTGAAACTTACACTAGAAGCTTCTCTTATCTCATGGAACCCATGTAAAACATGAAACCCAAATCAACCAAGGTGCAGCACATACATCATACTCACGGTTTTGGAAAGGAAAAACACAAAGGACTAAACAAAACTACAAGAAAACAAATCAAACAAAGAAGCTTACAAAGGAAGTTACTCTAGAACAAAGAATCTTGTCATGGAAGCTAAAGTAACTATGAGCAAAACTTCAAGATAAGCATGTCTAACCATGGAAACCCACGGTTTGAAGGGAAACAATGAACGAACACATGCTTAAACACAAACAAACCTAACAAAATGGAAACAACTCAAAGAAACAAAGACTAGGCTATTGAAAGAAGACATGGAACAAAGAAAAATTCAAAGAAAGCTATGGAAACATATGAAACCCATAACTAACCCGTTGAAGATACTCCATTGAAGAAGACACAAGCTCATGATACCACTTGATAGAGGCCTCCTTAGAGAGATTCCAAAGAGTCCTTGATGTTGCCCAATCTAGCTTCTTCAATGCACCTCCAAGCCAAGCTTTAATGAAGCTCTCAGTCAAAGCTTCAATGGTGGGGTAGAAAACCGAAAAAAGAAGAGGTGAAGGGGGTAAGGAATGGGGAAGGTTGGCGCCATGGCAAGCCAATAAGCCTAGGGAGAACCGCCACAATGGAGGATGGAATCCATTGATAAGATCCAAGAAACCTTGCTAAGCAAGACAAGAGAATCCTCTCTTAAGAAAAGCTCAAAGCTATTTTATTTATCAAAATATCAAAAGTGTTTTACAAAGGAGTGGGGTAAGCTTATATATCACCACGGTTAGCTTGAGTTGCAAGCCAAGCTAAACCTAACCTAACTAACTAACCTAATCGAAACTAACTAACTAGGCTTAGGATAACCAACTAACTAATAATGAAGCTAGGGAAGTTACATGTCACTTTCCAAGTGACATGTCATCAATCCTTGATCTAGACCCTTGAATAGGGAGACTTGATCAAAGGTTGAAGTTTCTCCTTAAGTGGAGACATGGATCACCACTTAAGTAGAAATCTACTTCATCCTCATCTCTTGAGTTCACTTTAGAATTTCACCCAAACTCAAATTAACTTGAAATTCATTTGAAATTCTAATGTGAACTTTATTGTTCATCTTTTCATTATTTGGATCCCTAAGCCATACAACCGAAACATACAAGAAAAGAAAACCAAGTATCGTGAGCTTGCCAAGCTCATAACATGGCATTACAAGATTCAAAAGTATTTATAAAAAGATTGCAATAATCCTTAGTATTTCTAAGGCCTTGAAGCTTGTAGCATTCTTTGACCTTCTCCAACTCCTCTTCTAGCTTTTTGAGCATGCTCCTAGTAAGTCTCCTTGGAGGAGGTTCCTCTTGTGGGGATAGTCATCTATCAAATTTTTGAATGTGAGGTGAGTGCGAGATGCCTTGCCTTGAGTATGATAGGCAAGATGCCTTAAAAGGAGTGCAAGATGCCTTGTGACCCTCAGAAGAAGCTCCCTCTTCATATGCCTCTGGTGTGACTTTATTTTAGAATTCCTTTATATATTTTGTACATTATATTCATAGAGATTGTTAGATCAAGATGATTAACATCTCAAGTTTTGATTAATCACAGAATAGACGGAACATATCAGACTGAAATATTGCAAGTCAAAGTCAGACGAAACTAGTACATACAAAGTATGACCCGTCAAAGATTAATTTTGATTAAGTCAATTGTTTGCCCAATTCTAATCAAAAGCATGTTTCAAGACAAAAGCTCAAGACTGAAGTGTAAACAAAGTCTCAGACTGAAGAACTTGAAGACCTAGCGTCTATCATTTCAAATGAAATCCAAATTTTCTACTAATTATAATTGATCAATATTAATATTTATTGAATGTATTAATCTAATTAATAACACATCAAATAAATCTATTTTCGTAACTATCTTCCTCTAAGATCATATTCTCGTAACTCATGTAATTCTTACGCATTCCACTCAATGAAAAGGAATATATATATATATATATATATATATATATATATATATATATATTATTTTTATTACAATAAAGTTTTAAAAGAAATTATTAGGTAAAATATAACCGTGAACATTCTATTAATTTTAAAAGTAGTCATCGGAACTCTACATATGCATCCCACTATGACAATATTATTTTAAATAAAGAAATTTTATTTATATCTACACATTACAACTTGTGATACAAAGATGAGAAAAATACTGAGTTAGAGAATATCTAACTACTAGGAGGACTAGGAGGAGGACCATCACTTAAACAACAGATTTGTTCTCTTAATTTTATGATTTCAAAAATTTTATTCCTCATTTTTACATTATAAAATTCTGAAATTTACTTTTTATGATATTTTGACAAATACTATCTATGAAATCAGCAATATTCACTGATAGGTAATTTTTTAATCATATTTTTTGTTTATTTTTTATAAAATTGGAAAAAAAAATCTTAACTTTTATCAGGACTTGAAACAGTAATTTAATTTCCATAATGATTACAAACTATATCTATTTTTTTATAAAAATAAATTTAACCAAAAAGTATTTAAAAATTGACATGTGAGCCAATATAATATTTAAATGTCTAAATTACGAAAAATGTAGTATGATATTTTTGAAATTATAAAAGGAAGGAGATCAAAAATTTATATTTAAACTTAAAGATTATTGTTTACTCATTTTTATGACATTGAAAAATATGAGTTCCACACACAATATTTTTGGGTTGGGCCTAACTCAATTCTATAAAATCGGTTTATAGGATGAAATTTACACCTCACTTATATTCATACAACAAGTCATATCTCTAGGTGACGCTTCACACCCTCGCGATTTCGTCTAATATTAGATTTTCAACACATTTCTCTCACACCGATGACTGAACTTTTCGAGTATGAAAACTATTCAACGGGTGGTCCAATATTGGCCCGATAACAGGTGACTCAACATCTTCATCGATCCTAGGATAGATTCTGACACCATGTTGAAAAGTGGGTTGAGCGTAACTCAACCCCATAAAACTAACTTATAGGGTGAGGTTTACACCTTACTTATATTCATATAACAAGTCATATCTCTAAGTGACGTAAGACTTAACACTTTCAGAATTTCGTCTAATATTGAATTTCTAACATTCTTCACCACAATTAAGTTTCAAAAAAAATTTAGTTAAATAAAACTTTCAACATTCTAGCACATGCATTCCACTTGGATTCATCATAAAAAGCATATAACAATATTATTTTAAATAGAGACATTTTATTTATATCTTCACATCACGACTTGTGATATAAAGCATAAGAAAAATAGTGATATAGAGAGTGTCTAATTACAAATTAAGGACCAGGAGGAGGATGAAATTCTTCACTTATACAACAACAATACAAGATACTTCCACCACCAACAGTGCATAGACTACAATATTGAGTAAAGCCTCTTTTTATGCAATTTGATGCAATCCTCAAGGAGAATAGCATAAGAGACACGGATCTTCATGCTTCAATGGAGGCTTGGTGTTTAGGAAGAAGAAGCACACGGCCTCAAGGAGAAAAGAAAGAAGAAAAACGAATTAGAAGAGGAATGGAAGCGCCATGGCAAGTGCCAATAAGCTTGAGGTGGAACCGCCACAATGGAGCAAGGATGTCATTGATGAGATTCAAGGTTCTTCACAAGAACACAAGAGAGAAAACACTCTCAATTTTCTAAATTCAATTCTCAATTAATCAAAAAGTGTTTGAATTACAAAGGAAATCCTATTTATACTACTAAGATGTGGAGCTAGCTTGCTATGCAAGGAACTAATGTCCACCCTTGGATTAGATTCTAATCTAATGGCTATGAAGGGAAGCTTGTGGTGGAAGCTTGATTAGCTTGGAGGAAAAGGATCAATCCTCCACCCTTGGATGTAGATCCTCATCCAACGGTTATGGCATCAAGCTTGCACTCCAAGCTTCTAAGCTTAGCCCTTGGATTAGTATCCTCATCTAATGGTCATGGTGCCAAGCTTGCACTCCAAGCGATTCTAATTTGATGGTAACCGTACACATGTGCCCTTGGAAAATAGATATAGATTTCTAGATCATCTAGTATTCCCCTTAGTTTATTTACAACTACGTATGTCTCCTTCTTAGGAACATCTAAGCTTAACCCTTGGATTAGAATCCTATCTAAGGGTCACTAATTATTTGTTTATTACAAGTTTAGGCGCAAATTAAATCCTTAAAACAATTACATAATTGAAAGAAAACTACTAATAAGCCTAAACATTAAAACATTTCGCTGAAAATTCCTGGAAGCATTCCAATGCTAACTTCAAGCTCATTTTCCAACTAGTTTCAGTTCGAACTGGGTTTTGGTGTCTTCATAGCTTTTGTAGCCCTTGAAGTCTTCTTTAATTTGGCATCAAGAACGCCTCAATTGGACTTGTGTAGCTCGAGTTATGATCGAAATACTGAAACAAGTCAGATGCAAAAATCAGCAGCGAATTTTATTAGAAGCCCAAAATTGAAAAGTAAGGTTGGAGAGTTTGGTTGGGCTTTTGGAGATGGTCCTCCATCAAACCCTCCTTCTTATGGTCAACTTGTCCCCAAGTTGACTTAGGTTTCACCTACAAAAAAAAATTCCACCTGGATCAAAGATTAAACACACTTTGTCAAGTTTTATATTTAATATCAAAGTGTATTTCCAACTCATTTTATTAACACAATCATGAGAATAAAGGAAAGCATATAAATGTTGTTTCTCGGTATGATAGAAATTCCAAATGATTCCTAATTTCTCATTAAGGTGTGGTGATATTAGGAAGCTTCCTTTAGGTGTAGGACTTTGTGATGGTCCCTCCTTCTTAGACTCCTCCTTCCACCTAAAAAAATACCCATGAGAATAATCAAACAAGGTACCTAACTTAGTATTTTCCCATACTTTCCAAGACCTAAGGTCTTGAGAACCTATTGTGTCATAGTTATTTTTGTGCATAGTAGGAATAGCAAAAGGAGTAAGAGTTAAAGAAGTTTCCCTTTTTGATAATACACAATTCCCTTGTACTTCTCCTCCTCTATCCGTGTTGTTTCAAGGTTCCTCCACACACAACACTTCATTTGGAATAACATCAAAAGGAAGTTTGTAAAGATGATCACAAGAATCTTTGATTAAAGCATTAAGTACATTCCTTTCAACATCTTCACACAAGAGGTGATCAATTTGCTCTTTGGAATCCTCCTTTGGAACAACACCTACAACTTCCTCAAGGTAAGAATCAAAAATGTCAAATGAAGGGTTAGTATTAACAAGTAAAAAATCATTTTTCTCCTTCATTTGTTTTTCCATCAACTCTATTTCCTTAGCTTCTTTTTCTCTTAATTCTTTTTCTCTCAACTCATTTTTCTTTCTCACAAGCTCGGTATAAATCCTTTCATTTTGTTCTATCAACTTTCTTTCTTTTCTTTCCCTTCTCTCATGCTTTTCTCTCAAGGTTTTCTCCTTCCTCCCATGATGTTCAAGATTTCTACTAGCCTTCTCAAGGATCCTCTTATCATGCTCCTTTCTCAACCTCCTTTCCTCCTTTTCTCTCCTTCTTTGGTCGAATCTCTCTTCCAAAGTTGTGTGAATCATGGTACTCATCAATCCCACCATCTTCTTTTCTTTAGGTGAGAGATCATTCCATACACTAGGAGAACTTTCCATGGCTGCACAAAGAAAGGTTAGATAACAAGTACAAGCATATAAAAGATCCTTGCCACTCTCTAAGTGTTTCACTCTAGTAGCACTCGTGTATCACACTTTCAAGACTCTTTCTCAAATGTTCACTCTTGTCTTTTTCCACTCAACCTCTCTTTATACTCTTGTTCAAACCTCTAATCAATCGTTCAAGGTTCAAGTATCCAAAGTGAAAGAGGAACGGTTCTAGAGTCAAGCTTAGGAATTCCAAGAAATACAAACTCAAGACAAAACCTTAGGAATCCAATAGAGACAAGCAATAAAAGGTACTCAATGAAAGGAAAATTAGGCTACTCAAATGAAGAGTTTAGTATGAGACAATGGCACCTAAACTACTGCACAAAATATGCTTTCAATTTAAGGCACAAATCTGGAAATATTGGACAGCAACTCAAGTACACAATTCAAGCCAAATTAGAAGTAATTTGAAGCCGAAATAGGGACCGAATTTTAGGCAAGTTCCAAGTGAATTTTGTGAAGTGATATTAAGTGATTAGGTGCAGTTTTTCACCACTGTTTCAGCAAATTTATATGCTCAAAATACAGGGGAAAAATAGAGTTTCAAGTTACCAAGCATATCATACATCACAAGTCCAAGAATCTAGGCTACTAGTAAGCTAAACTCAAGTTTTGATGCTAATGCTTAGTCCTAAGTGTTTCTATTGTTCCAAGTCCTTTGAACCACTAATTTTGGGAGTGTTTAGAGGCTCAAATAGTCAAGGTACTGCACTGCACATTTAGGCTTTAATTTCACTAAAATCACTTTTCATTTGCTCTTTTTCTAGTCACTTGAATTTTCACTAGAATTTCACTTTTCTTGTTTTCTTCTCTTTGAATTTTCTTATGATTCTTTTCTTGTAATCTTTTTCTTTTGAATTTCTTTTTCCTTTGACTTTGTACTTCTTTTTCTTGACTTTCTTTTGCTGGACCGAATTTAGAAAAAGCTAAGACTAAGCAAAATTAAGTCTAAAATTACTAGTAAGCTAGATTAAGCATGGTGAAAGCTACTTGAACTTGTAATGCACAATTCTTAGCACTAAAAACGTATGAACAGCACCTCAATCACAACAAGGCATGGTATTCACGAATTAGAGAAGAATTTGGCACGGTTCATGTGATACAAAACAAGAACACATATGAAAAATTACAAGAACAAGCTAAAGAAAAAATTTAAACGGTGAAATTGACATGAATTTGCTAGGAATTTTAGATCTAGAATTTTTTCAACATGAAAACTCAAAATCAAGATGAAGACAACTCAAGGAACATGTGAAGAACTCAAACAAGTTCATACAACACAAAAATACACAAAAATTTGAAGAGAAAACACAAACTCAAAGTAAGGAAAATTCAAACCGGATAGGATACTCCAATTGAAGTAGAACAAGCTCTGATACCAAATTTGATGCAATCCTCAAGGAGAATAGCATAAGAGACACGGATCTTCATGCTTCAATGGAGGCTTGGTGTTTAGGAAGAAGAAGCACACGGCCTCAAGGAGAAAAGAAAGAAGAAAAACGAATTAGAAGAGGAATGGAAGCGCCATGGCAAGTGCCAATAAGCTTGAGGTGGAACCGCCACATGCCATTGATGAGATTCAAGGTTCTTCACAAGAACACAAGAGAGAATACTCTCAAAGAATAAGCTCTTAGCTTAATTCAATATTCAGAAATTTTATCAAAAGTGTTTGAGTTACAAAGGAAATCCTATTTATACTACTAAGGTGTGGTGCTTAGCTTGCTATGGAAGGAACTAATGTCCACCCTTGGATTAGATTCTAATCTAATGGCTATGAAGGGAAGCTTGTGGTGGAAGCTTGATTAGCTTGGAGGACAAGGATCAATCCTCCACCCTTGGATGTAGATCCTCATCCAACGGTTATGGCATCAAGCTTGCACTCCAAGCTTCTAAGCTTAGCCCTTGGATTAGTATCCTCATCTAATGGTCATGGTGCCAAGCTTGCACTCCAAGCTTCTAAGCTTAACCCTTGGATTAGAATCTTATCTAAGGGTCACTAATTATTTGTTTATTACAAGTTTAGGCCCAAATTAAATCCTTAAAACAATTACATAATTGAAAGAAAACTATTAATAAACCTAAACATTAAAACATTTCGCTGAAAATTCCTGGAAGCATTCCAACGCTAACTTCAAGCTCATTTTCCAACTAGTTTCAGTTCGAACTGGGTTTTGGTGTCTTCATATCTTTTGTAGCCCTTGAAGTTTTATTTAATTTGGCACCAAGAACGCCTCAATTGGACTTGTGTAGCTCGAGTTATGATCGAAATACTGAAACAGGTCAGACAGTAAAAATCAGCAGCGAATTTTATTAGAAGCCCAAAATTGAAAAGTAAGGTTGGAGAGTTTGGTTGGGCTTTTGGAGATGGTCCTCCATCAAACCCTCCTTCTTATGGTCAACTTGTCCCCAAGTTGACTTGAGCTCCACCTACAATAAAATTCCACCCGGATCAAAGATTAAACACACCCTTTCTAGTTTTATATTTAATAACAAAGTGTATTGTCTACTCATATCATTAATACAATTAAGAGAATTTTGGGAAGAATATAATTTTTGCTTTAAGACATGAGCAAAATCCCAAGTGATCTTTAATTTCTTCTTAAGGTGTGTTGACATTTGTCTTCCATGAAGTGTGGAAATTTTTGATGTGCCCTCCTTCTTAGATTCTTCCAACACCCTAAAATATTCATCCTTATGAAAATATTGGTTAATAGGCACAATCAAAAAATCTAAATTTTCATACTCAAGAATTGTTTGAGGCTTAAAGCCACAAGACTCTAGTGTATAATATGAAATCTCATCTTTATTAGAAATGAAAGGATTAGTAAGTGATAAGGAAATTTTCTCAAAAGGTAATGCAAATTCTAAAGGTATTTCCTTTTCATGATCATAATTGTTCCAAGGCTCATTTGTACACAACTCTTTATTAGAAATCAAATCAAAAGGAAGTTTATAAAGATGATCACAAGCATCTTTAATTGAAGTATTAAGTTCATTCCTTTCAACTTCTTCACACAAGAGATGATCAATTTGCTCTTTGGAATCATCTTTTGGCACAACACCTACAACATCCTCAAAGAAAGAATCAAATGAAGGGTTAATATAAGCAAGTAATAAATCATCTTTATCCCTCATTTGTTTTTCTAACAATTCTAACTCTCTAACTCTTCTCAAACAAACTTGAATTTCTTTTTCCCTCAATTCTTTCTCTTTTATCTTCCTTTCCTTCAACTCGTTTTCCTTTATCTCTTTTTCTCTTCTCTTTGATTTTTCTTGTGATTCTTTTTTTTTTTCTTGTAATCTTTCTCTTTTGAATTTCTTTTTCCTTTGCCTTTGTATACTATTTTTCTTGAATTTACTTGCTGGACCGAAATTAGAAAAACCTAAGACTAAGGCAAAATTAAGTCTAAAATCACTAGTAAGCAAGATTAACCATGGTGAAAGCTACTTGAACTTGTAATGCACAATTCTTAGCACTTTAAAACATGTGAACAGCACCTTAAACACATTCAAACCAGTAATTCATAGAATAACATGGATTCGGCACGGTTCATATGAAGCAAAAGCAAGAACACATGTGAAAAATTACTAGAACAAGCTTAGAAAGAAAATTAAACGGTGAAAACACAAGGAATTGATAGGAATTATAGATCTAGGAATTTTTTAACATGAAAACTCAAATTCAAGATTAAGACAACTCAAGGAACATGTGAAGAACTCAAGCAAGTTCATACAACACAAAAATACACAAAAATTTGAAGAGAAAACGCAAACTCAAAGTAAGGAAAATTCAAACCGGATAGGATGCTCCAATTGAAGTAGAACAAGCTCTGATACCAAATTTGATGCAATCCTCAAGGAGAATAGCATAAGAGACACGGATCTTCATGCTTCAATGGAGGCTTGGTGTTTAGGAAGAAGAAGCACACGGCCTCAAGGAGAAAAGAAAGAAGAAAAACGAATTAGAAGAGGAATGGAAGCGCCATGGCAAGTGCCAATAAGCTTGAGGTGGAACCGCCACAATGGAGCAAGGATGCCATTGATGAGATTCAAGGTTCTTCACAAGAACACAAGAGAGAAAACACTCTCAATTTTCTGAATTCAATTCTCAATTAATCAAAAAGTGTTTGAATTACAAAGGAAATCCTATTTATACTACTAAGATGTGGAGCTAGCTTGCTATGCAAGGAACTAATGTCCACCCTTGGATTAGATTCTAATCTAATGGCTATGAAGGGAAGCTTGTGGTGGAAGCTTGATTAGCTTGGAGGACAAGGATCAATCCTCCACCCTTGGATGTAGATCCTCATCCAACGGTTATAGCATCAAGCTTGCACTCCAAGCTTCTAAGCTTAGCCCTTGGATTAGTATCCTCATCTAATGGTCATGGTGCCAAGCTTGCACTCCAAGCTTCTAAGCTTAACCCTTGGACTAGAATCCTATCTAAGGGTCACTAATTATTTGTTTATTACAAGTTTAGGCGCAAATTAAATCCTTAAAACAATTACATAATTGAAAGAAAACTACTAATAAGCCTAAACATTAAAACATTTCGCTGAAAATTCCTGGAAGCATTCCAACGCTAACTTCAAGCTCATTTTCCAACTAGTTGCAGTTCGAACTGGGTTTTGGTGTCTTCATAGCTTTTGTATCCCTTGAAGTCTTCTTTAATTTGGCATCAAGAACGCCTCAATTGGACTTGTGTAGCTCGAGTTATGATCGAAATACTAAAACAAGTCAGATGCAAAAATCAGCAGCGAATTTTATTAGAAGCCCAAAATTGAAAAGTAAGGTTGGAGAGTTTGGTTGGGCTTTTGGAGATGGTCCTCCATCACAATAACTGATACAAGCTCCAAGATTTGGACAACCTCCCTCTTTGTGGCACTCTACAGCTGCTGATCCTGAAATTCTTTGAATGTTATTAAAAATTATATGCAAATCTTATAATAATTTAAAGATAAAATTATAAAATCTAAAAGAATGAGAAACTAAACCTTTTATTTTTAATAAATTCAGGTGAGAATTTAATAGTTTGTGTTAATCAGTTCTATGTGTACCAATAATTACGTAATAAATTAGAACAATAATTTGTGTTGATCATTTACATGCATCAATTTTGTTCAAAACAAAGGTTAGAGGTTTTAAAATAAGTTTAAGAAAAAAAAAGGAAATTAAGTAAATAACTTATATTTAATAATATTATAAATTTTAATCATATATATTATATAGATTAAATAATTAATACAAAAATTTTTCTATATTTTTATATATGCTTTTATTATTTTCATTTATTTATAAATAAATATTTGTATAAGTTTTCTGTTAAGAGTGTATTAAACTAATATCATTAAATATTAAATAATTTCATTTATTATTGGTAAAAAAAACATTTTAAATTCTCCAATAAAATATCTCGTAATTACTTCCAAAGAAAATTGTTTTTTTAATATTTTATGTAAATATAAATATATAACCATAAAACTAAAAAAAGACTATTAAATTTAAAATATACATATAATAAATATTTTGAATTATGTAAGTATTCAAACATCTCAAAAATATATAATATATTTTTCAAATTTTATAAATACCTTTACTTATGACTATTATTAAATTAAATTAAATTATATTTGTATTTAATATATAAAATGATTAATAATAATGAAGGAAAAATATTTATACATTTATATAAATTATTATTTTCATTTCTTTGCATATAAAGAAGATTCGTATCATTTGTTTTACTTTTTCAAGAAGTTAACTTGATTTTCTCCGTATGTTTTTTTAACGGCAAATTTTTCTTGTATGTTAATAGCGTTAAATATTAAATATTTTTGATTATTATTGATAAAAAACTACATTTTAAATTCATCCTTATAAAGACCTCTTATTTTGATCTAATGTAAATAAAACTAAATATTATTGGAGGGATAACATACTACTCTAATTTAATTTCAGCAATAATTAAAAGATACAAGTTAAGTTAAATTTGTTTAGAAATAAATTATAACTCTTAATTTTGATAACTACACGTATCAACGAAACACGCATTTTTGAAATAGACGAATGAAATCACTAAACACATAAAGTTAGTAGACGTATAAAGTTAGTAGATTAATGAGTCATCAGATGAAGCATTAATATATCAAGATAAGTATTGTTTTCAGTAATCTCTTATTAGGTACATATTTTAATCAATACATGCAAATTCTGATAAGAAACTCGTTGCCTTATAACGTATAAGGAAGTCAATCACTCATTCTTTAAAAAGACGAGGTGTTAACTTGAAGAAGCTAAATTTAAATAATATTTGTTTAGTCTAAAGAGGCGTGGGACAAATAATACTTATATAGCTAGAAATGGTTGAGACAAATAATACTTGTATCTTATTGAAGATATCAAAATTTTAGTCGTTGCTATGAAATTGGATGTAGTCTTTAGGATAAGACAAAACAGTATAAAATTTCCTATGCTATGTCTTTTGTTTATCTTTGCTTTTTACTAACAAGGGACTGACTTGTTTAACAAACTTAAATTTTTGTGAAACTATTTTGTAAACCTTTTGTAAACTTGCATTTGATTCATTAAATGATATAAACAGGTGTTGTGAAAAACTTGCAATTTTTTTTAACACCATTCAACCACTTTTCTTGTGGTTTTGGTTTTACAATTTAGTACTAGAGCCCATCTCCTAAGGTTAAGAACCTAAAGACTATTATAGGAGATGATCCATCATGACAAGCACATCAACAATATTTATCACAGAAGGATCTTCTATGTATAAATTGTCAGCCTTATTTGGAGATGACTATCTATACTGGGTTGATAAGATGGAGATGTACATCAAAATAACCTAGCTCAAATTATGGAAGAAAATCAAAGAAGGAGTTATACCTCTCACTAAACCTTAGAGAGAATGGGGAAATGAAAAATATGTTATCTTGGATCTCAAAAACAAAGAAAGATGTGCCATCATATGTGTTTTTTCTAGATCAGAATAAAACAGATTTTGCTTATACAAGACTGCAAAAGAGCTCTGGATGCTTTCAAGGTTTCTCATAAAGGCACTAAAGATGTCAGATTGAGAAAAACCACCACACTTCAAAGAGAATATAAGATATTGTCAATGAAGAAGGGTGAATCAATCAAAAGTATGTTTGGAAGATTTCAAACCATCTTAAATGGGTTGACATCTTTAGGAGCTACCTTTACCAAAGCCTAGAACAACATGAATATCCTAGATAATCTCCTAGCTGCTTGGGTAGTTGTGTCAACAACTATCTCTATGGGAAAATATATGAAGACCTTAACTCTTGATGAACTTATAAGAGCTCTTAGAATTCATGAAGTTCATTTATACAAGAGAGACAAAAAGTTTAAGAGAATGATGATGAAGAAAGACAGATGTAGTCAATTCTTCATAAAGAAAAAGAAGAATTTCTGGAGAAGAAAGCTTAAAAGGAAAAGAGCTCTGAGATCATTTGATATGAACGCAGAAAATCAAGTCACACAAGAACTAAATGTCCTAAGGTTAGGAGAAGATAGAATCCTAAGAAGGACAAGAAGAGAAGAGTCTGCTCACCTAAGAAGATCTTGATAGCAAAAATAGTGAATCATCTAATGAAGAAATCGCAAATATCTATCTGATGACAAACATAACAAAATTGTCTAAGGTATCTTTTCTTATCTCAAACTATAACTCATCCTCATCTTTTTCTGACTCAAATTTTAATAATGTTTGGATGTCTTATGACATTTTTCTAGCTAACTCTCATTTCATAGCTGAAAAATATAAAAAATGCAAGATCAAATTAAAATTGGGTATGATTGAAATTTCAAAATTAACAATTATGATTGAAGATTTAACTATGAAGAAATCATCTAATAAGGCTCATCTGACATCTGAGTTTGATGAGACAAGTTTGTTTTTTTGAAATTGAAATTTTAATGAAAAAAAAATGAAAGCCTTAAAAAGGATCTAACTAAGTTCACTTCTCACTCTTCCAAACTAAACATGCTTTTAAAATATGGAAGAAAAACTTTTTAATAGAAATGGACTAGAATTTGATCTTGTAAATGAGGAAAACAAAAAATTTTACAACATTCTGACATCTGTATGTAGACAATGTAGTAAGAAAGGTCACATTGAAGTGACCAGTAAAGAGCTATCTATTTTTATATTAAAGACATAAGTTAAAGACAGTACTCTACCTATTTTGAGGACCTTGTCGGAACCCCCTCTTTTGTTAGATGGACTACCTTTGCTAAAATGAATAAACATGTGTTGAGTTCTGAGAGAGTTCCAAGGAAGTCTCTGGAGGCATTTGTGGGGTGATAGGCAATAAAGGATACCTCATCTCAATCGAGACAATTGCTACTGCATCTGGTTGCAAGGATGAAGGAGTTAAGTTCTCCCATTGTTGGGCTAGGGACATTGGAGAGAATACAATTGATGTTGCTCTCTATGGCTCACCTCAACCAAAGGAGTCCAACAAGTTCCTACATTCTGTAAACATGTTTCCTTTCTACAGAGTTCTTCATAACTTGTTGTTCAACATCTTCACCCTAAAGAGTTGGTTCAGGGACAACATGAGCAATAGTATAGGTTTTGTCTCTATCAGTTGCTGAGGAAAGCAAAGATAAGTCTTTTGTTTGTGATCATGGATCACTAGATCGCTACTCTGAGGTGCAAAGACTTGGAAAAGAAATTCTAGCATTCTTTACCCTTCTCTTTTCTTTCAAATCATTTAGAATCTCAGTTTTGAGATTAATGACGTTGAAAGTTATCTATTAGGTCCGGAATTGAAGACATCTACTTTTAACAAAATGAATGTTAGATCAAGATGATTAACACTCTTTATTTTGATAATTACAAGACAGACGATACCTTCAGACGAAGTAAGATCAGACGATAAAAGACTTCAGACGAAGTAAGATTAGACAACAGAAGACCTCAGATGAAAGATGACTACTCAATCTGATAAGTTTCTTTTTCATCTTCGAGGCTACGCTACAAAGTTCAGATGATACAAGTATGATGGTAGACGATATTTTCTTCAGACTTTCCTTGAAGAACATCTTTCAAAGACTATGTTTTCTGTCAAGACCCATCGTCTACAAGTAGAAGCTGAAGACAGACGAAGTAACTTGTGCGCTTTTCAAATTTTGTCGTTACTCTTAGAAGTTTCCAAAAGTGGTTGGATATTGTACAAAACCTCTGCAACACGAAAAGTAGATCACTCTTTTGTTATCCAATCTGATCAAGTCAGAAAAAGGTACTGGATGTGCATTGACTCCGCTGCTCAAACATTAATTATTCTGATTGATCTCTGCCACTGATGGGAAACCTTCAAGAAAAGGACAACGGTCAAGATTTGAGTCTAACAGATCTTTCCAAGACTGTTGCCTATATAAAGGTCTTCTCTTCAAAGTTTCAAGTTGGCGAAAATGCTACATAAGCTTATACTCTGTCTTCGCTCTTGAATAAAAAAAAAACTTATTCTTCATTGTAAAAACCCTCTTTGCGTAGAGGAACTCTTTAGTTTTTCTTAAAACTATCTTAAATCCACTTGTGTGGTACTTTAGCCTGAGGAGACTGTGTTTGCAAAGAATACCGATTTTAGCCTGAAGAGGCTATGTTACAAAGAATACTTGGTTGTTTAGCCTGGGAAGGCTTTGATTAAAGAATATCTTGTATTATCCAGAAGTGGCTGGGTTCAAACAATACTTCTAACCTTTTTCACGATTGATAGTGAAAACTCAGTAATTGTTGGGTAACTGGACATAGTCTTGAGTAGACGAACCAATATAAAAACATCTGTGTTTAAGTTATTTTATCTTGTGACTAACAGGAATAATTAAATCATAATCTTATTTGTTAAAATCAATCCTTCAAGATAATTTTCATATCTTCTGATCCTGTTTGAAAACCGCAGACGATAAAAGAAATTTTTTATTAAGAACACAATTCAACCCCCCTTCTTGTGTTTTATTCTTTACAGTTTGGTATCAGAGCTCACCCTCTAAGTGTTGAGTGCCTTACAGCTGCTAGAGGAAAAGATCCAGATGGAGTCACAAGGGCCAACGTTTCTTTCAGGAGGTTCCTCCATGAACAAGCCGCCAGCCTTCTAAGGGGATGACTATCCCTACTGGGCCGACAGGATGGTGATGTATATAAAGTCTACTCAATATAGATTTTGGAAGATCATCACGCAGGGAGATATTCCCATTGTCAAACTTGAGACTGAATGGGGAAATGAGGAATATTCTCTCATGGAGCTTAACAACAAAGCTAGATATGCACTCACGTGTGCTCTCTCAAGGACAGAATACAATAGATTTTGTGCCTACAAGACTGCCAAGGAACTCTGGGACGCTCTAAAGATTTCCTACGAAGGAACTGAGGACGTCAGAATGAGAAAAGTTGCTACACTTCAAAGAGAATATGAGATGTTCTCTATGAAGAAAGGTGAATCCATTGAGATAATGTTTGGAAGATTCCAGACTATATTAAATGGTCTCACCTCGCTGGGTATCACATTCACAAAGGCTCAGAATAACATGAAAATTCTAGATAGCCTTCCTACTCCATGGGAAGCTATGTCTACAGCCATCTCTGTGGGACTTGATATGAAAAAATTAACTCTTGATGAGTTAATAGGAGCTTTGAGAGTACATGAGGTACTTCTCTGCAAAAGGAACAAAATAAAAGTTCAAGAGCCCAAAGCTCTTCCATCTGTAGATGAAGTCCAGAAAGAAGAATCAGTCAAGAAAGAAAGAAAGAAGAAAACCAAGATTCTTAAAGCTGATACGTCTGAATCAAATTCGTCTGATGGATCGTCTGAAGATAAGATATCTCTCATGGCCAGACGCTTCAAGAAGATGATGATGAAGAAAGGAAGAGGTCAACGCTTCTTTAGAAAGAAAGAAAAGAAGTTTCCTGAGAAACCCTCAAACAAGGAGGAAGGATCAGAGATCGTCTGTTATGAATGTAGAAAGCCTGAACATATAAGGTCTAAATGTCCAAATCTTAAAAAAAGATGGAATCCTCGTAGGGACAAAGGCAAGAAGAGCCTGTTGACATGGGAAGACCTTGACAACAATAGTTCAGACGATTCCACAGAAGCAGAGGAAACTGCAAACATCTGTCTCATGGCTGGAGACAATTCTTCTTATAAGGTAAATGACTCTCCTATCTCATCCTCTTCATCTGAGTCTGAATCAGAATCAGAAGAAATATCATATGATACTCTTTTGACAAACTCTCATTTTATTGTTGAGCAATACAAAGTGTGCAAAACCAAGTTAAAACAAACTTTGGAAGAAAATGCTACTTTGAAATCTAAAAAGAGTTGCTTGAAAAGAAAGTATCAGATGAAATATCGTCTGACTCTGAAGAGAACATTTTAATTCTTGAAATTGAAAGATTAAAGAAAAAAAATGATTTCTTACTCAAAGACTTAACTAAGTTCACAAAAGGATCCTCAATGCTAGAAAACATTTTAAAATATGGGAGGGCTCCTTCTGATAAAAGTGGACTAGGTTATGCCGATCAAACGAATGAAAAGAAGACAAAATTTGCTTCGTCTACTCAAAAGAAGAAGAACAAAAGTTATAACAAGGTCCCAAATGATTACAAGAAAAATACTAAAACCTTGAAAGAAAAGAAATCTTTTCCTACTAACAAAGGAGGACTCAAAAGAATTTGGGTACCAAAGTCACTCATTATTCATGTTACAGATATCCTTAATAGGAAGAGAGAAGACTTCAAGCTAGTACCTGAATAGTGGGTGCTCACGACACATGACGGGAGACCTGTCTATGTTCCAAGACCTAAGACCAAATAAAAGGTCTGTATCTTATGGTTCAGGAAAAGGTAAAATCCTAGGGATTGAGACTGTTGGTAAGACACCCAACCCTCTTATTCAAAACATGTCTAAACTTCAATCTACTTAGCATAAGTCAATTTTGTGACAATGGATATGAAGTAGCCTTTAACGTTGGTGAGTGTATAGTCAAAAACAAGAATAAGTCTATTTTGTTTGTTGGGAAAAGAAAGAACAATCTCTATGAGGTTTGTCTTTTTTACCTAAGTGATCAGAATGTAACATGTTTGATTTTAGCAGATGAACGAGATATTTGGCACAAAAAGCTTGGACGTTTAAATCTCAAGTATATTTCGAAAATTTCCAAAATGAATCTTGTGAAAGGTTTGCCAAAAATATCTTGGAAGTCTGATCGTATGTGGGAATCTTGTCAGCATGGGAAACAACTTAAAGTGTCTTTCAAATCAAAAAATGTTGTTTCCACGACAAGACCTTTGGAACTGCTGCATATTGATCTCTTTGGACCGACTCAGACTGAAAGTCTTGGAGGAAAGAGATATGGATTTGTCATTATAGACGACTATACTAGATTTACTTGGGTATACTTCTTAGTCCATAAACACGAGTTTTTCAATGTCTTTGAGATATTCTGTAAACGTGTTCAAAATGAAAAGGAAATATGTATTGCATCTGTAAGAAGTGATCATGGAACAAAGTTTGAAAACTTGAGTTCAAAGCCTTCTTTTTTGAAAATGGTATCTTTCACAATTTTTCATCTCCAAGAACTCCCCAACAAAATGGATTGTGGAAAGGAAAAATCGTTCTTTACAAGAAATGACTAGAACAATGTTACATGAAAGCTCTATTCCAAAATATTATTGGCCAGAAGCAATAAATACCTCTTGTTATATTCAAAACAGAATATTAATAAGACTAATACTGAACAAGACTCCTTATGAACTATGGAGAGAAAGAGGACCCAACATATCCTACTTTCATCCTTTTGGATGTGAGTGTTTTATTCTTAACACTAGAGATTAACTTGAAAAGTTTGACTCAAAGGTAATAAAAGGGTTTTTACTTGGATACTCCAATACATCTAAGGCCTATAGAGTATTTAACTCTAAGACGCAAGTTGTAGAGGAATCTATTCATGTAAAATTTCAAGATAACTCAAAGGCTGATAAAGAAATATCAGACCTAGAAAATCTGTTTGATAAGTTGTAGATCAACCCTCCTGGTCAAAATTCAAGTTCAAACGGTCAACATGATACAGAAGCAAGATCAGACGAAAGAAGAACAGAAGAAAGAAGAACAGACGAACCCTCTTCGTTTGATATTCATCAACATGATGTTCAAGCTCCTACTAGAACTTGGAAGTTTGCTTCAAACCACACAAAAGATCTTATCATTGGCGATAGACTTCAAGGAGTTCAAACAAGATCAAAAGTTAGAGAATCGTCTGGCTACGCTTTTGTGTCAAACATAGAGCTCAAGAATATGGAGGAAGCTCTACAAGAGAATGATTGGATTTTAGCTATGGAAGAAGAGCTAAACCAGTTTATCAGAAATGACGTCTGGACTTTAGTAGAAAGACTAAGGAACAAAAGCATCATAGGAACAAGATGGGTGTTCAGAAATAAACTTGATGAAGCTGGAAAAGTGGTAAGAAACAAAGAAAGGTTAGTAACCCAAGGTTATAACTAACAAGAAGGTATTGATTTCACTGAAACTTTTGCTCCTGTAGCTAGGTTAGAAGTTATTAGAATTTTACTTGCTTTTGCAGCTCATAAGAATATCGTCTTATATCAAATGGATGTAAAAAGTGCTTTTCTAAACGGTTTTATTGAAGAAGAAGTTTATGTGAAACAACCTCCTGGCTTTGAGAGCTCATCTCAACCAGATCATGTTTTTAAATTGAAGAAAGCACTATGTGCTCTTAAACAAGCACCTAGAGCTTGGTATGATAGACTAAGTTCTTTTCTTCTTAAAAATAGTTTTTCTAGAGGAAAAGTTGACACTACTCTCTTCAAGAAAAGTGTTTCAAAAGACTTTATTATTGTCCAAATATATGTAGACGATATAGTCTTTGGAGCCACTAACGAATCCTTGTGTAAGGAGTTTTCTAAGTTAATGCAGGATGAGTTTGAAATGAATATGATGGGAGAATTAAAGTTCTTCCTAGGACTTCAAATCAAACAGATGAAAGAAGGTATCTACATCCATTAACAAAAATACACAAGAGAACTTCTTAAGAAATTCAAGATGGACAACGCAAAGCCTATGAAGACACCCATGCATTCGTTTGGTGCCAGTCTCAGTAAAGACGAATCAGGTAAGACAGTTGATCAGACGTTATATTGAGGTATGATTGACTCATTGCTTTATCTAACTACAAGTAGACCAGACATTATGTTTAGTGTCTGTCTATGTGCACGCTTTCAGTCTGACCCTAGAGAATCTCATCTACAAGCTGTAAAACGTATTCTTAGATATCTTATTGGAACCACTAATCTATCTTTATTTTATAAGAAAAACAGTGATTTCAGTTTGAATGGCTATTGTGATGCTGATTATGCTGAAGACAAAGTAGAGAGAAAAAACACAAGTGGTGGATGTCAATTTCTAGGCACTTCACTCATCTCTTGGTCAAGCAAGAAGCAAAACTCCATAGCACTCTCTACCACAGAAGCAGAGTATATTGTTGCTGCTGGATGTTGTTCACAACTTCTTTGGGTAAAACATCAACTTGAAGATTACTCCAGGTTTGAAACCCAAATCTCAGTCTTCTGTAACAACACAAGTGCAATCAATCTCAGCAAAAACCATATTCAGCATTCAAAAGATAAACATAGTGAAATAAAATTCCATTTTATAAGAGATTATGTTCAAAAGGGTATTTTCGATATATAGTTTGTTCAAACTGATTTTCAATGGGCAGATATCTTTACAAAGGCTTTAGACGAAACACGATTTAATTTCATTAAAGAAAATTTGGGAATTATTTCTTTAAAAGATTAAGTTATTTCGTCTATATCTATCGTCTATACTTAACGTCTATACTTATCATCTGATTATTTCGCTTTAAGATGAAACCTTGCGTCTAATCAAGTTGAATCAGTAAAAAATTATTCAACAGACGCAATGTTATTATTTAATTAATTTAAAGTTAAGTGTGCATGAAGACAATAAATGCAGCATTGAATATGTCTGGCATTTATTACTCTATTCTAGGAAGTTCAAAGCATGCGCCGCAACTGACAGAAGTCAAATCAATCATTGGAAAGGCAATCATGAGAGAAAACATCAAATCAGGGATGGTTTCTATTTATCGTCTGATAAAATATAACCGTTTCATTTATTTGACTATAAAAGTGTCAAAGCTACCTCTTTTACAATTTACACTGCTAAGTAATCAAAAGTTATTCTTTCTTTCTAAGCACACTTACTCTCTAACTCTCTTTCAAACTCAGAAAATGGCCGCCAAGAACACACAACAATCATCTTTTGAAGAAGAAGAAAGCTTCTTTGCGCAAGATATGTTCTTGCCAAGCAAGTGGGTGAAGAGGATCACTCTCGCAAACCTCTTAGGGCATACATGCGATTTTCTTGAAAAAACGGGATGAATGAAGTTCGCATCATGGGAAGGTCCATGGATGATGGAGCCTTATGCTGAATTTTGGTCTGAGACCAAGATTGTTGACGAAAACATGGTTGGAACGATTGGAGATAATGTGAGCTGCCTTATCAATGTTGAAGTTGTTGCTGCTATTGGGAAGTGCAAGATTGAAGGTGTCATCTACAACCCTAAGTGGTATAAGGGTATTGATGAAGCTCTCATCGATCAGACGCTCTACGGCAAACCAAGAACGTCTGACTTGGTGAAGTTCCTAAGGGCTGGGAACTTGACTGGTGAAGGAAGAGTTCTACACAACCTTCTCTTCAACATCTTCACTCCCAGAATCGGGTCTCGCGATAATGTGAGCAACCAAGAACGATTCTGTCTCTTCTATCTTCTTCAGAAGGAGAAGATAAGTCTTCCCCATGTAATTATGGATCACTGGATGGATACTTTGAGAAGAAGGGACTTGCGAAAGAAATCAAGTATTCCTTATCCTGTTGTCTTTGCAAAGATTGTCCAGAATCAAAAATTTGATATCAAGGGATGTCAATGGTTTGCCAGCGGTCATGAGATCAAGCAAGGCACTTTCTTAAGAATGTGTCTGGATCTTGCTCCATGGATGCTAAATGAAATGCATGAGAAGTATCTCAATCCTAAATCTTCTCAATCTTCTTCATCTCAATCTCAACCCCCTCAACCACAAACACAAACCCATACACAAACCTCACAACCGCAACTAGAACCTCAACAAACTCGTCCAAAACATAAAACCCTCATCAAAAGACCAAGAAATGCACCTATTCCATCACAAACACAATCTCAAACACAAGCCCAAACACCAAACCCTCATTTATCTCAACCAAGAACATCGTCTAAATCACCTGTACAAGTTACAGAGGTTCCTTTTGAGACGACAAAAGATGTACCTCTTGTTAGATGAAAGTCAAGGTCTATCAAGTTAAAAATGCCAAGAGTGGATTCGTCTACACAAGACAATCCATCTTTCAAAGAAACATCTGAGGATGTTGAGTCTGCTAGTAGGCGAGCAGACGTTCGCAAGAAGGCAAAGATAGACGAAACTCAAGTCTCAGACGAGGTTATGAGACAGGCATATATAAAGGGAACAAGAAAAGGCATTGTTGAGGCTTCCTCTATTCTCAACGAGAAGGAAGAATTGGAAAAGGCTAAGAAAGCCTTTATTCTTTCTGAAGCTGAAAGGGAACAAATATTCCAAGAAAGCATCAGGGGGATTGGATCGTCTGGAGCCTCTCGTGCTTAGACTATTTCAGAGGGCATAGACAACGAAGAAACTACCCAGATCCAAAAAGACAATGCAATCCTCGCTGAGCAATTGTCTACAATGCTTAGTGAAGATTTTCCACATATGGAGTTTGGTTCGTCCACTCCAATAGACGAATCAAGGGAAGATGATGTTACCTTGCATTTGTCTCTTCTTCGTGCCATACCTCTTCAGACGGTAATTGTTGAGTCTGAGGAGAGATGCTGCTTATAAGCAATGCAACCTTCGTGTATCGTCCATGACTTAGATTCTAATTCACCAGACAACGAAGAATGTCTTGTCACAAGACATGTGGCATCTTCTGTAAAGATTTCAGTTGAGGTCTTAAATGAAGAAGACCTTTCACCCAAGCGCAAAATGGACTACACCTTTGTCAACGATCTCATTATGCAAAGGTATAATATTATTGGGTGTGCTGAGAGGCCAAAGAAGCCTGATTGGATAATCTCAGATCATGCTATGGAAGCCTCTGATCTTTCTGACTCTGATATATCTGAGTCTGGCAATGACAGTTATTGCGCAGACGATGAAGATTCTTCTGGTGAAGAGTTACAATCTCCCTACATTGAAGTGGACAACCCTTACAGATACAGAGGTAAGAAAGGGTTTCAAGTATGAAGATGTGTCAATCCAATAAACTACTACCAACCATTGAAGCCTGCTGACTTTGATATGTCAAGAAGTAAAGAGCATAAGGAATGGTTGAAGCGTCTGCCTTGGGATGCCCTTGCTGAATTGAAGATTAAAGGCTTAGAAGGCATAGACGATTACAAGCGCCATCTTGATAGTCTGATGATTGAAGGACCAGCACTGGGGTATGAACCAAACATCGTTTCTAGAGTCACCTCTAGAAGATTCATTCACCATCATCCTGAGGGAGCACAAGTTCATCATCACTGTGTATTTGGTGACTTTATGTCTCAAATCTCTATTCTTGCATGCTTCTCTCATTGGCACCTAGATGCAATGGATAAACATGATCCCCAACCCTTCACCATCCCAATGAATAAGACAGAGTTCATTGGATTAGGCTACACTCTTGGCCTAACTCTACCCTGACTCAGACCTCATTGTTCTGGCGTTCAACCAACTTACTTCCTCAACTTCCATGAGTATGAGAAGCCTGAAGAGTGTTATCATTGTCTGCATGTTGATTATGATGTGGCATACAATTTTATAGATGCAATGGATAAACATGATCCCCAACCCTTCACCATCCCAATGAATAAGACAGAGTTCATTGGATTAGGCTACACTCTTGGCCTAACTCTACCCTGACTCAGACCTCATTGTTCTGGCGTTCAACCAACTTACTTCCTCAACTTCCATGAGTATGAGAAGCCTGAACAGTGTTATCATTGTCTGCATGTTGATTATGATGTGGCATACAATTTTATGGCAAGAGCTTATAGAAATGAGATCAAGGATAGATCTCAATCCTTCCGTCTAATCCAACATAAAGCTGAGAAAGAGGGACGTTCTCTACCTTTACTCATGGGCTCTCAATTCTCTACGCTTGTATCTAATGAAACAAAATTCTTTGTAAGGATGGACCGTCCAAGACCATGCCTTATAAGGATGCTTGCAAAAGGCAAAGAGAAGAAGGAATACCCTTCCCCCAAGGAGTTCAAATTCGCAAGACATATTGTTAAGCATCTGCCCCCAACTACTTATGCTCATCTGAAGGCTTTTCAGACTCACTCTACAAGACCTATCAATCCTAAGATTCAAAGGATGATAGAGGAACATGAGGCCACATCAAAGTTTTGCTCTGGCACTTCGTTTGATAAAGAGTCAGTCACCTGTGGCAAAGTCTACCCTGGTGGAGCTTATGCATATACTCTTCCACCGCATATGCCTCAATACTACCAGCTCACAACCTTCAATAGATCTTACTCTTGGCAATGGGAAGAAAACTTCAACTCCCGAATGGACTTTCCTCTGTTTAACTCGCATCTGAAGGTGACTGAAATACCACCTATTGTGGTAGAGGTAGACTTAGAGGAAGAGGTTGTTATACCCACGTCTGACCCTCAACCTTCTGAACCTTCTAAACCTCAATCATCAGATGATTCTGCTGATAAGTATAACGCTTTGAAGCGAAAGTACGATGCTCTTAAGGATAACTGTGAGCACTTAAAGAAGAAGAACAAGGAACTAGAAGAGTCTCAACAGGCTACTAACGCCAAGCTGGAACATCTTAAAAGTCTTGTTTTCTCTCTATTGAAGCATCCACCTCCGTCTCAGTGATCTTTTTGATGGATTTCAGTCCAAGGGGGAGAAGTTTAGCTTAGGGGGAGCATCTGAAGAAGAGTGTCTATAGTAAGCTTAGGGGAGAGTGTCATGTATTTTGGGTATTAGACTCAGGGGGAGAGTCTTGTAATTTTATTCTACTTCTTTTTATTTTAGCTCTGATAAAATTCTCTGTTATCTGAAAGCTTTGTAACTTTGAACTTGATTACATCTCTTTGATGTAACAAACTCTATGAAGAAATGTTTTTCAGAAAACATCGTCTTGATGTGAATCTGACATAGTTGTTATCAATTTACTAACCCTTTTTTATGCAGATAAGCTTTGTCTATCCAAAGTATTAGTATGGTCTATAATCAACAAAAAGGGGGAGATTGTTAGATCAAGATGATTAACACTCTTTATTTTGATAATTACAAGACAGACGATACCTTCAGACGAAGTAAGATCAGACGATAGAAGACTTTAGACAAAGTAAGATTAGACAACAGAAGACCTTAGACGAAAGATGACTACTCAATCTGATAAGTTTCCTTTTCATCTTCGAGGTTACGCTACAAAGTTCAGACAATACAAGTATGATAGTAGACGACTTTGTCTTCAGACTTTCCTTGAAGAACATCTTTCAAAGACTATGTTTTCTGTCAAGACCCATCGTTTACAAGTAGAAGCTGAAGACAGACAAAGTAACTTGTGCGCTTTTCAAATTTTGTCGTTACTCTTAGAAGTTTCCAAAAGTGGTTGGATATTGTACAAAACCTCTGCAACACGAAAAACATATCACTCTTTTGTTATCTAATCTGATCAAGTCAGAAAAAGGTACTGGATGTGCGCTGACTCCGCTGCTCAAACATTAACTATTCTGATTGATCTCTGCTACTGATGGGAAAGCTTCAAGAAAAGGACAATGGTCAAGATTCGATTCTAATGGATCTTTCCAAGACTGTTGCCTATATAAAGGTCTTCTCTTCAAAGTTTCAAGTTGGCAAAAACACTACATAAGCTTATACTTTGTCTTCGCTCTTGAATAAAAAAAAAATAAAAACTTATTCTTCATTGTAAAAACCATCTTTGCGTAGAGGAACTCTTTAGCTTTTCTTAAAACTATCTTAAATCCACTTGTGTGGTACTTTAGCCTGAGGAGGCTGTGTGTGCAAAGAATATCGGTTTTAGCCTGAAGAGGCTGTGTTACAAAGAATACTTGGTTGTTTAGTCTGGGAAGGCTTTGATTAAAGAATATCTTGTATTAGCCAGAAGTGGCTGGGTTCAAACAATACTTGTAACCTTTTTCACGGTTGATAGTGAAAACTCAGTAATTGCTGGGTAACTGGACGTAGTCTTGAATAGACGAACCAGTATAAAAACATCTGTATTTAAGTTGTTTTATCTTGTGACTAACAGGGATAATTAAATCATAATCTTATTTGTTAATATCAATCCTTCAAGATAATTTTCATATCGTCTGAACCTGTTTGAAAACCACAGACGATAAATTTTTTTTATTAAGAACACAATTCAACCCCCTTTCTTGTGTTTTATTCTTTACAATGAAGTTTGGACATATGTTTCCAGAAGCTAGAGATATGGAAAAGCCAAGGAAGTAGAAAAACAACTACACCAATAATAGACACAACCTCAACCACCCTTTTCTAAAAAACACAACCACCTAAATCCTCTTAGCCTTCATCCGCTCCCTAACAAACTCTACCTTCTTCACCACCTTAACCACACAACAAAAGGCCCAAACTCGTAGTAAAGAAATAAGTTTATAAGCCAATTCTCTCTGGTCACAATTCATCCTCAAAGGAAGAACCTATTGTTGTTTCTGCTCCTCTCTCAATAGCTCAATTTTGTTTGCCATCCAAACCAGTAGCTGCGATTCCTATGAAACAGAGAACCAAGTGCACAAATTTCTCCTCTAAACATAAACGAGAAAAGAAAAAATTAAAGAATCATCTCAAGGATGGTGAAACAATCAAGGCTACTAAGAAGGCCAAGATGAAGATGCCTCTAAAAAAGCAAAGGAAAATAGGGTTAGAGCTGAAGGTGAAAGATTAAGACACAAAGCTCTAAGGGATAAGATTGCATATGGAAAGCTAAAGTAAATGTTGAAGTCCTTACCTATCAAGACTCTGAAGATCAGCTAATAAAGGACTTGGAAAAGGTTTAGAAGAAGTCTTTGGCTTCCTATGTTAAATGTTATAGACGTATGGAAGAATTGCGTCCAGAGCCACTCCATCTCCTATTGCAATTACTGGTGATGCAACAATGCCAGCTCAAATTTTAAAAGACAATGAAATATTAACTAAGCAACTTTCTAGTTTCTACCATGCTCAATGAAGAACCTCTTGATTCCCCTTGCTTGCATGATGCCCACATTGTGTCTGTTCCAACAAATGTGAGTGAAATGGATGCCCACACAGTATCTGGTAAACTAGATGCATCAAATGTGGATGCCTTGCCTTGAGTATGATAGGCAAGATGCCTTGTGATCCTCATAAGAAGCTCCCTCTTCATATGCCTCTAGTGTGACTTTATTTTAGAATTCCTTTATATATTATGTACATTCTATTCGTAGAGATTGTTAGATCAAGATGATTAACATCTCAAGTTTTGATTAATCACAAAATAGACGAAACATATCAGACTGAAGCATTGTAAGTTAAAGTCAGCAACAATGATGCAACAATGCCAGCTCAAATTTTAAAAGACAATGAAATATTAACTAAGCAACTTTCTAGTTTCTACCATGCTCAATGAAGAACCTCTTGATTCCCCTTGCTTGCATGATGCCCACATTGTGTCTGTTCCAACAAATGTGAGTGAAATGGATGCCCACACAGTATCTGGTAAACTAGATGCATCAAATGTGGATGCCTTGCCTTGAGTATGATAGGCAAGATGCCTTGTGATCCTCATAAGAAGCTCCTTCTTCATATGCCTCTAGTGTGACTTTATTTTAAAATTCCTTTATATATTGTGTACATTCTATTCGTAGAGATTGTTAGATCAAGATGATTAACATCTCAAGTTTTGATTAATCACAGAATAGACGAAACATATCAGACTGAAGCATTGTAAGTCAAAGTCAGATGAAGCTAATACATACGAAGTATGACCCTTTAAAGATTAATTTTGATCAAGTCAACCATCTGCCCAATTCTAATCAAAAGCATGCTTCAAGACGAAAACTCAAAACTAAAGTGTAAACGAAGTCTCTGACTGCAAAACTTGAAGACCCAACGTCTATCATTTTAAGTGAAATCTAAATTTTCTACTAATTATAATTGATCAATATTTATTGAATGTATTAATCTAATTAATCACACATCAAACAAATCTATTTTCGTAACTATCTTCTCTTTTCTAAGACCAAATTCTCGCAACTCATGTAATTCTTATACATTCCACACGGTGAAAAGGAATAAATATATATATATATATATATATATATATATATATATATATATATATATATTTTTATATTTTTTGTATTTCTTTTAAAATAAAGTTTTAAAAGAAATTATTAGGTAAAATATAACCGTGAACATTCTATTAATTTTAAAAGTAGTCATCGCAATCCTACATATGCATCCCATTATGACAATATTATTTTAAATAAAGAAATTTTATTTATATCTGCACATTACAACTTGTGATACATGAGAAAAATACTGAGTTGAAAAGTATCTGACTACTAGGAGGACTAGGAGGAGGACCATCACTTATACAACAAAGATTTGTTCTCTTAATTTTATGATTTCAGAAATTTTATTCCTCAATTTTACATTATAAAATTCAGAAATTTACTTTTTTTGATATTTTGACAAATACTATCTATGAAATCAGTAGTATTCACTGATAGATAATTTTTTAATCATATTTTTTGTTTATTTTTTATAAAATTAGAAAAAAAAAACTTAACTTTTATCAAGACTTGAAACAGTAATTTAATTTCCATAACAATTAAAAATTATATCTATTTTTTTATAAAAATAAATTTAACCAAAAAATATTTAAAAATTGACATGTGAACCAATATAATTGATTTCACGGTCAATAATGACAAAAGTTAGAAAGTACCTAACTACTAGGAGGACTAGGAGGAGGATGAAATTCATCACTTATACAACAACAATATAAGATACTTCCACCAACCGTGCATAGACCACCATATTCAGTAAAGCCCCGTTTTGCGCAATAACTCATACAATCTACAGGATTTGGACAACCTCCCTCTGTATGGCACTCCACAGCTGCTGATCCTGAAATTCTTTCAATGTTATTAGAAATTATATGCAAATCTTATAAGAATTAAAAGATAAATATTACAAAATCATAAAAAATGAGAAACTAAACCTTTTTTTTTATATATATAAACTCAGGTGAGAATTTAATAGTTTGTACTTCTATGTATACCATTAATCATGTAATAAATTAGAACAATAATTTGTGTTGATAATTTATATGCATCAATTTTATTCAAAACAAATAAGACTGACTTTTATGAACAATTAAATTCTATTTCTAAATATTTAATAAAATTATAGCATTTGAATATGGGATTATTCAAATCATATTTTTTAGGTTAATAAAAAATTAAAATTTTTAAATGACCTTTAGGAGAAAAGAAGAGGAATACACACAAAATTATAGACTTACACCCAAATATTAATATAATGTTTAGTACTATTTAAAAAAGAATATTAAATTTATATTATAAAAAATATACATTTAGTATATATTTAGACTTATATAAAAATTCAAACATCTAATAAAGATATAATATATTTTCAAATTAAAAAATAATTTATAATTAATAATATTATTAAATGTAACTATGTTATATTTATAAATTCAATAAAAATAATTTAAAAATACTTATATATTTTATATAATTTTTACTATTTTCATTTATTTATAAATAAATATTCGCATCATATGTTTTACTGTTTCAAGAAATTAACATTAATTTCTGTTGAGAATCTATTACATTAATGACATTAAATATTATTAGTGTAAATCTAACAGCAAATATGTAGAGTTTTTGTTGGGTTTATCTCAAACTGAATTGTAAATATCAAACCGTTGGATCTTTAGAAACACCCCAATAAGTAACAATTCAACGATGCTCCAATCAGTTTTGAAAAAACACACTAAGTCAAAAAAAAAAAAAAAAAAAAAAAAAACTTAGCATTCAAAACACGGTAACAATTAGGCATAGTCTTCGTTATAATTCAATTTTTCTTCTTTCCCAAAATTTAAATAACATCATCACATTTAATTATTCACAACAATAATATTGAAATAAGGATGAATAAGTGATAGGGGAAAAAGGTGAACTCATATAATTATATATATACATATATATTTTAAAGGATGTAAATTTTATTCAATGTAAACTATATATATACACACATCAGAGGAACTGACATGAAAATAAATTAAATTAAAAAATTGTATAGAGTAGAGGAACACGGCAACAGCGTAATAATAAATATTAATACATAAAGGTCTACTCGAGATTTTGTAACATTATTTTAATATAAATAAAAAAGTCTTGTCAATTCTTAAAAATTTTATAAAAATATAATAATTTATAATAATTTTTTAAAAGATTTTTATGATTAAAATTTTAGTGTGAATTTTATTAGATTTCTACCAAAAACACTTATAATATTTTTTTTTATAAATTAATAAGATTTAAATGAATTTTATAGGTGCTTTTTAAAAATTTCAATTATAAATTTTTGCTTATAATTAATAATTATTTTTGTGTATTATACGTTGGAATTTAATATGTAAATTTAATATTTTAGTAATTTATCATAAAATATAAAATATGTAAAAAAATATTTATCTTGCTGATAATTTATATTTGTAGAACATTTTTTTCTTCTTGAATTTTTCATAAAAATGTTTTTTTCTTGGAATATTATTTTTATCAATTAATAATAAAAATAAAAATAAATATAAATGACAATGAGTATATAAAAATGATAGAAAGTATGAAAAAACACATAAATTTCAATGTAAGTTGAATAATACAAATAAAGCGAATATAAAAAAGAATAAAATTATTATTACTTTTAATTGAACTTTTTAATAATTTAATTAATTTACGATGATGGTAAATATATTCTTATCTTTTATTTTAAATATTTTTTCTCATTAAAAATACTTTTACAATAAATATTAAAATTATTAATGAAATAAAATAGATAAATATTATAAAATATAAACCTAGTTATAAAAAATTATATACCATTATTATTTGAATTGTCTGGTCACTAACATGAATACCATAATCATCTTTATCATTATTAGCCGTGGTCATGAAATAATAATATCTATAATAAAAGATTATCGTGAGATGATATTGTGTGATAAAAAATTATTAGATAGAAATTAATATTTATATATTTAAAATTATATATATATATATATATATAACAAAAATAATAATAAAAGAAGAAAATAAAGAAAAAAAAAATTTCAAGAATTTAACATGATTCAACACATAATATAATATGTATGACATATGTCCATGATTATATTAGGAAGTAATTTATTCTTGACGGTATTTAAAAGCTTTACAAGGAGTTCTTTACACATAGACATAAGAACAATCTCTCTCATTTTTTAGATGATGTGGGACTAAAGTCAAATTATATACTCTTAACGATTCTCTTACTTGGAGTTTGATTTACATCACTACCTAATGTAGTGCCTTCATCATCAATTATTCTTGATGGCCAGTTGATGTAATACAAAGTCTCAACTCAACATATCAGTTGGATTCTTTAACCTTGAGATCTGCTATTGTCGGACTTGTTACTGTTATGTTAGATAAGCTACTACCAGACTTGTTGTTGCCGGAGAAGCTACTATCGGAGAGGCTACTGCCTGAAAGGTTACTACTAGATCTACTATTGTCGAGTTTGCTTCTGCTAGACCTGCAACTACCATTGTCGAACCTGTTACTGTTGGAGAAGTTATTGCCAGACGTGCTAACATTAGATCTGCTATTGTCGAACCTACTATTGCTACTCCTAGAAAAGCTATTGGTAGACCTGCTGCTGTTATTGCCAGAGAAGCTATTGGTGGACCTGCTACTACTGGATCTGCTATTTCTACTACTGGATCTGCTATTTCTACTGTCGAGAAGTTATTGTCGAACCAACTACTATCGATTTACTATTTTCAGACCTGCTATTGCTGGACTTGCTACTGCCAATCTAACTGCTCTATGTCTTTTGACTTCTCTCCATTAAGGGTTGATACAACTTCTTCTGATACATATAGTCTTCTATTTACATCTTCCGAAATCTGAAGTCTTTGTCATCAAACTTCTCAATTTTCACATTCCCTTCTTCTAGTGCCATCGTTCCTGCTACTTTATAGGAACTCTCACCGCTTCTCTACCTTAAGGACAAACCAAATCTTTTTTAATATGAAAGATTAGACAGAGTCACAACCACATAACATACTAAGATATTGACTCTTATACCAATTGTTAAGAACAAAACAACGATAAAAGAAGAAACAAGAAAGAAAAAAAAAATCAAAAATTTAACGTGATTCGACACATAATATAATATGTATTGTCTATATCTATGACTATATTAAAATATAATTATTCTTGATTGTGTTTAGGAGCTTTACTAATATTATTTATATAATAGAGATATAAAAGCAATTCTTTTCATCTTTATCAGATTAAAGTCAAATTATATATTCTTATAATATATATATATATATATATATATAATATTATATTATATTATATATATATATATAATATTATATTATATTATATATATTATATTATATTATGAGTAAAATAACATCATAAAATTTATGTTTCATACATGATATTGATGTAATAAGAATATTTATAAGAAATGATTAATAGTTTGATTTTGATGAGAAATATTTAGTGACTAATAATATAAGTTAATTAATCTTTTATTTTATAATATATATATATATATATATATATATATTTAATTGATTTTTTTTTCTTATATTGTTAGTCGCTATTAAACACTTCTCAATTTTGTTTAAAGAATTTTCTACTTACTTGTTTCAATGTGCCAACTTAGTTAATAAGACAGTAAATTTATAACCTCCCAGCAATAAATAGGACCTGTAAAATGAATTATTTACGAATAATTAATCTAATTCATCACTACATTAATATTAACAAAATCTATTTTTAATTATTTCCATAATACGCGCAATCAAATATGATAAAGATAATATCTTGATCAATTAATTATATAATCAATTAATTATATAAGATAACATCTTAATTACTTTTATTTATATTCATCATAAAGACATTCTAATACAAAACTATTCTAATACAAAAGTTACCGAAAATAACGATTATTTTAAATTTTATAAAATTTAAAATATTTATTTTATTGATATATTAATTAATTTATTTAAATACTTAGAAAATTGTTATCTAATCTTAATCCCTAAATCATAATTACAATTAAAAAGGTTATTTATATTTTTATATTTTTTAAACATATATTATATTATATTATTTATTTATTCACACATACGTTTGGCTATAACTATCAAAAACGGGTTGATCCAACAATTTTGACTCATTAATAATACATATTAATCTAATTTAATTATTTGAAATTTTTTTGTTAGTCTAAATCAACCCGTGGTCGTGGTGTGTTGATGGGTTGACCAACCCACAAAACATTAAAAAAAAATTAAAACTTAAAAAGAAATTTAATTTTTTTTAAAAAAAGTTAATAGCATGAAATAAAGATAACAATATTGATGTCAGTTTTTTCTTATTTAATTTATCTTCATCTACAATAAAAATAAATAAAGTTAAAAATATTTAAATAAGTTAATAATAAAAGGATAAGTGGGACAATTACAATGCATCATATTAAAAACATGTTAAACCCGTATTTTCATATGCTTGTAATTTTTTTTTTTTAACTATTTGACCTTAACCAACCCAGAAATGTGGTTAATCAAGTTGGCCCGCATCTAAACCCTACTCGACAGATATAGTTGTGTCACCAACTCCATAAATTTTGAGGGGTTGAAAAAATTTTCTTTAGCATTTTAAAATAAAAAAATTTGAGACAAATAATTTATTCGCTCATTATTTTGCTCATTTGAATTATTTGTTTTCTCCTTTTTTTCATTTTACTTTCAATTTCCTTGATTCTAATCTCAAATTTAAATTCATGATTAGTTGTGCATTAAATTTTCACCTAATTATTTTACTGTCTGCAACATTATCTAATTTTATGTACAAGCCAATAAATTTTCATGACTGACCTTGGTTTAAGGTAATTGCTTGTTGCTAATGCCTTAGGGACTAGTTTCCAAAGGCAGTAGTTTTGTTCTTTTTTGTTTTTGCTATCTCTAATTCCATCAAGTATTATATTCTCCTTCATCTTACTCTTTCCTTTTTTTTTCTCTATTCATCCTCTCGTCTTTTTATTTTCTTTCTTTTTTTTTAAAAAAAAAATCATCTTCCCTAAAACATAATTTTACCCATCTAATTAAATTAGAGGCTAGTTTATCTAAACATAAATAATTGAGACTTATAAGTGATATTCCTTTTTAATGTTGATTGTGCTCCATAAAATTGCCTGTGAAAAAAAAATTATGAGAAATTAAAAAATAATTTTATTCAAATGGAATAGAATCACTATGAGTGACACAAACTTTTCTCTGAATATTTAACAAATTTTCGTTGTAAAATATTAATGTTAGAAAAAAAAAATCTCTGATTTATGTGCTAAATAGTTTAAATGTTTCAAGTTAACAAAAATTAAAAATTTCTAATTAACTTAAAATTTTAAATTAACACAAGTTTATTACATTATATCTCACACCAATTGTCTTTATTGTATTAATAAAAAGAAGTTAATGTCATCAAATAATAAACATTTCTGCTTCATAGCATAAATCAATTTACAAATTCACTTTTTGACGGTTATTTTAGATTAAAATTCACATCTTGACTAAATTCAATAAACATATTAAATCAAAAAGTCCTAATATTAATTACAACGTCAACAATTCGAATTTGAGGTTTCGTTTGAAGGATTTAAGTCTAATAATTAATAACGTATTAGTTTCTAATTCACACTTTATTATAGAATTAAAATTTGTTCAAATTAAATAAAAAAAACATTCATATAATGTAAAAGCATCTTAGTAGAGAAATTTGAATCCACAGTCTCGTGCTTATTTCCTTCTTAGATACATTTTTCTCCATCAGTATTTCAAGTTTGTAACTTCAAATTAAAATTTAAGAATTAATATATATCGATATTACTTGAAATTAAAACATTTTATTAATCTTTCCACTTGTGTTACGAACACAGTGAAAAAAGAGTGATTCAGAAAGTATGTAGCTAACTAGGTAGGACCCTGCAGCAACATTTATTTTGAACAGGAATACAAAAACCAGCCCTATAGCCCCAAAATGCACAATTATTGTCACAAGCTTTTTGATTTGGGCAGTAACCGCTCCCCCTCGGGCAAACTAGTGTCAAACTACTTGCTGGTCCTGAAATCAACGGAATCTCATTCAAATTCTATGCGCTGCACATCATACTTGTAATTTTAACAAACTAATATACAATAATTTAATACATATATATCATATCAATATGTTATTGATTGTTCCATGATTACCAACAATCATGTAGCAAAATTAAACAAGAGTTATCTTTGTTTCGTATAAACAATAGTTTTACTGAATAGGAATAAGTTATTTACTCAAATTATATATATAAAAAAAAAAAAAACCGAAATGCAACATAAGTTTATTACCTGAAGCCAGAAATAAAGCAATGCATATAATTCCGAAGAAAGAGCTGAGATTGATTTTTTTGATAGCCATTATGCGACGAAGAGCTTGTGTTCTCTCTCGCTTTCTGAGTTTACGCGTATATTTTAATGTACACACATACGTGAATACATATATATAGAGATATTCAATTTTGTTATTGTTATTTTTTATTTAATAAATGTATATGGATTTAAATAAAAAATCATACATTTAATAAATATAAATATTACACTAAAAGCATTAAATATTAACTGTTTAAAAGAATAATTAATTTTGAGAAGGAAAAGGCATTTAATACACTAAAAGCATTTAATACATTAATTAAAAGCATTTAATACACTAAAAGCATTTAATACATTAAAATAGATTCCAAGCTTCATATTTTTTTAATATCATTGAAAAAAATATAATTTCATTTAACAATGTTATTGGTAAAAGTGTGTATTGTTAGGTTTTTTGACCTTACTAGCAAAATTGGCGAAAGAAAATACGAAAATGAGTACGGTTGAAAATATATTACCAAAATAGGCCGGTCGCGGTACGTGGCACGACTACCTGGTCGTTACCTTTTCCGCGACTCCATGAGAGGTTGCCACGTGGCAAAAAAAGCCTACGTGGAAGGCTGACTTAGACACTAGTTGCTGGAAAAATAGCGACCACCCCTGGTGTCGACACGTGTCCAAAAATGGTTGGCGTGACAAACACGTTGGATTTGGCACAGGGAAAATGTGCCACGTGGCCTGGTAGCGGAAATCGCAGCGACCACGCCATGTGTCACGTTGTGGTCGCCACTCCACGTGTCACGTTGTGATTGAATGCGTTACACGTGGCGTGGTCGCGGAAATTGCAGCGACCGCGCCACGTGTCACGTTGTGATTGATTGCGTTTGTGGTTGCTGGTTTCTCAGCGACCAAGTTTGTGTATTCTTCCGCACCCCTGTTTGCGACCAACAAACACTATATATACCCCCTTTCCTCACCAATCTTCACACCAGTTTTACACACCGGTTCTACACACATGTATGAATTTATTTAGTGTTTCAATTTTTTTCTACTGTTTATTTCATTTCATTTTATATATAAATAATTATGTACAATTTTAATTTATTTATTTTGTTTTGTGTAGATAAATTGAAATTGAATGGCGCCTATAGTAATTGTTGTATACGCTAAGGGAAGAGTCACATAAATTGAGGAAGGAGTAAAATTTGAAGGATCAAGAAGAATTATAAAAATAGAAAGAAATATTAGTTTTATTGAGTTAAAAAAAACATTACGTCTAAAATTAAAATTACAAGATAATGAAGTAATAGGATGCATTACTACTAGATATTTTGTAAATAATAAATATGCATTATTTGAATTAGTTGATGATAGTGATGTCAATCTTATGATAACAAAATTTGAACAACCGAGGTTAGGTCATATAGAATTATGTGTAGAAATAGTTATTGCAGGTAGTGCGTCGTCGTATAATGAAGGTGGTGCGTTTGGGTCAAATGTTTGTAGGGCGTACGATGAAGGTGGTTTGGGAATAAATTCAAGTGAAGAAGATGAAACTTATATCGTCTCAGATTCATTTGGGGATTCGTCTTCTGATAGTGAAGATTTTGAAGGTCATTTACCTGAATCAAATGATGATGAAGTAAATGCGATATTAACAGGTTTAGGTATGAATGTCCAACCAATTGCATTACCTAATACAGTAATAGGAGAGATTAATTGTCAATGTGTTAAAATTAAGTATTGTAAAAGAATGTATTTAATTGTATAGTTATGACATTGCAGGTGATAGCCAACAACCGTTTTGACACAATACACCCCATTATACTCAAATAAATTGGGATCACCATGATGAAGAAGATTTGTTTGGTGTAAGAAGTCTTACAAGTTGGGTGGAAGGTCAAGAATTATTTGTGGGTTTGAAATTTGAAGATAAAAAAAGTGTTCAAAAGGCCCTAAAACTATACATGATGAATGTACATCAAATTTCGAAAGTCGTTGAGTCTAAACCACATAGGTATGTCATTAGATGTCATGATGTTGGATGTCCTTTTTATATGTGAGCTAGTTTATTGAAACGGACACAGAGATGGAAAGTCATACAATGGGGAGGACCACATAGTTGTTTAAATGCTAGTTTGAGTCAAGACCACGTAAATCTTGATTCTGATTTGATCAGCACATGCATACTAGGTAAATAGTAGAGTTGTTGTCGAATGATTGTTTTATCTCTTATTTTTATCGTAATTGATTTTTTTTTACAGGCATAATCAGGGAAGATCCATCAATTAAAGTTGCACTTGTTCAAGAGAGAGTGTCTAGCATTTTCAATTATAAAATTTCGTACAGGAATGCATGGTTAGGAAAGCAAAAAGCAATGACCATGATATATGGGGATTGGGCTGAGCCATATGCAGAACTTCCTGTCTGGCTTGAATACATGAGAAGACACTCTCCAGGTTCATATTATGAAATTTGTGATGATGATTTTTTTGTTGGTAACACTCTTAGTAATGAATTTAGACAATTTGAGCGTGTGTTTTGGATGTACAAGCAATGTGTCGATGCATTTAAATTTTGTAAGCCTATTATACAAGTAGATGAGACTCACATGTATGGGAGATATAGAGGAACCTTATTAATAGCAACTTCACAAGACAGAAATGGGAGTGTGCTACCTCTTGCGTTTGCTGTTATTGAAGGGGAAACACTATCAGCTTTGTTGTGGTTCTTAAGGCTGTTACGTCAACACGTGACTGATAAATTAGGGATCTCGATCATGTTTCCCTCTGAGTGTCAGCTGGTGAAGACTGTCTAACTGAGAAGGCGCAGCGGGAATAAACTGTCTCATGCCAAACTGCCTGATGACCCTATCTGCCTGGTGCCACTCAGCAATCTGAAAACAAAGAAGTGGCACAACAGCTCGCCAAATAGGCTGACCAGCACGACATATCTCAGGTACATACTGTAATAGAGCTCCACTATATGGCTCCCAAATAAACTGCACAAATAGAAATTACAACTTTAAATATTTGAAAGCATATACAAAAAAAATTCATATAATTAAAATGTTTAAGTATATTACCTCTTCACTAGTAAGAAGATCAAATGCGTATCTAATCACTAGGACATCATGATCAAAATGAATGTTTTCCATAACGGGTAAACCACCTACACAAAATACACATTAATCTTATTCAATTATTATAATCAACAAGAAATTAAATAAAAAAACAAGTTGCTTCTAATGGATATACCTGTGAGCTATCGGTGAGTGTGGTAGTCTAGGTGCAATGACTCGTGACACAGTGCAAGCAAACCTCTCTCAAGCCCATAACTGCACTGACACTATCATGCCACTAATGTTCACGTTCTCTACATTAGTTACATTGCACAACTCTCTGTATAGAAATCCTAATAAAGCACTACCCTAGGCATAGGTAGTGATCTCCCTAAAATCAGCGAGGAACTGCAACCATTTGAGGGATACTCATGATCCACTCCTATCAGGAAACATAATACCACTGATAAATCGTAAAATCCATGCACGTGCATATCTACGCAGTGCAACTGGATCGTCTAAAAATGGTGTAATGTCTCCAAAGTTCTCAGTTACTCAACTAAGCTTCACTGACGATCCCTTCACAACATCCGGTGTTGGTCTAATACCCAACACCGCCTCGCATATATCAGACCATCGGCCATGGGTGTCTGCAATCAAAGGTCTGTCATCAATAGGTACACCCAATAACATAGCCACATCCTGCAGAGTAATAGTGCACTCTCTGCAGCGTATGTGAAATGTATGAGTCTTTGGTCTCCAGCGCTCCACGAAGGCATTCAAGAGTCCCTGATGTACCTGCGTAACACAAAATTATAAACATATCAAATAATAAAGTAAATACGTAAGTAAACTACTAAAGAAAATTACTTAATAAACATAAAATAAAAAATAATTAAGTATGTAAGTCAACTAATAAATACTAATTAAATTTAAATAGGTAAATAAACTACTAAATAAAATTAAATACGTAAGTCAACAATACACAAAATTTAAACAACTACTAACTAATATTTACACATTTACACCTATAATAATTTGTAAAAATATTACCGTAACACACATACTAACTACAATTAAATAAAACAAATTACCGTAACACTACAATTAAATAAAAAATTACTAACATAAAATAATAATTTATTACTATTAAATAATAATTTATTACTATTACATAATAATTTTTTAATACTAAATAATAATTTATTACCATAATCACTATTAAATAATAACTTACTAAATTAAAACACTAATAATATATTAGTGTAATCACTAATAATTTATTACTGTAATCACTATTAAATAATAACTTACTAAATGAAATTAAAATATAAACTATATTACCGTAACGTAAACAACAATTAAAATAATAAAAATAATTATCTAACCTTACACATTAAAAATATTACTGCCTATAATTCTACCTGAAAATCTAACCACTTATTTTAAATATTATTGCCTATAATACTATCTAAAAATCTAACCACTAATTTTAAATATTACTGTCTATAATACTATCTTAAAATCTAACCACCTAAAAATCTAACCACCTATTTTAAATATTACTGCCTATAATACTATCTAAAAATCTAACCACCTATTTTAAATATTACTGTCTATAATACTATCTTAAAATCTAACCACCTATTTTAAATATTACTGCCTAAAAAACTACCTTTAAATCTATCCACCTAGAATAATTCTAATTTCATCAATAAAAATTAAATATAATTTCAAAATTAAAAATATTTGAAATACCTTCAAGTAGCCAATCTTACACACCCACATAAAACCAGCTTCTTCAAGGAGGTCCACGATAGCATCTGGTATGGTGGGTCGTCCTAAATATAGTGGCGGTTTCCTTCGTAGTACTAGCTGCCTACATTCTCCATTATTCCATACATGTTGGGAAATGTGAGCTTTTTGAAGCCACAATACATCTCCCTCAACTGGACCACACTCAATAACTAATCCACCGAAAGATGACGAGGATGCCATGGTGGAAAAACAAGATTGACCAGAGCAACTCTGTAAAGGAGGGAAGTAAAATTTTTTAACTTCCACCTCCTTTTATAGTGGTCCCAGAAATGGGGCGCAGGGGTAAGTCAAAAGGTGGTCGCTAGAAATTTCGCGACCAGGTGACATCATCAGCCAAAACTCGCCACTCTCCTCTCGACACGTGGCGTCACGAGAGTTGATCGCTGCAAACCCAGCGACCGCACCTCGTGACACTACACTATAACATTGTGACACGTGGTGTGGTCGCTACAATTTTCGTGACCAGGCCACGTGGCACATTTTCACTGTGTCAAATCCAATGTGTCTGTCACGCCAACCATTTTTGGACATGTGTCGACACCAGGGATGGTCGCTATTTTTCCAGCGACCAGTGTCCAAGTCAGCCTTCTACGTAGATTTTTTTTGCCACGTAACAACCTCTCATGGGTCGCAGAAAAGACAGCAACCAGATAGTCGCGCCACGTACAGTGATCGGCCATTTTGGTAATATATTTTCAACCGTACCCATTTTCGTATTTTCTAATTTTGCTAGTAAGGTCAAAAAGCCGTATGGTTAAGATGATAAATTTGAACTTTAAATGTGTACAATGTGGATATTTTCGTCTTACTAGAGTTTATTTCATGTCCAAATTATTCCAGATTTAATTCTTGTACGACTATTTGCATTAATATCTATCGATAAAAGAATTAGTGTTCGTTCATATATCAAAATTAAAAAAATTAAATATATATTGCTATGATATATATGTATTGAAAATTTTTTAATTTATACTCTTAATTAATTATAAAATTTCTAATTGAAAAACATAAATGAAGTTAATTATTTCAATTTGAACAATGTATTATTGAATACCTATTAAAAAATTTAAAATAATTCTTAATATTATTGTAGAAAATTTATATGTAGAAAAAATATATGTAAAAAATAAGTTAAGCTTAAAAATATTTAATCTTTATAATATATCTAAGTTTTATTTTATCTTTTTAAACATAAATTTTAAAATCGTCCATAATATTCTTTTTATCTTTATTTCTTATTATTATTTAATCATCATAACATCTATCTATCTATATATATAAACAATATTTATAATAAATGACACGTAAATTTAATAATAAAAGATAAAAAAAATTTAAAAATAAAATCCGTGAAGATTTATGTAAGATAATATCTTACTGTTATAATAAGTGTAAAAGTATGTGAAGTCCTCTGAATTAGTCTGACATATAAATCTAAACACGTGATAAAACCAGTGAGTATATATATATAGCATGACATTACACGTTTTCCTGCTTTGAAATATAAAAGGAATAGATACTTTGACCTCATAAATGTTTTTCATTTTTAATAAATAAAATTATTATAAATGATAAAACTCTCCTTCTGAATAAAAATTTATTTAAATTATTAATTTAATCTGATCAATTTTACAAGTTTTATGATTTTATACATAATAAAATAGTAACAAGAATTTTATTCACAACAAATAACTAAAAATTTTAAAATTGTAGGTGTTATAAATTTTTTTATGTAATATATATGGTCAAAAACAGTGATTAACTTTTTCAGAAACTTTAGATATATATAATGCAAATGTCTTTTTCTAATATAATTTGTTTTATTTCAAAATTTTATTATATACTGAATAAAATATTTATACCGAATATATATATATATATATATATATGTATGTATATATATATATATATGTATGTATATATATATATATGTATGTATGTATATATATATATATATGTATGTATGTATATATATATATATATACATACATACATATATATATATATATATATATATATATATATATATATATATATATATATATATATATATATATATATATATATATATATATATAGTGTACGTGGAACATAAATAGGTGTTTGTAATTTATATTTGTTTCAATGATCAAATTTTTGTCAAGTGCTCAATCACATTATTACGATCTTATCTGCAACCGAATCTTCTTTCTAAAATTAATTTTTCAAAAATAATTTTTCAATGAGGGAATATCTAAATGATGTTTTTTAAAAATTATATAAATATATATAACAATAATTTTATTTGAGTCAGAAAAAGAAAACAAGAATTTTATAATAATAATAATAATAATAATAATGATAAAAATCAGTTTCATATTTATTATAAGTGTGGTCTTGACATGATTAGCAGTGACATTGTTTTACAATTCAATGAGAAACCAGTAATTATGATTTTCAGTCATTTTCTCTTTTTCTTTAGGTTGAATGTCAACGCGTTTAAATTTGTTTAAAAAATATCTTTAAACTAGTATTATAGTGCATAAGATAAAGAATTATTTTATATAATTAAAATTTAGAATAAATAAACAATTTTGGTTGTGGTTAATATTTTAAATATTAAAATTAGTATAAATTAGATAAAAATAATAAATTGAAAGAAATAAGAGATTTAAAAATCGTAAAAGTAATAAAAATGTCTATTTTTTTTTATAAAATATTTATTCTAATTCATATATAAAAGACATTTTAAAACTATTTTTCCCGTACACGTTTTGCTTAAAAATAAAATTTAAAAACTAAAATATATCAACTCAGCGCAACCCGAACGGAGGGTAAAGTGATCAAATTATTTCCTTCGAAAAAGAGAAAAAAAGTGATCAAATTAAAAAAAACATAAAAAATATAATAATATAATACTTAATACTATTAAAAATTAAACAGTTACATTTGCAAAATATTTGTAAATTTAAATATGTACTACATTTAATAAATAAAATATTTAATATGAAATACTATAGGAAAAATAAAATATAAACGTAAGAACTATTGATAGTAAATATTTCATTCGAAATTGTATTATATATTAATTATTATTATTATATTTATTCATAAAATAAATTTTTAATTTATCAGAGTAGAGAATAAAATAAATTTAAAGTTCTTTTATTGTTGTAGGATTCTTTAAATGACATCATTATCAAGTTCTTTTCGTATGAGAATTACGCCTAGGATTGAAGAAAATGTCTGCATTAAGTTACCAAGTATTTAAAGGAGTAGAGTGAGGGGTGCATATAAAAAAACTCAATAGCGGGAGAGTCATGTTAAAATATAACGCAACTGTCATTTGCGTTTTATAGTTGCGTAAGACACCTAATGTTGCCATGTGACATATTCTCCTACGACCGCTAATTTCAATTTACCAAAACACAACAATGAATTACGAAATATAAATAAAAACGAATCCCTAAAAAATTATTTCAAACTAACCAAATTACGTAATTTGTTTGAAAATATAGCCCGTTAAATATTTTGCCATTTTAGTGGTGTACTGACTTGGATCGTTGGAACAAAATATGTTTGGTTGCTAATTCTTTTGCTGAGAATAAAAAATTCGGTCGCTAAATAGTATATATGTTATTTTAGTTTGAATAAATTAATAAGAAGTTATATCTTTAATATATATATTTTGATCGTATATATATATATATATATATATATATATATATATATATATATATATATATATATATATATATTATATTTATCGTATCTGGATCACGATTAGTGTGTGGTTATTCTTTTCAAATTTTATGCGACAGGTGGTGAGTACTTATAAAACCTCTAATGACTAAGTGAGTATTTGTCAAAGTAAATTAAGGTAAAGTAATAAAGATGAGAGAAACAAAACTTGATAATGAGCAATATTTATAACCTTGTTTAGTAAGGACATTCATGTAATTACAATCTAAAAAAGGATTTGGGCTTGGGTGGTACATTAGCCCTCGAGCTCAGCAGGTCGGGTGGCTGAGTCGCGGAGCTCTACGTCTTGCTCAAGGTCGGGTTTCGGACTTTACTACCATGTCATCGACATATACTTCCATGGTGCACCCGATCAAGTCATGAAATATCTAATCCATCAGTCTTTGGTTAGTGGCACCGACATTCTTGAGTCCAAACGACATGACCTTGTAATAAAAGTTGGAGCATGTTGTCATAAACGTTGTTTTGTTTTTGTCTAGTGGGTATATCCGAATTTGGTTGTATCCGGAGAAGGCGTCTAAGAAACTGAGCATGGCGAAGCCGAATGTGCCATCCATGAGGCGGTCAATATTTGGTAGGGGTATGTATCTTTCGGCATGTCTTATTGAGGTCGGTATAGTCACTGCACATGCCATTTGTCGTTGGCTTTTTTTACCATGACAACATTGGTTAACCAAGTGGTGTACGTGACTTCTCTAATGAACCCGACTCGATGAAGTTTATCGACCTCCTGTTGAACAATGAGGTGTCGTTCCTCCCCCATCCTCTGTGCAACTGGTCGGGCTTGTGGAAGGGTGGCAAGCTTGTGGCATATAAAGTTGGGGTCATTGCTTGACATGTCAGCTAGGCTCCATGCAAACAAATTCACATTGGCTTGGAGTACTTCTGTGATCTTGGCAAGGAGGGCAGGGGCCAAAGCGGTACCGACCCTAGTGTGTTGGTGGCTAAGAGGGCCAAGTGAGATGAGTTAGTGGGGTCGGCAAGGTTGGCCTGTCTTCATTGAATTCTGCTCTGGGGTTCATGTCTAGTGCATTCTCAAGTGAAGGGAAGGGCTGACCCGATTGGGAAGGTAGGGTGGAGGGTCGACCTGGGTTGTCAGGTTAAGGGGTAGCCCTTATGACATTGTTAGATTGTTTGGTGGTTGAGGTGGAGATCGAGTAGAGGTGGTCCTAAGACTCATGGAGTAGCATTCTCGTGTCGTCCATGGGTCTGCCTTGACTGTTATTATTGTGACATTCTCCCCGAGAACTTCATGGCTAAGTGGGGGGTGGACACAACGATGCCGAGCTGGTTCAAGGTACGACGGTCGATGAGTACGTTGTATGATGTATACGCGTCTACCAAAATGTAGCGGACTGACACTGTCTTTCATGCGTCACCCGTGCCGATTGTGGTCAGCAAGTTGATATATCCGCGTGCATGTACCCTTTCACCTACAAAACCCATGAGCGGGTCGAGGTAAGCCTCGATCATGTTCTCGAATAGATCTAGCTTCTTGAAGGTTAACCAATACAAAATGTCTACTGAGCTGTCATAGTCTATAAGAACTTTCCTCACCCTCCAGTTAAAGAAACTAACAAAGATAAGGAATAATCCTCACAAGGTAATTTTCATTAATCAAAAGTTGTTCTTACACATTATATGAAACATTTATTTATAGAGCTAAGTGGATGATGGTTCATATGTTTTCTTCAGCCGCTAAGCAATCCACTAGGCATTTAGTGCTCCACTAACATTAAGACACCCACTAACCATTTAGTGCTCCACTATCATTGAAATCACACTTCAGATATTTTTTGTAAGCCACTAAATAATCCACTAAGCACTAATTACTCCACTAGACAGACTAAAAGTCTCTTGAAAAGGTGCACCCAAAGGTTGCATGGAAATTACACAAAAAAATACATAATTAAAATAATTATTTCAATCTCATCTTGGTTACATTAGGTTGGGCTTCAATTGGTGTAGCCCATCCTTGGACACCTCCAAGTAATGCACAAAAATGGGCTTACGTAAATCTTATTTGCATTCTTTCTTGACCCAACTTGTATAGATCAACTTTGTTAAGGCCTTTAGCATCTTTAAACACCTTGACATTGTCATTGGACCGACCATGCTTTTCAAAGAGTCATCAACTTCACTTGGACCAGATTTGGATTGGTTTGAATCACTTGAGCTTGAAAATTTATATTGATCCTTTTGATTGCTATCAACCCCCTCTCCCTTGAAAGGATTCATCCTCGAATCAAAACCTTCATCCTGGGAAAAAGGAGAAATATGAGCAACATTAAAATTGTTTCTAATTCCAAGTTCACTAGGCAACTCCAATTTATAAGCATTATCAATAATTTTCTCCAAAACTTGAAATGGACTATCACCATGAGGATGTAATTTTGTTTTCCTTTGGTTGGGAAATCTTTCTATTCTTTTATGAACCCAAACCCAATCCCCGAGATTAAAAACAACTTTTCTTCTTCCTTTGTTTACTTTTTTTGTTACTTTCTCATTTTTAGCTTTCAAGCGATTATGGACAAATTCATTTAATTTCTTTACAACTTTAGCCTTTTTAGCTCCATCTAGATTCAAGTATTCATTTTCAGGCATAGGAAATAAATCTAAAAGAGTTAAATGGGACCTTCATCCTGTTATAAGCGAACTCAACAATTGACAAACACTCCTCTAGGTTAGCTTTATAGGTTAGCCTATTTGGGATTGTTGCACCGGGTAGAAAATCAATTTGGTGCTCAATGCCTCTAATTAGTGGCAACCCCTTAGGTAGCTCTTCCGCTAACACATCTGCAAAATCATTTAAAACAACAATAATCTTTGTGGACAGATTGTTAGTCATTTCAGGAGTGGATAAATAAGTTTCTTGAAGCATTAAAACATAGAGAGGTTGATGAGAAGTCACAACCCTATCTACATCTCTCAAACTTGCATAGAAAACACCTTTTTTCTCACTTGCTTTTGGCTTTTCTACACTCTTATTTTTACCAGTCTCAATCCTTTTCTTTGTTTCCTCTTTTTCTTTTTCTTCTTTTGCAGATTTATCTTTTTCATTCTCACACTCAATTGACTTTTTCTTCTCTCCACACTCTATAAGCTTTTTTCCCTCATTATCCTTTGTATTTCATACACTTCTTGTGGTAATAAAGGTACAAGAGTATAAGTTTTATTACAATGAACAATTCTATACTTGTTAGACCTTCCTTCGTGTATAACATCATGATCAAACTCCCATGGTCTTCCAAGTAGAATATGTGCAGCAGTCAATGGCACCACATCACAAATCACTTTATCTTCATACTTACTAATGGAAAACCTCACCTTAGCTTACTTCACAACCTTTGTCTCCCCATGATCATTAAACCATTGCAAACGATATAGATGAGGATGTTTAATCATAGGCAAATTTAGTTTCTTCACAAAATAAGAACTGACAATATTGGTGCAACTTCCTCCATCAATGATGAACAAACATTTCCCATCCTACACTTTGCATTTGGTATGAAAAATATCATGTCTTTGCACATCTTTATCATCCTTCACCTGCAAATTTAGATTTCTTATAGAAACAAAAATCTCACCACCACTGGATGCACATTGTTTGTCTTCCTCTTCATTAGTTGTTGCTGGTTCTTCTTCCCCTTCACTTTGACTCATGTAGGATCCATCATCAAGCATAATCATGGTTTTGGAGTTAGGGAAATTAGAAGCATAATGTCCTTTTCCCAAACACTTAAAACAAGTGACTTAGAAGTAGAAGAATTTTTGTTGGATTCACCTTTAAAGGGTTTATTCCAATTTGATCTTTTTAATTCAAAATTCTTTTTCACATCTACTTTCTTATTATGGTCTGAATTCTTCTAAGAAGAGTTATTAGAAGAAAACTTACTTGACCCACTTCTTCTCTTCAATTGCCTTTCAACTTTCTCAGCTTTGTGCATTAATTCCTCCAAATCTAGGTATTCATGTAGCTCTACCACATCAACAATTTCTCTTATCAAGCCACCTAGAAAACGTGTCATGGTAGCCTCGAGATCTTCTTGAATATTGACTCTTTTCATGGCTGTATCAAATTCTTGGTAGTATTCTTCCACACTCCTTGATCTTTGAGTGATGTGCTGCAATTTGGTCAATAAGTCTCTATAGTAATGAGGAGGAACAAATCTCTTCCTCATCATTGCCTTCATGTCTTCCCATGTTTCAATAGGCCTTTCCCTATTTCTTGTTCTAGAAATAACAAGTCTATCCCACCAGGTTAGAGCATAACCACTAAATTAAAGAGATGCAAGATGTACCTTTCTTTTGTTCGAGTAGTTATGAATGGCAAAAATCTTTTCCACCTTGGTTCCCAATCCAAATATGTCATGGGATCATTCTTTCCAAGAAAAGTCAGAATTTGAATCTTAATATTTTGGAGATCATCACCACTGCGATTCCTCCTCCTTCCTCTAGATGAATATGATGACATCTCAGACTTATGATCTTCATGGTCAGAATTTTCATGTCTCATGGAGTCTCGAAAGTCGGCTCCCCATTGTTCCATTCTTTCCATCATTTGTTCCATCATGATGTTGAATTCGCGATTCATGTGCTCCCTCCATGTTTTTTGCTCCAAGGTTTCATTTGGTTGTTCTTCCATGATGTGTCCTGAAAATTAAGAGTATAATGAAAGAAAATCTCACACCCTTTACCCTCCCAATTGATGTCACTCCCCAAGTGAATAAAACTCTCGGTTTTTATGATGAATAAGGTATGATCACTCGTTTCTTACCACTCGTTTCCTTATTAGCAGAATTTCCTTAATTCATTTAGGAGTCTTATGCATTTTATGCACCGTGATGCAACTCAACAGAAACAATCACTAGAATGTGACCAAGAGAAACGACACCCATGCAAACAAGATTTGTCCAGGATGAAACTTTAACACTAGAGTAGGAAAAAGAGAGTATAAAAGAAAAAACAATTAAAATAACAATTCAACACTCTTTAACTTTCTGACTTTTTTTTAAACTTTTTTTTTCATTTTTTTTAACTTTCTTTTTCATTTTTTTTCTATTTTTTTCTTTGTAAGAGAGGGTGTATAGATAACAAGATGAAATAAGAATATATGCAGAAAAATAAAATAAAAGATATGATCAATTCAAGAAGGATAGCTTTGAATACCACTTAATAACAACCATATTATGGTTGCTTAAATTTCGTAGGGTCGTTTTCTTGAATGATCTAGATAAGGCCACACCTTTAACCTTAGTGATCACAACAACAGTGAGTATATGAAACCCACCACCTTTGTGAGTCGAACCTTAGAAAGATTTATGGAAATATCCTAAGACGTCCCGCCCCAACTAATTGAATTGAGCAACAATAGGTATATTAAGCCTATCACCTCCACAATGTTGAAATTAGAAGGAATAGAAAGTCGTTACTCAAACTCTAAGCCAAGGAACCCAACAACAACAAGTATATCAAACTTGTCACATTTGGATGTCACAAATGGATTCTAAGAGTCTAAGTCGAGACGCCACTACTAATGGGGAACACTCTAGTAGATAAGTCTGTTAAGTGTTGCAAAGGAAATTGCAAGACTCCTAACTAGTTAAAGAAACTAGCAAAATAAGGAATAATTCTCACAGGGTAATTTTCATTGATCAAAAGTTGTTCTTACACATTACATGAAACCTTTATTTATAAAGCTAAGTGGATGACTATTCATATGTTTTCTTCAGCCACTAAGCAATCCACTAGGCATCTAATGCTCCACTAACATTAAGACACTCATTAAGCATTTAGTGTTCCACTATTATTGTAATCACACTTCAGGTATTTCTTTGTAAGACATTAAATAATCCACTAAGCAGTAATTACTCCACTAGGCAGACTAAAAGTCTCTTGAAAAGGTGTACCCAAAGGTTGCACGAAAATAACACAAAAAAATACATAATTAAAATAATTATTTCAGCCACATCTTGGTTACATTGGGTTGGGTTTCAATTGGTGTATCCCATCCTTGGACACCTCCAAGTAATGCACAAAATTAGGCTTACGTTAATCTGATTTTCATTCCTCCTTGGCCCAACTTGTATAGATCAACTTTGTTAAGGCATTTAGCATCTTTAAACACCTTGACATTGTCATTGGGCCCACCGTACTTTTCAAAGAGTCCTCAACTTCACTTGGACCAGATTTGGATTGGTTTGAATCACTTAAGCTTGAAAATTCAGATTGATCCTTTTGATTGCTATCATGATATGTGATGGGTCGCGGTATGTGGCTGCGGGAACGCATTAAACGAGATTTGTTGGGGCAAGTCTGCGCGTGTTGTACCCCAGAGCGCGAGTTGGGCTGTGTCACACGAGGGCCTCCAACGACACTCCGAGCCCTCGGCTGACACTTGTAGGAGGAATCAACCTCTTGGTCTTTGTGATGGGGTGACTTGTCGCCTCCTGGAGGAAGGTTGTTGGACTGATGCTGGGCAGACTTGGTGTTGTCCCGGTGTCGGTTGGAGAGCTGGTCGTGAAGGGTTTGTAGCTCGGCTTGGTGTTGTTCCTGCATAACGCGTAACTCCTCCCTGTGTTGATTCCATAGGGTCACTATATCTTGCCCGATTTGTTATCGGACTCCGTTCATAGCAGTGTCGATGTGAGATCGGAGGGCTCCGTTCATGGCATTGTCAATGTGAGACCAGAGGGCGTCTAAGATTGAGGGATCCATCTGCGATGCAGATGATCTGCTTCTCGTGGTTACCATTCAACCTTGTGGTCGTGGGGAGTTTACCGACTCCACAGTAGGCGCCAAATGATCGTACCCAGATCACCGGTGACGTGGGTGTTGACATATAATATTCCTTCCAAGCTCTGTGCGATAGGTGATGGGTATCTGCATAAACTCTGATGATTAAATGAGTATATAATAAAATAGTAAAGATTAAAAAGACAAAAGCTAATAATAAACAATATTGATAATCTTGTTTAATGAGAACGTTTACGTAATTACAACTAGAATGGAACTTAGGTGAGTCTATATATATATATATATATATATGTATATATATATATATATATATATATATATATATATATGTATATATATATATATATATATAATTCGATGCTAACTAAATTTTATAATAATAATAATTTAATCATAAGTGTGATCTTGACGTGATAGTTTTAGCCAAATGAAACAAGAGAACAATTTTCATGATTTTCACTTAAGACTTAAATTTTTTTTCAAAAATGCCTTAAGAGTAGCTAGTACTATAGTGCACAAGATATAAAGATTTATTTATATAGCTAAAATTTATATAATTTATATTAAATGAACACTTTGACAGTTTAAAGTTTATTTAAAAAATAATAATTTAAAGAAGTAAGAGATTTAAAAAAATGCTATTCAACAAAAAAACCTAACAATATTCTCGTTCCTGAAATATTTATATATTCTAATTTATACATAAAAATGATTTTAAAACTATTTTATCTAAATACGTTTTGTTTAAAAATAAAATCTAAAAATTTATGAACTCGGCGCAACCCGAACATATCCTAAATCTCTATAATTGAAAATACCAAAGATTTGCCTAAACCCGAGTTTTAAATTTTAAAAAGAAAATAGCTAGAAGAATAATTAGTTTTCTTAACAAAAATCTAAAATTCTTGAAAATTTTCCCTACAGTGTCCCTTTCCATATCTTTTATATATATACATATAAACTCGTAATTTGACAAAATTTAATTTATAATTATGAGCAAGAAGATTATATAATTAATTAATTACAAATTAAATTTGTAATAAATTTATCATTAATAATTAATTATGATGTAATTGACGGGTATAAAATATTTTATCGTGACAATATGTGACAATTTTATAATAAGAATTAAAAATATATTATAATTGACATTCCTAACAATAACTCGCACGTGATTCCATATTACTAATTCTTTTCATCAAACCTTTTTCAGATAAATCTAAATCATGTAATTATACGATAATTACTAAAAAAAACGTAACTTCAAATTAATCCTTAATCGACATAAATTTTATTAATTTTTATTATTGAGTAATCATAAAAATTACATAATATTTTTTTATATCTTATATGGAAACTTGTATTCTAAACACAATAAAAAAACACTATTTAACTTGCCTTTCTGTTTATGCAGCAACATTGATTTCCAGGAGAAACAAGAACGCAAAAACAACTTTCAAAGCCAAATATACACAATAGTTGTTACATGCTTTCTTGTTTGGACAATGTAAAATAATTTACATGATCAATCATTCATAGATAAAAATATGTGTACAATTTTACTATTAAAATCAAAAAATTTATGAGTTATAATTTATTAATTTTCATGGTGTCAATATGTGATAAGTTATTATTAAAATATTAATATTATATCTTTCTAAATACAATAACTAATAAAAAATTATAATAGACTCTTCTAAACATCATATTATTCACGACTAATATTCTTTATGCTAAACTCAACTTTTGTTTCATACATGTAAATAATATATAACTATTCGATTCCGATCAAAACTAAGATTCAAATGAATCCTCATACATTTTATTAACTTTTATCATTGATTAATCATGCAAATAATATAAAAACATATTTTATATTAAAACACTTTTTTTTTTCATAGTTCTACTTTTTTATGGAAACTTGTGTTCCAAACACAATAAAATACAGTGTATCTATATAGGGCCATTTTTGCAGCAACATTCATTCTGAATAGTATGAGAGCAGAAGCCACTTTGAAAGCCAAAATAGACACAATAATCGTTACATGCTTTCTGATTTGGACAATATGGCCCCGGGTGACAAGTTAATGGTCCTCCACTCGCTGTTCCTGAAATTAATGGAATCTCATTAGAAATTGTATCAAAATCATAGTTTTATTTTTAATAAACTTATGCATGAGAATTCATGGTGTGTTGAGTTTCCTGATAAAATTATAATTGCCGGAATTTTCTCATTTTTCAAGATAATAAAATAGAAGCGTATCTTATCATGCTTTAAAATGAAAATTAATTACGTTCAGCGTAACTATATTTGAATACATTTAATAATTAATATCAAACAAATATGATCTTTTAATGAGTAGTATTGTCGTAAAATTAGAACAAGAATTATCTTAATTTAATTTTTTAAAAAATCATTCTTATCGTAAAAAAAAATATATTTGCGAGTATCACTTTCTCCTTGTTCTTGCTTTGACACTGTGTAATTTATGTGCTTAACATCTCAAATCATTCTTTTCAAATTATCAAAAATTAAAAGTTCCAAATAAACTTAAAAAAAGAAAAACTAAACACAAGTGTATTACCTGAAGATAAAATTAAAGCAATGCACACAATTCCGAAGAAAGAGCATAGATTGATCTTCATAGCCATTTTGCGATTTGTGTTTGTGTTCCTTATTGTTTTCTCGGCTTACACAATATTATAAGTATATATAGAGGGAGGGATAAAATTTTGTAATGATTATTTCTTTTTATTTTTTAATGTATTTGAGAATCTAAAAAGTCAAACATTTAATAAATAAATAAGTATATACTAATTTTGAAATTTAGTCAACACATTATTATTAATTGTAATATTAAATTTAATTTTATATCATAACTAAAAGTACAATTATTAATTTTAAGAAATGTATTCTAAAGTAGGTCTAGCACCTGTATAGATTTCATCCATTCATATATGTGTGAGTATTAACAACATTAAATATTTAATATTATTTAATTATTATTATTATTTACAGAAAATTACAAAATATTTAAAATAAAAAAATATTCAATTATAAATAAGAAATAATGTAATCATATAAATATAATAAAATTTAATTTTAAATTAAAAATTAATTGTTTTAAGTATTATTGGTTATAAAACCCATTTTAAAGTAATCAAATTATTTCCTTCGAAAAAGAGAAAAAAAGTGATCAAATTAAAAAAACAAACTTAAAACAAATAATAATATAATACCTAGTACTATTAAAAATTAAAACAGTTACCTTTGCAAAATATTTGTAAATTTAAATATGTACTAAAATTAATAAATAAAATATTTAATATCTAATACCATAGAAAAAATAAAATATAAATGTAAGAACTACTTACTGGTAGTAAATATTTCATTCAAAATTGTATTATATATTAAATATTTTTTTTATTATTATTCATAAATTATATTTTAAATTTATTAAATTAAAGAATAAAATAAATTTAAAATTCTTTTATTGTGTGCAGGATTCTTTAAATGACATCATCGTCAAGTTCTTTTCGTCCTAGAATTACATCTAGGATTAGAAAAAATGCCTTAAGAGTAGCTAGTACTACAGTGCACAAGATAAAGATTTATTTATATAGCTAAAATTTATATTAAATGAACACTTTGACTGTTTAAAGTATATTTATAAAATAATAGATTTAAAGAAGTAAGAGATTAGAAAAAATTCTATTTAAAAAAAATGCTATTTAACAAAAATGTCTAACAATATTCTCGTTCCTGAAATAGTAATACATTATATTTTATATATAAAAATGATTTTTAAAACTATTTTATCTAAATACGTTCTGTTTAAAAATAAAATCTAAAATTTATAAACTCGGCGCAACGCGAACATATCCTAAATTTCTATAATTGAAAATACCAAAGATTTGCCTAAACCCGAGTTTTAAACTTTAAAAAGAAAATAGCTAGAAGGATAATTAGTTTTATTAACAAAAATTTAAAATTCTTGAAAATTTTCCCCAGACATTAAAGTGTCCATTTCCATTCTTTATATCTTTATATATATATATATATATATATATATATATATATATATATATATATATATATATATATATATATATATATATAAACAAACTCATAATTTGACAAAATTTAATTTATAATTATGAGCACGAATATTATATAATTAATTAATTACAAATTAAATTTTGTAAAAAAAAAATCATTAATAATTAATTACGATGTAATTGACGGTATAAAATATTTTATCCACAATACTTGATATTTTTATTGTAAGAATTGAAAAAAATATTATAATTGACATTTCTAACTACAACTCGAACGTGATTCCGTATTACTAATGACTAATTCTTTTCATTAAACCTTTTTCAGATAAATGTAAATCATGTAATTATACGATAATTACTATCAAACGTAACCTCAAATTAATCCTTAATTGACATAAATTATATTAATTTTTATTATTGAGTAATCATAAAAATTACATAACAACTTTTTTATATATATTTTATATGGAAACTTGTATTTTTTCTAAACACAATAAAAAAAGACTATCTAACTAGGGTTTCTGTTTATGCAGCAACATTGATTTCCAGTAGAAACAGTAACGCAAAAACCAGTTTTAAAGCCAAAATATACACAATAGTTGTTACAAGCTTTGTTGTTTGGACACTATTCCCCCGGCTGATCACAATCTATTGAACTAATCCCTAGCCCTGAAATCAATGGAACATCATTATAAACATCATAATTTTATTTTTGATACATCATAATTTTATTTTTGATAAACTCATATATGAGAATTTATGTTGTGTTGGATATTTTTTTTTGTTAAAATCATATTCAACATAATTTTTACAATTTTCAAGATAATAAAACAAAAGCAACTCTTGTGATATTTTAAAATGAAAATTAGTTATACCCATGACTATTATTCGAACCAAATAATGTTGTGTATTGAGTTAATTTAAAGTCATACGTTGGTGATGAGTATTAGAAAGAGAAGTGAGTAAAAGACCTATAGAAGATAGAGTGATAGGTTTTATAGTGTATTAGGTTTTAAGTAGTATATCAAATATGTGAGAGAGTTTGCAATTTTTCCGTGCAAAAATTATATGTGGGATGATTTGTAATTTTCCCGTACAAAAATTTCATGTGGGATGATTTGTAATTTTTCTATACAAAGATTACATGTGAGAGGGTTTGTAATTTTTTCGTGCAAAAATGATATGTGAAGAAAGTTTGTAATTTTTCCATTAAAAAAATTACAAGTAGTGAATTTTGTTTCAGCGAAACCGTAGAGTAAGTGTTTGGACACTGAACCACATTAATTCTTTTTTGTGTACGATTCCTCACTCCCTTGTATGTTTAAGGTTGAGTTCTCACAATTAGATCACACAAAATAAATACTTTTTATTATGTTTAACAAAACTCCCAACTCAAATATTCAGGTAATTGACTTGAATACGATTGTTATGGGAACAATTTACGCAAATAGACTAGTTTGTTTAGTATAATGCGGACAAGGAAAGGCGCATTATGGCCCATAATGCGGTTGGGTCTGGCCACATTTTGGGTGCAGAAAGCCCATGGTGACATAATGCGGGCAACAACAGTCAAATTTTATGTAGTGTCGACACGTGGCGGACATGCAGAGGTTCTTACATAATGTGGATTGCAGCAGCCGCGTTTTACGTGGTGGACATGAAGACTAAATGCGGACAAACTCTGGCCGCATCTTTCACCATGAATTTTACATTTCACTTTCATCTTTTATTTTCACGACACATCTCCATTTTTCAGACGGCTGCCCCCCTCTTCTCCCTCTATTTCTGCATCCCTTTCCTCTTATTCTAGTTATTCTAGTTTTTGAAGTGGTCCTAGTCAAGTTGGTCTTCACCTCAACAGAAAAGGTAAGTCTTCTCCCCCATCATTTAATTTAAATTTTTTTATTTTATTATTCTGTTTATTATTTAAGTTTGTTTTGCAATATGTTAAGTTTTAATTAGTTAGGGAAATGTAGTAACTTGTATTTAGGAAAATGTAGTAATTTGTATTTAGGAAAATGTAGAAATTAATTGTTAGAAAAATGGCAGATTTAATAAAATGTAGTAATTTATTAGTTAAAAAAAAATGTAGTAATTTGTTGCTATTAGGAAAATGGTAAATTTAATATCTTGTAGTAATTTTTTAATTAGAAAAAATATAGTAATTTTTTAATTAGAAAAAATATAGTAATTTTTTAATTAGAAAAAATGTAGCAATTTTTTGTTGTTAGGAAACCGTTAGATTTAATATAATATAGTACTTTTTAATCAGGAAAGTGTAATTATTAATATAACAATATAGGAAAATATTAGTTAAAAAGAATTAAATTATATGTAAAATTTGTTACAATTTATTAATTTTAAATTTTGCTTGTAATGTATGTATTTAATTTTTATATTTTTTATATTTTCTTAATTAGAAATTTATAGTGTAGTAAATTATTATTAAATTAGAATTTGAAAATTATGTTATCGTATGAATGTTGATAATTTTTGTCATACCGTATAAACTAATTTATATTGAATTTAAATTAGAAGATGAGACTAGTAAATTTTATCATAAATATAGAAATTTTAAATTAGATTTCACTATTTAAAAAATTGATGTGTATGAATTTTTTCTTTTTGAATTCTAAAGTTAATTATATGAGTAATATTTTATATTTATGTTGAATATTTTTTTTTTTGCCAGGTTTAGGATTGATTCAGGATCTATAGAAACAGATGTTTTATGGATGCAACAATATCATAGCTTGTTTGGAACACTAGTGATAACAGGAAATTAAAATTGAGACGAGTTGTTCCTATGTATCAGGGCCAGCTGAGGTTTTCAGATGCAATTTCTCCATATTTGCATGAGGAGGTTGGTTTTTTCTGGGTTTGTCAACTTGGGTATTTGAAAATTGATGGAGGGTTGTTGCATGCTTTCATTGAGAGATAGAGGTCATAGACTCACACATTCCATATGCGGTGTGGCGAATGTACCATTACGCTGGAAGATGTAGCGGTAATGTTGGATTACCAGTTGACGGTAGACTAGTTATTCGACCGACACATGGGCATTGAGCTGAGCAGGCAGAAACATTATTGGGTGTAAGGCCAACAGGTGAAGATTTAAAAGGTTCCTATGTGAAATTAAGTTGGTTGGGTGATCAGTTTAGTGATGTAACACCGTATGTTGATGACCTCGAGGTGCTATTCTGCTTTACATGTGCTTGGATATTACGTTTCATAGGTAGCGTAATGTTTGTGGATAAAAATAGCTCTAGAGTGTTATTACCATATTTGCAATTTTTGGATGATTTTAGAGAAACAAAGAAATATGTATGGGGCAATGCATTATTAGGATATATGTACCGAGAGTTGTGTAATGCAACTAATATTAACGCAAGATTTGGATAGCGGTTTTGGTACAATTATGGACTTGGGAAAGATTTACATGCTTAGCTCTGCATGTTACAGTGACACATGATCAGGACACACCATTTGGTCACATGTAATATAATACTTTGTTAATATTTATGTAAAAATTTACTATTTCACCAAAAATGAGTGATTGACATTTATTTATTCTTTTAGGTGGCTTCCTACCCAAAATATAATTTTTTTTTAATGATGATATGAAGGTTGTCTGTCACAAATTATATGTATTACCATCAAATCAGGTAAAATGTTAATTAATATTTTTTAATGAACTAGTTTAACTGTTTATTGTTGTTTAATATAATTTTTATATAATTATCTGTTGTTTGTGCAGTTTGTGTGGCAGCCATACTCTGGAGTGGTTTTTAATTTGTTACCACAAATTTACTTAGCTGGCCACGAAATATGGAGAGTTGTGGTCTCATTTATCTGTTTTCAGATTGCAAAGTGGCATCAGCCTGATAGGGTAATTCAACAATTTGGGCGTATGATTATTCCTAGTCGTCAAACACCATGGTCATTGTAATTAAACATACTTGCAATTTTAATTGATGGATCTTCCTAGATCATACCTGAAATTACCAGTATGTTTGTTAAAAAAACCTGACACAAAATATACATGTTTAAACCATTAATACTAATTTCAAAACACCTTAATTTTACTTACCCACAATACACATACTGATCAAATTTGAATCAAGATGAACAAATTCTTAAGTCAAACTGGTGTTTAAACAAGTATGTGGTCCACCCCATGTTACTTTCAACCACTTATATGTCCTTTTCGATTTTATATCCCGCATATAAAAAGGACAAGGAGATTCAACACAATGTTTTGGGCAATGAATAACATAAAAACTTGATTTTGACTCGTCCACCTTACATGTTTGATGAACATTCTTTAGATATCTTGATACAACAGTTTGCACTTCACTTTTGCTATCAAATTCTAAACCAACACTTAATTCTTGTTCAATCGACCAATTTGAACCAACTGTTAAGCCCCATAAATTTATTATAAAAACAAAAAATTTCAATACCAAACAATATTAAATTAAACTATTAATAATCTAAATTACAATATATTAAATCAATTTAACAAAATTACATACATCTTACCTTGATAAACAATAATATTACTCTAATATTCATGCAATAGTGAATAAATAAACTCATTATATTAAGAAAAAATAAATAATATTAAAAATTTTAAAAAATAAATTTAAGCTTGTCTTTACTTTTAAATTTGTGCTAAACTAAGTTGGGAGGTTTATATAACAGTTAAATGGTGTCTGGACTTGCACTGGATTTGGTCCAAACCAGCCAACACTAAACCGCGTTATATACAAAAATTGCAGCCTAATCTAGTCTATGTTTCTGCTTACAAGCTACGTGTCACCACCCTACAAAATGCGACTTAGCTTGATCGCATTTTATCTGCACATCACATACCACCACCTTATAAAATACAGTTTAACCTAATCGCATTTTACTTCGTAGACTTCTGCACCTAAAATGTGGTGAATCTAACCATATTTTGAATCATAATGCAGCTTCACTTGTGCGTATTATACTAAATATATAATTTATTTACAACCGGAACCGGACCCATTTAGATAAATTATTATTATAACAATCCTACTCAACTTAATTATCCCAAGTACTCATTAGAATAACCGACAAAGTTGGAAAAAAAAAATCACATTCAGCTTAGGTCAAATCATTTTTTTCACGTTAACAAAAATTTAAAAGTTCTAAATAATTAAAAAAAAACTAAACACAAACTTATACCTGAAGATAAAATTAAAGCAATGCAGAAAATTCTCAAGAAAGAGCATATAATTGATCCTTGTAGCCATTTTGCGAATATGTGTTGGTGTTCTTTTGCTTTCTCAGGTTATGCTACTATACTCTAAGTATAAATGGAGGGAGAGATAAAATTTCGTAATGATGATTTTATATTAAAAACAATTTTAATGCATATAAACACATATATAAAAAGTCAAATATTTAATGAGTAAATATTATATTTTTAAAATATAATATATAAGTTATAAATAATAATAATAACATAATCATATATTGCAATTAATAAGTACAAATAAATATTATATTTGTAAAATTTAATATATTAGTTATAAATAATAATAATATAATCCTATATTAAAATTAATAAGTACAATTATTAATAAGAAAGGTGTTTTAGAGAAGGATAAAAGAATATAGTCAAAATTAGGTTTTTAAATTATTTTTAGTGAATATTACATATTTTGTTGCAGTTCATTATTGTGTTTGGATTTTTTTTTTTAATGAAATATGTTAACTTTGCATGATCTTGATATCTTTTTCTATCAACAAATATATTTTTTTTGGATTCTTATGCAATAATTATTTTTCACGTGATATTTATCCCAACTCTATATAATAATATTTTTTCTAAAAGAATAATTTTATATCTCTAGGAATTTGAATAAGAAATTGCATCGAGGCTGAGGGATGTACTCTCATTGGTCAATTGATAGAGTGATACTCTTTAGTGGCGAGTTATCGACACTACTGTAAATAAAATTATTTGATATATGAATTTCATACATATACTTTATAATTTAGTGATACTACCATGGCAAGCAGGGCGGAGCGAGGGGTCAAAAAATTCTTTTTTAATTTTAATATTTTTTATTTTTTATTTTTATTTTATTTTTTTAATAATTTTTTTCAGAGATTAACATAAATTTGAGAAGGATTAAAATTTATTATTAATATATATAAATTTATATAAATTAATATATATACATATATATAAAAAAAATTAATATATATATATATATATATATATATAAAATTAATATATATTTATTATTATAACAGATATATAAAAAAAATTGGGAACCACGACCCTTAGTCTTACACGTAGTGCCGCCTATGATCGCAAGACTGGGAAAATATTCCAATAAAAAAAATAGCAAAATAATATTTATTTAAATCAATAATTAATTTAATTAAATTATATATCAAAATTTTAAAGGAGAGATATTAAATGATATAACTTATACCAATTGTTATACTGATAAAATCTTAAAACAAAATATAATGTTTATTGATCAAATCGTTCAACTAAAATTATATAGTACTAAGATCATTTATGCCAATTTTTGTCAAAATTAAACAACAACAAGAAAATAATTAACTTATTTGTGTTTTACTATATTTTGAAAATTATATATTACGTTAATTTTGATCTATATTAATGAATTATCAAATAATTTTAAATTAAAAAAGTTTTGTATGTGATTTATATTAATGGAACTTTTAATCTAACAATGAATTTTATTATAAAATTATTTAATTAAAAGTTAGTGAATTATGTAATAATCGGTGAAATTTTAAATGATATAATTTGATCCCTTCGCAATTTTAAATAATATATATAAAATAAAAAATATTACAAAAGAATGATAGTATTCTTTTGTAAATGAAAAAAATATTTTTTTGTGACTTGTAAATGACAACATTGTTAACTTAATTAATTACTTTTTGAAATAGTTGGAGGATTAATAAAAACAATGCAAACTAAAATATTTAGCTAAAAGATCCTTGGACTAATTAGTTTGTAACACGTATTTTATTATTTGATTAAATATTATTAAAACTTAGGTGAGAGAATCTTTAAATAAAAAATTAAATCTACAAAATTTGATCCTTTTTAGCAAACATAAGATAATAATAAATATTACATTTAAAAAGTGTTTTACCATCAAAGAATATGGTTTGTAAAAATGTTAGTGGGCCGTAGCAAAAATAATATTGGGCCGAAGCAAAAAAGCCGAGGCTCAAAACCGATAAATGGCCCAAAACGAAAAGAGAACCGCGCTTTATCCGTTTCTCATTGTTGTACGCTAAACTTGTTAATTGCTAAGGTTTGATCCTAAGACTACGAGGTTTGTGTTGTGTCTACAATGAAAGCTTCGTTTTTTCTTCCCTCACCCTCTTTCACCGGATTCAGGTTCTCTTTCTCTGCTTATTTCACATTAATTAATGCTTTGCTTCTCCCAACTCTGTTTGTGGTGGTTTACTTGGTCTTATGTGTTCTGTTATCTGTTATTAGGACAAGCAAAGAGTTTCCTCATACTCTGCCACTGTGTGAGTTGAAAACCATTAAATGCTTCTCAGTTTGTAATGAAAAGCAAAAGCTTTACATTATTCCCATTAGGAATGTTTGTGTTCGGTTCTGTATCTCAAGATCCTCTGTTGGGTCAGTGGAATTCGGTGGAACTGGCCCACATAGTGATGCTTATTCAGAATTTTCAGCTCCAAATGACTATCAGAGGTGGGAATTGGTTCAAATTATGCTGTCTCGTATTTCTGTTGTGTTTTAAACTTTGAAGCATTTCCAAATTTCAATTTTGTGCATAAATTTTGTTGTCTAGGGATTAAGCTTCTTTGTGTTGTCATTATGATTTAAATGGTTTATTCTCCAATTGACAATGTTCCTTGGCTTTGGAAATTAACATTTCACACACAGAATCAGCAGTTTAGAGAGAGAGTTGGAAGAGTTATTTGATGAAGTGAAAAGAATGATTAGGATGGGAAACAAGAATGATGCTATTGACCTGCTTACTGCAAATTATGAAGTAGTGAAAGAGAGGCTGAATGCAGGTACTAAAGGCATAGAAGAAGCTGCAATTTTGGACATCGTAGCGCTAGGTTACATGGCTGTTGGAGACTTGAAATTTGTAGGGGCTCTGTTGGATATGGTATTCTCCCCTTTCCTCCTGTTCTAGTGTATTCTTCTGTCATTTTGATATCTTGTATAATTGCAGTAGAGATTTTGCTGGGTTCAGAGTAACTTAAATTTATATCTTTAATGTATGGTATGTCATTAGTTGAACAGAATCTGCATGACTTTTTTTACTGTTCTAGAATAAGACTTCAGCATAACGATTTATGAGATGCTAATAGCTGTAGCTTTTACTATAAGGGTACCAGAGTAGAATGAGGAAGTCAACGGTTGGTGTTATTTTTGTTTTCTACCACGAGTTAATAAATTTTTCATGGTTTCTTGGGATAGAATGAATAAATGGTTTGCCAAGAAATGTATGCAGTTAAATTATCTGTAATCACTCTTGAGTGACAGACATGTTTTCTTGCATCAGGTTGAGTGTTTCCACCAGTTTGATTAGTGGTTACTAACTTTCTATTAGTGTAACATGTTTGACGCCCTTGTACTGAAATAGTTTCCTTTGTATCTGTCTTAGTTTGAATATTCCCAACTGATAATTGCAAATAATTATATATTCCTCATTTCTGCTGAAATGCTAAAGTGATACATTTGCACCTCTATGTCGTTTTCCCTCTGAAATTTTAGTAACTAGCTCCTTTCCTGTGTGGAATGGATTCTTATATTTTCATTGATAGCCAGATGAAAGAAGTTGTTGATGAGTTGAAGGATGAGGCACCACGTCTAGATTCAATACTCATGCATATGGGAAGCATGTATGCATCATTGAACAAGTTTGAAAATGCATTAGACACATATCAGAGGGCTGCCTACATTATGGAGAGGACCTTCGGTGAGTGCATTTTTCAGTTAGTAATGTTAGTTTTGTTTAGTATTTGATCTTATTACCTATGGTGAATAGTTATGGTTGTGGTTATGTTGGGTCTCTTATCTGTTTGATTAGATAACTGATGCTGTCTTACTGAGATTTTTCTTTTGTGCATGCCGTTAGAAGCTACTTTTGTCAGTTTCAATTGATACCTTGGCAAAAATGATCTATAGTGAAGCCAACTTTTCTTTTAATTGTTGTGTTCCTTTTATCGAAATTTTGATATTCTCAACATAATTTCTTTAGGTAAGGATAGCACGTTTCTTGTCACACCCTATTTGGGTATGGCAAAAGTTCTTGGCTCTATTGGAAAAGCATCAAAAGCAATAGAGATATACCAGCATGTGATCACTATTATGGAATCAAGTAGAGGTACCAAAAGTAAGGATTTGGTTGTACCTTTACATAGTCTTGGCAATCTTTTACTCAAAGAAAGGAGAGCCAGTGAATCTGAAGGTCATTTTACTAGGTAAAGCCTCCTATCTATTTTCTCTTTCCATGTTCAGTCCACTATTGACCTCTGCTTTCTTCTATATTACTTTTATTTATTTATTTTCTTTTCTAGAGTTCTAAACATATACACTGAATTATATGGGCAAAATGATGGAAGAATTGGAATGGCTATGAGTTCCCTAGCCCAAGTGAAGTGTGCACAAGGTAACTTTATAAACTTGCACGTACAATTTGTTTGTTCCCTGCATATTCCAATTTAACCTTTTATATCTTCTTTATATTTCTTTTTTCTTTTTCTTTCTCTCTTTCCTGGTTGCACAGTTAACTCGAATATTGGTCAAGAGGATCTAGCTAAGTTGTTGTAAACATTCTGACACCCATATTTGATTCTGATGGATTAAAAAAAAAGTTAACTTGAATGTTGGTTATAATTATTTTCATGTATGATGGGTCCTGTCTCATGTGGAAAAATGGTGGAATAAACACCTATATTCAGATTTATTTGGTCTTAAGTATATCGGAATGACTTTGGTGATGCTGTTTGTTATTTAAAATGGTGTCCACGTATGGGCCCTGTTTTCTTCTTTCATTTCTTATTTTTTGGGGGTTTGAAGCCGAGGCATATATTGATATATGAGTGCAATATATTTTGAAGGGAAATCAGATGAAGCAATTCAATTGCTTAAACGTGCTCTTCAGGTCATGAAGGATTCAAATTTCTTGTCACCAGATGATAGTATAATAGAAAAGATGAGGGTAGATCTAGCTGAATTACTTCATACTGTTGGGAGGTAAGCTTTTCTATAACCCTGGTTAGGAACAAAAGATTTAAGTATTCTTGCCATTTAACAATAACAAAATCAAACAACTTAAATAATTTTTTGCTCACCTTTTGTTTCTATAGAAATGGTTTTACCGTATCACCCTCCAATACCCCAAAAACCAAAACAAGGGGGAAAGAAAACATAAAGGAAAATTAGTAAGACTGAAAACATAAGTTTTGTATTGTTTTTCTTCAAAGAGGACAAGAAGGCAGAGAGGTATTAGAGGAGTGCTTATTGATCACTGAAAGGCACAAAGGAAAGGTGCACCCCAGCCTAGCGACACACATGATAAATCTTGCAACTTCATATTCACGGTCAAAGAATTATGCAGAGGCGGAACACTTACTGAGAAGAAGTTTGCAAATCATGGTAAAGCATAAAGGAGCTGATGACCAGTCCATCAGCTTTCCTATGTTACACCTTGCAGTTACACTCTACCATTTGAAAAATGACGAAGAAGCAGAGAAACTTGCCCTGGAGGTTGTCCGAATACGTGGGAAGGCTTTTGGAGAAAACTCTCTTCCAGTTGGTAAGCTTTCCCTTACCTCATTGAAAACATGGTCTAGCTCAATTTAACATGATCAAGTTATTCATTATTCAGGCCATTTAATTGTGTTGCATTTCACTTATAAGTGTAGTAATCCAATTCTTGCACCAAAGGAGGAAAAACTGAGCCTAAAGTTTCCCATTTCTTGGGTTTAATTGTTCTATATTATTACTGTAATTTTTTTTATAGTCATCCAATCAGAATTCATGATTACTTTGTTAGTGTGACTTTTAAGGTATTTATGTAAAGGGTCAACATAGGTGTTTTTCTTCCCGAAAGACTCAAGCAAAAAAAAAATATATATATATATATATATATATATATATATATATATAAAATTTACTTTTCCGAAAGTTAAAATAAGTTTTTCATTAGTTAATTTATAGAAAGTCTCACATCTTTTAGAAAAATTAGAAGAGAAAACTTTTGCAAATTAACTAATAAAAAACTAATTTTAACTTTTAAGAAATAAACTTCATTTTGTTTTTCTTCTTATTTTCTTCTCCTAGAACTTCTTCCTTCTAAAGAAGTTTACCCAAACTAGTCCTAAGTCAACAAATATATAGTCACTACATACCGATTAGATCCTTCTTTGATTTCATTGTTAAGGATGAAAATGATATTTACTATATAACCTTATGCATGGCAGGGGAGGCTTTGGATTGTTTGGTGTCTATTCAAACCAGACTTGGTAAGGATGAAAACGAATTACTCAAGTTGCTTAGAAGGATTCTGGATATTCAAGAGAGAGAATTTGGACATGAGAGTGAGGAGGTTTTGGTTACCTTAAATAAAATTGTGTACTACTTGGATAAACTAGGGAAAAAGGATGAAAAGCTTTCCCTTCAGAGAAGGGTGTCTGTGCTTAGGAAGAAGTATAAGCAAATGGTTCATTACTAAAGGGTTATTATGATATCATGATTATGATGTTTGTGATCTTCATGCTTCAAGTATTTCTCCAAATGTTTTCATGCATTACATTTCGGAGTTTAATTTTGGGATGTTTTAATTTTTTTTTAAGTAATTTACTTTTGTTGTAGAAAATTGGAATAATATACTTAAATATTAAAAAAAAAACAATGGGAAGGAAATAAGTATGGGATAAACTCAATCTAATTAGATTGGATGATCATTCATTATGAATTTAGGTTTAATGTGAGTTTTGGTCGATTATTTCCCATTATTTTTCTTGTTTTGATATATTAAGTTTAAAAAGTGTTATTCTAGTAAGTCTATAAAGAATTTCATTTTGGTATATTAATTTTTTAAAGTAATATTAAGTGTTTAAATAATTTTATTTTAATATTAAATTTTTAAAATTGTCTCGTAGCAATAAATCCAAGCAAATTAATTTATTTTAGAAGATTGAAATTCTTCTCTTTTTCTAGCAGTTATATTCTCTGAAACAGTTTGATTTGCAATCAATTGTAATATAGCTGAATTTCGTAAAATTAATGGACTAAAACTGAATTATTTAAATATTTAATGTATCAAAATAAAATTCTTTCAAAATTTAATGTCCCCACTTAATGTATTGAAATGAAATTCTCTAAAAACTTATAACACTAAAAAATTTTAAACTTAATATACCAAAAATAATAATAATAATAATAATAATAATAATAATAATAATATATAATAATAACAATAATAATAACAATAATAATAATAATAATAATAATAATAATAATAATAATAATAATAATTATAATAATAATAATAATAATAATAATTATAATAATAATAATAATAATAATAATAATATAATATGATTCTCATAATCTGGATTTGATTCTAAGGATAAGGTATCTGAGTCATTCTTATCATTATCTTCATTCTTGCTTTCTTCATCTTGATCTGATCCTCTTAAAGAAGAGACCTTCATTAATAATTTTTCTAATTCTGCTTTAGTTGAAGCAGAAGCCAGAGAAGAGAGTAATTGTTGCTTATCTAATAGAAATAGAGTGTCCTGCCTCAAACTCCTTTGTGTAGAGTGATTCTTTTCTAGCCATGCATCAATTTTGTTTTTACAGACTAAACTCTCATTAAATTTTTCCCACCATTTAATTTGTATTCTTCGGACTAATCGTTTAATAGTTACAGCTGGATCCACACATTTCACTGAATAATCCCATGCCATGATCCAAGTAATTGCTTGAGAACCTACGAACGAAATTAATTTATGCCCAGGAGAAAATTTAGTTTTACTTTGAAAATAATTGTAAGAATTGAGGACTGATTTGGGGAAAATGGAGGATGAAGGTCCATTATGGATGAACCATTCTATAAACCAAAATGGAAAATTTAAAGAAATACCCTTTCTGAACCAGATAAACCATGAATGATATTCTGAATTAATTAAGAGTGCATATGACCATGCTTCCATATAATCAAGGTAAGAATAATTTTGAGGAGAAAAGGCTTTTGAGAAGCTCTTGGTTTTATACAGAGCTTGTCCCCATTCTTTAGGAGTAATTACCTTAAGGACTTTAATTTTTTGAATACTGAATTTTCCCATCTTGATTCTTAGTATGGGTTAATTCAATAGATTCAGTGTCTACCAGGATAAATTCATAAAAAATTCTGATTTTCTCTAATTGGCGTGGTAAGTAATGGAAGTTTTTTGGAAATAATTCTTTTACAATCTGATTCAAAGAAATATTTTCCCATTCTGGTTCAATAATTAAAATGGGAAAGGTTTTTGGTTTATTAGTGAATTTAATTTTTTCTGATGGTGATGGAGATAATTTAGATGAGGGATTGGTAATTGGTGACGGAGATAAAAGAGAAGAAGAGATAAAGTCTTTTGGTGTAATTAAGGTTTGGTTTAACGGAGTAAACCTATTCGAAGAGGTAATTGGAGAAGAAGGAGATGGTGGAGGAGTACTTACTAATTCAGTTAAAGTAATTGGCTTTTTCCCTGAACACGACTCTTTTTTATCATTATTTCTTTTACATGATCTCATTGGGGGACCATAGTCATCCTTCCCATAGGTTTTTGAGCTCATTCTGTTCCCTGAAGAATTTCCCTTGTTAGGAAATCTAGAAGAGAATTATTTTCTCCTTTTACATGTTCTATTTCAAAATCAAAACAAGATAATATAGCTTGCCAACAGGTAAAAATACGTTTAGAAACCAAATTTTTCACATCTTTTTGTAATACACTTGGTGCAGCTTTACAATCAGTTCTAATTAAAAACTTTTTATTGAACAAATCATCTTGAAATTTTTGTAAACATAATACTATTGAAAGTACTTCTTTTTTAACAATACTATATTTCTTTTGGGCTTCATGCCAAATTCCAGAATAATATCTTACAATCTGTTCTTTTCTATTAATTTTTTGTTTCAAAATTCCCCTGTACCCTTTTTCTGAAGCATCAGTTTCAATTATCAAAATAGCATTTGGGTCAGGTATTCCTAGACATGGTAATCTTTTCACTAGGATTTTGATCTCTCTAATTGCCTGGGTCATTTCTTCATTCCATTCAGGCGGTATTTTTCTTAATCTTTTATATAACGGTTCACAAATTATTCTAATATTTGAAATAAAATCTGCTATATAATTTACACATCCTAAAAATCTTTGTAATTGGGTCTTGTCCTTAATTATGTCTGGAAATTTTCCAGCAAATTCTAATGACCTTTGGATTGGTGTAATTCCTCCTTTAATTATTTCAAATCCTAAAAACCTTATTTTTGTTTGAAAGATTTTCATTTTTCTCTCCGAGACTACTAATCCATTATCTTTAATTAAGTTTATAAATTTATCTAGATGTTCTTGATGTTTGTTAATTCCTTTAGAGAATATCAAAACATCATCTAGATAAACTATAATAAATTCTAAGTATGGATAAAAAATATCATTCATTATATTTTGAAATTCACTCGGTGCATTTTTTAATCCTTGTGGCATTACATTCCATTCGCAGTGGCCGAATGGAACTACAAACGCCGTTTTATATTTATCTTCTTCTCTTACAGAGATTTGGTAATATCCTAATTTTAAATCAAATTTAGAAAACATTACCGCGTCATTTAATCTTTTAATTAAATCATTTTTATTGGGTAATGGATAACGAATCCATTTCAAAACATTATTTAAAGGTTTGTAATTAATAACTAATCTAGGTGCCCCTCTTTCTATTTCTGAAGCTTTATTAACGTAAAAAGCTGAACAGCTCCAGAGTGATTTAGATGGTCTTATTAATCCTTTATCTAACATGGTCTTATTAATCCTTTATCTAAGTATTCTTGAATTTTTTTTTTACAATATTCTAAATTTTTTTGATTCATTTGTATTGGTCGTGCTTTAGTAGGAATTTTCTTTTCATCAAAATTTTCTATATATGGTTATCCTATATCATATTTTTTTCTATACCAAAATGCAGTTGGATTTAATTCACAAATTTCTTTTATAATTTTCTCTTCATATTTTTCTATAGTAGCTTTTATCTTGGGTGTCATAATCTGTTCTTTTATTCTTTGATATTTTATTTCTTTATTAAGTAAATTAATTTGTTTTTGTTTTATTAATTTTTCTTGTAAAAGATTTAATTCTCTAATTCTTGGTGGTTTTATAAATTCAAAACATATTTCTTTCCCTAACCTATTAGTTATTAATCCTTTTTCAGTTACTTGGAAAGGATATAAAAGAGTTAGAAAAGGGGTTCCTAAAATCATTGGTGTTCTCATATTTTTAACTAATACGAAAGGAGTTTTATAACAAATTTTATTTTTACATATTTTAGCTTTACTTAATTTATACTTAATATCCATCTTAGATCCATTAGCACTACTTACTTTTTCTAATGTTTTTTCATAATATTTTATTGGAATTAATCCTTCTTGAATGCAGTTCACATCTGCTCCTGAATCTATTAACACTTTTATTTCAAATTTTTCTTCTTTGATAATTAATGTTATTTTAGTATACCAAGGTTGTACGGCCATCATACTTAATATGTTAATATAATTATCTTTAGAGATAATTTCTTGTTTATTAGAGCCTTCACCTTCTTCATATATTTTTAATGTATTATTCTTTATTATTTCTTTTCCTTCTAAGCTTAACATCTTAAATTCTAATTCTATATCTTTTTCCTTTAATTGTTGAATTTCATTTTTAAGAATTTTAATTTCTTCTTGTAAATCTTTTATAGTTATTTGTGTCTCCTGTTTTCTGAATCTACTATATATTTCTTTTATATCTATTGGTTCTATTTGTTTTTTAGCTTCTTCATTTCTCTTAATTAACTCTTCTAATTGTTTTATAAATTCATTCCTTAAAGGAGAATCTTCTAATTTTTCTATAATAGATATTAAAGTATTAGTTTGATCAGAAGTTAATACATTAATTGTTTTGCAGTCATTACACCTACAAATATCTAATCCTAAACAGTAATTTTGATTACTTTCTTCAGAAATATCTAAAGAAGAACTATCATATTCTATTAAATTAATCTCATTATCTGTGGAAGACTCTTCTCCTAATGAAGATTCTTCTTCAGATTCTATTAAAATATTTTTTAGATGATTTTTTAATTCTTCATTTTCTATTTGATTTATTTTATTCATAGTTCTGCATTTGCTTGCATAATGGCCTGATTTTTTACATTTGTAACAAATAATTTCTTTTTTATTAACTCTTTTCTTCGAATAATTTTTCTTTGGTTTTGTTTCTTCTATTTTCCTAGGGTAATAATTTTTTCTAAAAGATCTTTTATTCTTAATTTGTTTTTTAATAAATTTTTTCTTTCTAGTGCTAGGAGCCCTAATTGGTTCCATTCCATATTGTTCACAAAATGTTCCTATTTCTCTTTTATCTATCACTCCTTCTTTTCTCATTTTATTTTGTAATTTAAAATCTACATAAACTTTCATTCCGGTATCTACTATAATATTATGAATTTGCCCGTATGTTAACGTATTATACGGTATTGGCTTCCCATCATTATTTTCTAAATTAGATCTTACCTTTTCGGCAAAGAGAGAAGGTAATCTAGCTACAAATTGTTTTTTCCAGCACCCTGCAGCTCCATCTTCTCTTAACATTACTTTCGATAAAAATACATCTTTATACCATCTATAATCACTCATTGTCTTACAGTAAAGATTCGCTAATTGTTTTACAGCTCTATCCCTAATCATATTTGGATCACCAATAAAACTTTGTAATATTGAATAAATTAGGGTTGCTACGACATCTTCATGATTAGTTTCGGGTTTAACACTCATTAATATTAATTCTTTTTCTTCACTAGTAAAACAATTATCCTACCAACCTTTTAGTTGGCCTGTAAACCCTTGAATTAATATTGTTGCTGCAGTTCTATCATTACAACCTTTAGTCTTATGTGCAGTTGCTGCCATACTCATTTGACTGGTTAAATCTAATATAGATTGTTCAGATAATCCATCTAAATTCCATTCAGCTATTTCATTACCCAAAAATGAATTTTGAACTAATTCTCCCCTTTCTTCGAATTGTACATCTATAGGTGTAGGCCTAGGATAATAATTTCTAAGTTTAGGGTAATTCCTTATTTTGTTTACTTCTAAAGTATTTATTGATAATTTACCCATTTCTTCCAATTTTCTCTTTAATTCTTCTATTTTTAAATCAGTATCAGATTTTAATTTTATAGAATCTAAATCTTTTTGTGGTACATTAAATAATTTATAAATTGGTTTTTCTAATACTTTACTAGAACTAGACCCTTGTATTAATAAAGGCTTATCTTCTATTCTAGTTAATTGTTTAGACATTATTCCTAATACTGTATTTGAATAGTTTAATTGTGAATAAATTTTTTTTAATATCTTTTATATCTACCTGCTTGTCTAATTCCTTAACATTCTTATATG